>JAHDVF020000843.1:0-501187 GCA_022606425.2 Lepidostoma basale | reverse complement strand
CAACATCCCCAAACAGCAAACAAATAAACTCCAGTCTGCATTCAATGCAGCAGCAAGACTGATAAGGGGTGTGCCAAAGAGTTGTCACATAACACAGCATCTTAAGGAGCTCCACTGGCTGAAATGTCCAAAAAGGATACGATACAAGCTCTGCTGGACGGTTTATAAGGCGTTGCATGGAATCTGAACTCTGCATCAACGATAACCTGAATACCAGAAAGTCTACATTGTGATCAGCTAAGACTTCTGCGATCGGTAGATTGACTGTGCCAAAACGATGTTTGTTGCCAAGCACAAACTTTGGCGACCGAGCCTTCGCGGTAGCCGGCCCTTCAGTCAGGAACAATCTTCCAGCAGACCTTAAGTGCATAGATAATCAGTCAGAGTTTAGATCGAGACTCAAAACGCACCTTTTCTAATTATCATTTCCTGATAGGAAGGGTTGATCGACTACGTCAGGTGCACCCTTCATACTAAATATGTTTTTATTTTACAAGGATTAATTGTATCTCAATAGAGACGAAGATGCAAGTTGTTTTCTGGGGACAGAAGGTGGTGGCTGAGGCGCTTACAGGACTTATGACCTGTCATTGGTTGGGTTGAGCGATCGCTTCACGTTTAACAACATTCCCCATTCAGCCGTTATGACCACCACGTCTGACAAACTTTTTTGGAACTTGTATATATGGTAGGTTTCTACACCTATTTTCACAATTTTATGTTCACTCTACACTAGCGTCATCTATATTAAGATTAGAAAGCATTAAGCAGAAAACCTTTATTAATGTACTGTGAAAGTCTATACAAATCATACAGTACTAGATTTCGCCTGGAGATGTCTCTCCAATTTTTTGCCTGCATGTACCAGTTATATTTATACAACAACATTTTGAATGTATACAAATTCTTGTAGACAAATACTGGATTTCACCCATTGCGGATAAATTATTTTTAAATTATAAAAAAATTATAAAAAATATAAATTATAAAAAATAAATTATAAATTATAAAAAAAAAACACCAATGACAGGTCATAAGTCCTGTAAGCGCCTCGGCCACCACCTTCTGTTCCCAGAAAACAATTTGCATCTTCGTCTCTATTGAGATACAATTAATCCTTGTAAAATAAAAATAATTTATCCGCAATGGGTGAAATCCAGTATTTGTCTACAAGAATTTGTATACATTCAAAATGTTGTTGTATAAATATGTTTATCTTCTACAGCGCCCTTGAGATGAGTAATTCATAAAAATGGCGCTCTATAACTTATCCAATTTATTATATTATTATTCTTCAGCTTCGCTCATTCAATCCCTAGACCCGTCCGTCGTCCATGCGGGACTTACGTTAGAAAAAAAAATGTATAAAAGAAACAAGAGGGACCAGGCCACATTTAATCTACTTCTATTTTCCTCTATGTCCCACCTAACATGCAGATAACACTAAAAACACTTAAAATATTTTTAAACAAAATATCGTCACCTGAGAGTAAGAAGGTTCCAACTGACAAAAGTAAAAAGCTGAGAAAAATTAAGTCAAAGTTTTGCTGGTTTCGGGTGTGCATCTTGGAATAAAAGGGTTTTATTCCAATTTCAAAAATGTGAAATTTTGTTAGTTGGAACCCTCTTACTCTCAGGTGGCGATATATAAAAAGAAAAAAAAAAGACACAGGGTTAAATGGGAAGCGTAAATCATCCTGATACAGAATACAATTCACTTGACACTCGGATTGGCACATGTGGTGATAATCTTCAGGATTTTCAGGCATAAACAAATAAATAAATATTAACCTCGGTTGTAAAGATATCCACGTTGGGATCATCCTGTGGCAACTGCTCCAACTCCAGCAAGATGACGAGGAACAGTTTCCTGGCTTCCCGGTGACCGTACTTCATGGCGCGGAGAATTCCTCGTATCACGAGAGCCGTTAGATAGGCACCACTTCCGTCTAAAATAAAGAATAAAATAAAGAATTTCTAAAGTGACACAAGACACTTCAGAAGAAGAAATCCAGTCAGGTCCAAGCTTGAACTCAAGTCCCTGAATCAGGAGTCGAGGGTTCTGCCTCCTAGACCATTCTTCCGCAATGCGTGTGCCGCGTCACACTGGTGTACCGTGGTTATCAGTTGGTGTGCTGCGGAAAAAAGACAATGTTTTCTGAAGATAATACACCTAAAAATAGCTGAGAGCTATAAGAGTGAGGCACTTTATTACGCGAGGGGCGGGACAACCTCACCCGCGTGGCGCGCCTCGCTCACAAGCTATCGCCGAACGCAGCACGCATGCGTATCGAGTAAGTACTTGTATTTACTCGTTTAGTAATAAATAAATATTAAATAAACATTGCTTTTTGCCTCTAAAATTTCTTGATTTGATAAGTGTATCTTGAACACAAAATGTTTGCGGAACATTGTCTTAGACCATGGGTCGGCAACCTGCGGCCCGCGGGCCGCGAGACATCTTGGTGCGGCCCGCGAGATTCTCGCTGCAACGCACATGACGGACGATATTATACACAATCGAGTGAAAGGAAGCGAGAAAGGGAGCGAAGAAATAGTGAAGTTGGAGCGAAGGGGGAGCGGGGGGAAAGAGAAGGAAGGCAAGAACGCCACACGCACCTCGCATCATTCCGCTGTCGACCGCCAGTAACACTACTCGTTCGCTCGCGCTGCGCTAACTACCCACCCACGCGGCGTTTACATTCGCTGCAAGTTTTATTTTTTTATAAAATCTGTTTTGTGAATTCTCTTAGTGTTTTTGGTAAGTACCTACCTACTGCATGATAATAATATTATTCCTAAGATTACAAGTAATGAATATAACAATGCAATATTAAAGTATCCATGAGTTTACGACAGTTTAAAAAAAATTACAATGATAAACTTTTTAAGACGGTGCACTATGAATGTAATATTTTTATAAGCCTGAAAAACTCCATACACATTAAAAATAGCTTCCGAGAAAAAATAAATACCGCCAACGGGACTCGAAGTTACAATTGCCTTTTCTACAAAAAAATAAAATTGGTAGGTTCAGGTGAAAAAATTAATAAGAAATAATTGTTGAAAAAAAAAGCAATGACTGTTGAATGAATAAATACTTGTATGTTACATATTTAGTTATTTGGCGGAATGGGAATAAGCCGACGTTGCTCAATGGCGAGAGCATCTGACCGGCAATCAGAAGGCTGCGGGTTCGAGTCCCGTCGGCGTTATTTATTCTTTCTCGGCAGATATTTTCAATGCGTATGGAGTTTTTCAGGCTAATAATTATTGCTTTTAAAATTTTCACAACGATAGTATTTGTTTACATAAATATTGTATGTATACCTACTGCAAGTGCGGCCCGCACTGATCCCCATGAAAAATATTTGGCCCTTTTACAACAAAAGGTTGCCGACCCATGTCTTAGACCATCACCCAATGATATTTTAATCTATGTTTTTCTATTAAGTATTTTACATCACATATATTGTTAAATGATGACGCTGCCCTACTTGCAGACAACGAGCATGAACTACAAGTCCATGCGAAATGATCTGATGATGAATGTGAAGAAGTCCAAGGTAATGATTTTTGAAAAAGAAGAAATCATGACAGTCTGCAACATTAGCGTGAATGGTGAAAATTTGGAGCAAGTAGTTGAGTTTGTGTATTTAGTTTGTTTGTTTACAAGAAATGGGCGAGTGGAGAGGGATATTGAAAGAAGGGTTGGGGCAGGCAACATAGTGAATGGTGCACTTAAAGTTGTCATCGCAAACAAAAACCTATCCAAAAAAGCTAGAATGGCAGTGCACAATGGTGTTCTTCTGCCGACCGTTTATATATGGAAGCGAAGCATGGAACTGGCAAAAGAAGGATGAAAGTAGAATAAATGCAGTAGAAATGAGATCTCTTAGACGAATATGTGCATACTCTGTGTATGATAGTGTCGAATGAAAATATAAGAAGTGAATGCGGTGCGAATGATGGTATTATGAACAAAATAATGAAAGGATCATTAAGATGGTTCGGACATATGGAAAGAATGAATGAAGAAAGAATGGTAAAAAAGTTATATGTTAATGATGTAAATGGAACCAGAAATAGAGGAAGACCGAGGAAAACGTTGAATGTCGGCCATGTGAGGAGTCAGAGAAATCGACGCGTGTGCATGACACGATGTATGAATGTTGAGGAGCGAGAGAAATATGTGAGGAAAGAAAAGTGTGGCAGTCCATTCTTTCTGCCTAACCCCTTCGGAGAGACGGCGTGATGGTTAGTTAGTTAGCTTAATATTCTTAAATAGAATTATCAAATGGTTACTTTAATGATAGAACCAGTTAATACTACGCACTTACCCTTGCAGTATTCCTCCTTGGCTTTGCGGCAATAGTGTACCATGTGCATGTACGTGTCGGCCAAAAACTGCATGCGTCGTCCGGTGGGCGGATGTCCATCCTCGCTTCTCCCTGATGCCGAGAGACTCGTTTCTTCGCCCTCGGCCAAACCCACGGCTCGGTTTAATATGTCAGAGCTGTATTCCACGAGCATTCGTTGCAAGACATCGGGAGCTGAAATTTTAATGTGACTTTTAGTACAATAAGCACTCGGGCCACAAATTTCAAACAATGTTTTCTACAGGCTTAAGAGGAAAGCCATTAGAGCTGAAGCTCTGTAAGCCAGAAGATCCAAGTCCAAGCATTTCGCAATGCTTTGTCCAGTATGGCACTCCAGTATTGTTTCAAGAAAACTCAAACTTCAAATATTTAACTGCTCCTTCAACCAGGTCTATCCCTAAATATCTGAAGGTTCTGACCTGTTCTATGAGCTGATTCTCTACACCCAGGTTACATGTTTTCACAAAAAAATCATTATTATAAAATTAAAGTGGTGAGCGTGAGAGAGCGTGTGGCATAAATGTGAGTGTTTTAGCCTTACCACAGTCTGAAGGATTAACCGCTTTGTCTTGAGCCATGACCTCCAGTACAGACCGCTGGAGGGTACCGAAGTGTTTACCGCTGGCCCACAGTGGGTCACCGAGCAAGGAGCAAATCTGGTCGGCCATTTCAGAGGCATTGAGAAGCAGTTCAACAAGAGATTCCACATCGCCGTGTTCGCTGCAAGTCTTTCGGACCAGTCCTAGAAGGAAAAAAATTATTAAATACTTGTCAGTATAACATTATCATCATCATCCGTCCAGTCCTCTTCTCGGCCATTTCCAGGTCTTATGATCCTGGGTAACACTCATCCATGTCGTACTGACGGTCTCTTTAATTTCGTCCCCCTATCGAAGTTGAAGACGTCTCGGGTTTCGGTCGCCAGTCAGGTCTTCCTGGCATGCGATGTCCCGTGGGTATATTGTGGGTAATCAAACTGGAATTCTTTCATTGCCCATCCTATCTAGTACCGCCGTCTTTTCCTGCCCCGTCCCACAATGACTTCCGTCTGACATGTACCTCTTATTACAGAGTTTTTCTAGCCCCCTGCTATAGATTGCAAAAGTTTCTTTACAATATGTCGTAATGGCCACAATATCGAAGGACGAAGTGGCCCTGGCGGAAGAAAAACGTTTGGCTATGCAACATTGAAGACTGGACTAGAATAGGGAGCGTGGAGGAGTTATTCCTGATCCCTCAACACTCCTCCATATCCGGGTAGTCAGGTCCAAATGGGGGGAAGAAAGAATAGCTTTCAGTCTGGAAGATGATGATATTGACGTTGTGTCAAAATTTCAAAGCAATTGATAAATAACTTTCGGAGATTTAAGATTTTGAACACGAATATTTACATTTTCATTTATATACGAGGCATATCCAGAAAGTAAGTGTACTGAATTTTTGTTGGTTACAATTTTTTTTATTTAAACAAAAAAATTACGTGGTTACCGTAGTACATATGTAAGCTATTTTTCGACATAGTCGCCATTCCTCTCAATGCAGGTGGTGAAGCGGAGAATCAACTTTTTGATGACTTCCTCGAAGTAGTTTCCCGCCAACCCCTTCGTCCACTTCTCCACCTCCTCCTTTACCTCCTCATTGGTTGAAAACCTTTTTCCACCCATGTGCAGCTTCAGGGAGGTAAAGAGATAGTAATCTGAAGGTGCTAGGTCAGGGGAATGCGCGGGATGGTTCAGGACATCCCATTTAAACGAGGCGAGCAGTTCCTTCTGCCATTGTCGTGCAGCAGGCAGACTCCCTTTGTCAGCATGCCTCTCCTTTTCTTGTGAATCACCCTCTGCAATTTTTTTAGGGTCTCCCCTTGAGGCATATATTCAATTCAAATTATGCCTTGACAGTCCCAAAACGCAGATGCCATGATTTTCTTGGCTGAAATTGTGGTTTTGAGCTTTTTGGCGGAGGGTGAAGAGGTGTGACGCCACTGTTGAGACTGCCTTTTGGTTTCAGGCGTGTAGTGTGCAACCCAAGTTTCATCTCCAGTAATGATGGAGCGGAAAAATTCATCTCCACGGAGTTTGCAGAGCCTCAAAAACTCTCGCCGCGTATTTCACACTTGGCGGGAGATTGGATTGACATTTTTCACGAAACGTGTTATGGCGTCGACACTTCTCAACTTACTGACCTCGAACCGGTCAGGCTATACGGAAGTGTAGCCAACATGTCGAAAATAAAATCCATCCGGTCGTGAGAGCCTCAGTACACTTACTTTCTAGATACGCCTCGTATTACACATTATTATATCAAACCTCCATATTTCCAAGTGTTCAGAATTAATTTAGACTTGTCAGTTATATTCCGGCAGCTTTCGGCTTCCAACTTCCTCAGTTTGGTCAGCTGCAAGCCCCACGACAATTCTTCTTCCTCATCCAGGTACCTGTAATGATTGCAATGATACGATTTGAAGACAATACTTCTTAATTAATATGAATAAAACATTTGTTCAGAAAAAAAATTTGAACAAGGTATCTCTACATGAGGGTGTATGCAGTGGCGTGCCTAGGGTCAACCAGTAAGGCAAGCCAAGGAATTATAAATTAATATTTGTAAAAAAATCATATAATCATCCTCTTCATAACACTTTTGCACATAACGTTAATGGCAGATAACATTCTGACAATATAAGTGAAGTCCGTTACACATCGAATAGTAACATACTTCAGAGTGATAAAGCCCGGCTTCAAATCCACACAAAAAATTGTAGATATCTTCTGGTGTAAATGCACCTAGCTATATGATTACAAGCCGAAAATACAATGCGACAAAGACCCTTTTACATTTTGCAAGCCCATCGAAAACATGAAACAAAACATATGGATGTAGGCGATTTCGCGGGCGTCTCACCTACGGTACATATATGAGTGAAATAAAAAACAGCGCATATGACTGAAACAAAACATACACACGTGGCAGTGGCGTTTCTGTGCATGTCGGCAGAGTCATTTCCAACTGAACGAATTAAACCGCCCTCGCGCGAAATTCAAAATATTTTTTTATTCGTAGACGGCTCAAACGCGGAAAAACATCGTTTTAATATAGATTTTAATAAGGCAAGCCGGCTTCTCGGCTTGTATGGCCGTACCGCCACGGGGCGTATGGTAGCTATCCGTGGTTTTATCCCATGGCATTTCTTTTGGCAATGCTTTGGGCCAACTCTCTGCAGCTTCGAAGAGATGGGCATCTCATAACCCATTTTTTTAGATTACTCAGGGGATATTTCGAGAACTCGGCCGTGCTGGAGGGTGTTTGGCTTTTTGTCCCTGATAGATATCTCCGACAGCGACAGCACAGATTGTTTTACCGGCCACCAGAACCAACCTGCCTCTCGTGACACTGGTGGGAAGAGCAATTAATCTGCTGAACGTAGTCTCCTCGGAGATCAATGTCTTTCATATTAGTGAAAGTACACTCAGAAGACAAATACTCTTAATTCTGGAGAGAATCCTGTTTTCCGAGTGTCGAACCATCTCAACAGACATTACAAAATTTATTTTTAAGGCATCTATTGAGAACAGGTAAAATAATATATTGTGTATAGTATACTACCAGAAACGCATAAGAGATGGTTCAACATTGGGAAGACAGGATACTCTCCAGAATTAAGAGTATTTGCCTTCTGAACGTACTTTCACTAACATGAAAGACGTCGATCTCCGAGGAGACCGCGTTCAGCAGACTAATTGCTCTTCCCACCGGTGTCACCAGAGGCAGATTGGTTCTGGCGGCCGGTAGGTAAAACAATTTGTGCTGTCGCTGTCGGAGATATCTATCGGGGACAAAAAGCCGAACACCCTCCAGTACGGCTGAGTTCTCGAAGTATCCCCTAATTAATCTAAAGAAATGGGTAATTAGATGTCCATCTCTTCGAAGCTGTAGAGAATTGGTTCCGAGCATTCCCAAAAGAAATGCCGTGGGATAGAGCCACGGATAGCTACCATACTCCCTCATGTAGAGATACCTCAGAAATTTTTTCTGAACCCTATCCAGCATAACGGAATATCTCGCTTCGTGAGGACTCCATATCACAGAACCACTTTCGAGTCTGCTCCGAACCAATGCGTTGTATAGGACTCTGAGCACATTGGGATCCTTGAAAACTCTGAAAACTCTCGGAACTAGCAAAAGAAGAAGAAGAAGAATTCTTAGCAATCTCATTTCTACTTTCATCCATCTTTTGCAAATGCAAAGTTTCACTTCCAAACAATGGTTACGAAAATAAAAAATACAGACTGTTCATGTTTGTTTTTCAGCTTCTCCGAAAGTCCCAAGTTCCTCTGATGCACAGCGGCTTGTAGAAGGTGGAGCTCCGCCCTCCTCTGCACTTTACTGAGCGACTGGATGAGGGTAGCAGCGGAGCTATCATCCGCATCACCCTCGAGCTGCTTCTTCAGGTATTGCTGCAGCTGGGCCGTGTATACAGATCTAAAAGACATTTTATTTAAACATTGAGAAAATTGCTTTTAGTAACCAGCTCTAATGACCTCCCCAGAGAAGTAAGGTCACAGGTGGATAGGGCTGCAGCGGTTGCAGGCTGCCTGAAAGATGTCATATGGAGAAACAAGGACATGAGGACCGACAGCAAGGTACGCATCTATAAGACCTGTGTGCGACCAATCCTCACATATGGCATTGAATCGAGGGCAGACACTGTCAAAATACATTATAGTGACCCACTACTAATATATAACACAAAAAAATCGGATGGGCATGCCTTACTAGTTGACCCTAGGCACACCACTGCTACCAACGCTCCGGATCCTGCAGGGACCTGCGTCCTATGAGAAGAAATTTAATACAGTCCACTACCTGTCCGCAACAGTAAGGATGTTGAAATGGCTGGAAAAGTGTATTAGGATATAAAAGCGTGTAGATTATCACGATAAAGATCCATGTTACCTGCATGCAAGCCTCACGTCCCAGGCCAGTGTGTCATCGTCGGCGGAGGGCACGCAGTGTCGCCACGTGCGCCGCGTGCCCGATATGGCCTGCCGGATGCTGTCTTCACTGTGGCGGCCACCAGCCACGCCCGTCAGAGAGGCGCAACTCAAGAAGCAATGGGTCTCGGCCAACTAACAAAAAATACAATTCAGTATAAATCCGAGTTTGAATGACTTTCATAATGAGCGAGTTAACTCACTCAAGATTATGTCTTTCTAAATAATTTTCATTATGAACTCGAATAATCAAAAAAATGAGTCGGTATTTAAATAATTCAAAACCAACGTGCCTCTGGTGACACTGTTGGGAAAAGCAATTAGTCTGCTGAACGTGGTCTCCTCGGAGATCGACGTCCTTCATATTAGTGAAAGTACGTTCAGGAGACAAATACTCTTGACTTTAGAAAGTATCTTGTCTTCCTAATGTCGAACCATCACTAATGCGTTCCTGGTATTATGTTGTATGTATATAATATTTGACCTGTACTCAATAAATGCCTTAAACATTTATGCTGTTTGTAATGTCTTATTAGTAAATAAACTGATTTGATTTGATTTTCCTTAATCTCCATTATTCTTCGCCCCCAACTCCTCCTGTCCTCTGCTTCGACTCTCTAATTTGATATTTGTAACAATTAGAAATCAAATCAGTTCATTTCTCAAAGATATTATAAACAGAGAGTTGGAGATTAATTCTATTGAAAACAGGTAAAATATAATAATGGTAAAAAAAAAACAGTTAAAACAGAATTATATACAGTGCCAGCTCACTAATCCGAACATAAATCATGGGTCATTTGGATTACTGAGTGTTTTGAAAAAAATGAGAGAGAAAAGGGATATTTCGGTTTATGAAAATGCTCTTTATTTAACATTTTTATTTAGGTACTGAATGATTTATTTAAAAAAAATCTTCTTCATCTTCTTCCTTGTCGTAGACCTATGTGGTCTGTTCTCCAGAGTGTTGCTCCTCCTGTGAGGTAGACTCCCAGCTGTCCTTCCATCTTTTAGGAGGTCTTCCACGAGGACGAGTCCCTTGAGGTTGATTATGTAGTGTATCATAAGGGAGTCTGGTGGTGTCCATTCTTTGAACATGACCGGTGTCACCAGAGACAGATTGGTTCTGGCGGCCGGTAGGTAAAACAATCTGTGCTGTCGCTGTCGGAGATATCTATCAGGGACAAAAAGACCAACATCCTCCAGTACGGTCGAGTTCTCGAAGTATCCCCTGATTAATCTAAAGAAATGGGTTATTAGATGTCCATCTCTGCAAAGCTATAAAGAATTGGTTCCGAGCATTCCCAAAAGAAATGCCATGGGATAGAGCCACGGATAACTACCATACTCCCTCCCTCATGTAGAGATACCTCAGAAATTTTTTCTGAACCCTCTCCGGCATAACGGAATATCTCGCCTCGTGAGGACTCTATAACATAGAACCACTTTCGATGAATGAACTGATTTGATTTGAAATTGTTACAAATGTCACATTAGAGGGTCGAAGCAGAGGACAGGAGGAGTTGGAGGCGAGGAATAATGGAGGTGTAGGGCCATCGAAGAAGAAGAAATTTGAAAATATCAGGTTGACATGTAAAAATAGATCAGCCATCCATCGTCATAGAAAGATAGAGGTTCTCACCGAGAGCATGGTGTCCAGAGTTGTGGGCGCGGCAGAGTGGTGGCGGCTCATGCTGGTCTCCGTAGCCCAGAGCGCCCGGGCCCAATCGAGTGAGCGGTCCACCAAGTCCAGTTCACGTCGCCCCGTGACTGCCCCCCACGTACACAGAGAGGGAGCTAGCCACGACTGCAAGACATCTCTTTTCTTCTCATCCTCTGGAAACGAAGAAACAACAAACTAGTCCAAGCGTTATTTTGAGACTACTCAAATTCGTTAATGAATGTGTAATTAATTGTAGATCTTGCAATCTGTTTATGCAGGATATCAACTTTCTTCCTGTGATGAAGACAACCAGCCTTCTCTCCATCTCTTTTATGGTCGTCCTGTTCTTGTACCGACCCTTAAGTATGGAAGCGAAGTATGGAACTGACAAAAGAACGAAAGTCGAATAAATGCAATAGAAATGAGATCTCTTAGACAGATGTGTGGAGAAACTGTGTATGATAGTGTCGAACGAAAATATAACAAAGTGAATGCGGTGCAAATGAAAATGTTATGAACAAATTAAAATCCAAACCATCTTAAGGATCATTAAGATGGTTTGAACACATGGAAAGAATGAATGAAGAAAGAATGGTAAAAAATAGCATACGGTAACTATGTAAATGGAACTAGAAATAGAGAAAGATCAAGGAAAACGTGACACGATTAAATAAATCAAATATTGAATGTTGGCTACGTGAAGAGTCAGAGAAATTAACGTGCGTGGATGACGCGATGAATGTTGAGAGAGCGAGAGAAGTATGTTAGGAAAGAAAAGTTCGTGGAGACGGCGTAATGGTTAGTTAGTTAGTTTTTGATACTTGAAACCATTGTAAATGACCAACGGCTTAATTAATAATAATATTAAGTAATTACTTTGCTGTTCTAACTTACCCAACCAGGAATCAACACATTTTCCAAACACTTGAATGGCATCTTTCAATAGCTTCCGGTCGCCTTCTTCTCGTTTAAACCCTCGCACGGTAGCAACTCTCGCCACCCTCTGAACGTGAGCCGAAAAGGAGTGGCGGAGGAAGGAGTTTCGCAGCCGACCGGTTTCCCAGACCAGGTCGTACGGGAAGGAGGGGGGCAGGTCGACGGTCTGGTAAACCGTTTCGTCTTCGTCCATGTCCGGAGACACGTGCACCCCCATCTGTTGGACGAGGTTCTCCCAGTCCGATAGACGGGCGAAGCAGTGGAAATACTCTGAAATTATGAGGGTTATGGTGATAATTAAACTAACTACATAACCATCACGCCGTCTCCTTGAAGGGGTAGGCAGAAAGAATGCACTGCCACACTTTTCTTTCCTGACATATTTCTCTCACTTCCTCAACATTCATACATCGTGTCACGCACGCGCGTCGATTTCTCTGACTCCTCACGTGGCCGACATTCAATATTTGATTTATTTGATCGTGCCACATTTTCCTCCAAACCATCTTAATGACAACTTTAAGTGCACCATTTACTTTGTTACCCGCCCCAAACCTTCTTTCAATATTCCTCTCCACTCGCCCATCTTTTGTAAACATACTACCCAAATACACAAACTCATCTACTTGCTCCAAATTTTCACCATTCACGCTAATGTTGCAGACTGTCTTGATTTCTTCTTTTCCTTGGACTTATTCACTATCATCATCAGATCATTTTGCATGCATACCTCATACATACTATTCACCAGGACTTGTAGTTCATGCTCGTTGTCTGCAAGTAGGACAGCGTCATCCACATACAAGAGACAGCTTACTAACACTCCGCTCATTTTGGCACCTGCATCAAACCTGAGTCAGTCATTTCTGCGACCGAGTTAAAAAATTTGTATCCGAAAAACACCAGTGAAAAATGAACTAGACGCCTGATTACCAGATACGCCAGGCACATGCGCGCCAGTCATGCAATGTTGCCAGTTTGCACGCCGCAATTAAATTCTCAGAATTTAATTGCCACACCTCGTATATCTGACTTCTGCATTAACGAGAACCTA
Organism: Lepidostoma basale; assembly: GCA_022606425.2. NCBI lineage: Eukaryota > Metazoa > Arthropoda > Insecta > Trichoptera > Lepidostomatidae > Lepidostoma > Lepidostoma basale. The sequence goes on along the minus strand of JAHDVF020000843.1, from coordinate 488,164 downwards.
TGCCAGACAGTCTACATTGCGATCAGCTAAAACTTCTGCGATCGGTAGATTGACTGTGCCAAAATGCTGTCCTTGCACAAACTTTGGCGACCGAGCCTTCACGGTAGCCGGCCCTTCAGCCTGGAACAATCTTCCAGCAGACCTTAACCCATTCATCGCCACATGTTTGTAGAAACAGCGCGCCGGTACACCACGTATTTTCTCCCAAACTATCGAAAAATATCGATCCTTTTTGGTTTGTTAATATTTTAAAATATTCATAGATGTCGTTGTGAGAAAATCGGAATTAATTTTGAAATACATCTTTCGAATATTGCAAAGCGCGCACAGCTGCACTTATGGCGATCGTCTACGTAGAGCACACATGTGTGCTTACGGCGATCGTCGGGTTAAGTGCATTGAGAATCAGTCAGATATATGTTATTAAAATCACCTTCGGTGCAGTGCAGTCTCTGTGCTTGTTCCAGCTGTAGATCAGTTGACCATAGTCCGTAGAGCTCCTTGAGATCATCCCAGCGTCCGCCCACCTCAAGGGCTCGTACCTTCGAGCTCAACAGGGCCGGCAGCTGGGCGCCCTCCTCATAGTTTTGTTCTGCCCTTCTGCGAAAAATCAATTAATTCATTTTTTTAATGTTTACACCCGATAACAGACTTTCATAAGTCATAACCCTTATGTTCTGGAGCAAATATAAATCATCATTAATAATAATGAAGACTAATAAAGAAGACACTGAGGACGATAGCAGACAAGACACTGAGGGATCGCGTGAGGAACACCAGAAAAAGAGAGATATGCGAGGTTAAGGATATTATAAGGTGGAGCAGACAGCGAAAAACGGACTGGTAAGGTCATGTTCAAAGAATGGACTCCACCAGACTCCTCTATATTGCATTGCATAATCAACCTCATGGGACTCGTCCTCGTGGAAGACCTCCAAAAATGAAAGAACATCTGGGAATCTACCTCACAGGAGGAGCAACTCTCTGGAGAACAGACCACATAGGTCTACAATAAGGAAGAAGAAGAATAATAAATAATAATTGTAGGTGACCCACATAAGTGGACTTCGACTGCTGAAACAGCATTTTTCCTGATGAAATATATTACACGAATAACCAAAAACGCCTGACTTAGGCCCTACTTATCGCAATGATCACATACATTGCATAGGCAAAAGTGATGATTCAGGGCCCGAATTCATTCACACAGGTCACTAGGTCACTAGAGCAGAGCATCGTGTGCAAAGGGAAGCAAAGCATATAAAAGCGGTACTTCCGACCACCCAATATGTCAGCCAGTATTACGGTTTCTAACAGACACGAGTCTACGAGAAACCTCCGACTCTCTTCTGCCGAGCTACGCTATTATCGACCCTGCTACGTCACACAACTTCCGACGAGTCTTCGGTCCGGCTGACTGCGCTACTACCCAGCGAGTCTTCATCCTCTACTGCTCACCGCCCAGACTCCGCCCCCGCTGCTATCGACGTCCAGGCGCACGCTCCATTACGAGCACATAATACTGTTAATGTATGATTACTTATGATCTGCAATAAACTTCCACTGCTTTTAACTCTCACCACATCCCCTAAATAATAATTGTAATTAAACCTTTTAGTAGGTGGCTCATCTCCCACATCGGTGATAGAAATCTCTTCTAGAAGCAGCTTCCCCAGCCAGTCGGCCCCGCAGGCCTTAGCCGCCTCCACCACGGTGTCCCTGCAGCCCCCGGAGGCCATGCACTCCCGCAGGCAGAGCCGGCACAGCTGCAGCAGGGCGACCGAGAGTTCGGGGCCGGCGTGGCCCCCTTGCAGACACGACAGGAGAGCGCCGGCGGCCGCCATCTTGAAGTCCTCCATCTTGTTTTGCGTGTTGGAATGCTCAATCAGAGATTTGAACGTGACGACGAAGAATTCTTTAGCGAATACGGGATCACGCTGAAACGGGAAAGACGCATTGGGATTGCTTTCCATATACCCACCCCTTACTGTTTCTCTCAGGAGTGTTGGGTTTCAACACTCTTGAAGCTCGTCGAATAATCTTTCTGGGTAAGCATTTTTTTAAACTGTTATCCGGAGGTATTTTCAATCCAGGAAAACTGAGAGAGCTAAATCTGTACGTTCCCCATAGTTATAGCAGAGCAAGGGGGCATATATTATTTTATGCCCCAAATTGCCGCACAGAGGCCCTTCGTAGTTCTCCTGTATTGAAAGCAATTCGTCTCTTAAATGAGGTTGCAGAAGAGATAGACCTCTTTGGATGCAATTAAGGCAAATTCGTAAATACCCTTATGATAAAGGCAGCAAGCAAATAACTGGCTTTCCTATTCATAAGGTTCTATGTATATTTTACATCGATTTGGCTTGTGCTGTAATGATGTAAGGAGTTTTTTCAACAAAATAATAATAATAAGGAAGTTAAAAAAACTAAAATAACCTTTCAAGTAATAAGATATTAATGTTATTTACAAAACATAATTTTTTTCATGAATGTTACCAATATTTGTAGACAAATAAACCAAAAACTGGTCCAAGTTTAAAAAAGCATAAAAATTGGAGAAGTTGGCGTTCCTGGCGTTGTCTAGCAAATGTAGCCTTTCACATTGCATTAATAAAAAGATTTTCTGCTTAATGCTTACACCTATTCTTAATAGATGGCGCTAGTGTAGATTGAACTAATAACATGTGAAGTGGTGCAACATAGTAGCATATAAACAACTTCCAAAAATTTGTCAGACGAGGTGTGTTCGTAAGAAGGGGGGAATGGGGAATGTTGTTAACATAAAGCGATCGCTTAACCCAACCAATGACAGGTCATAAGTCCTGTAAATGCCTTGACCACCATATTCTGTTTCCAAAAACGATTTACATCTTCGTCTCTATTGAAATACAATCAATCATTTATTTCAGAACAGCTGATAAATCATTTTGTGTACACCGATAGTGTCGCTGGTAGTCCAAATTTTGATATAAAAACAAAAACAAACCATCACGCCGTTTCTCTGCAGGGGTAGAGAGAATGGACCGCCACACTACTCTATCCTGGCACACCTCTCTTATTCCTATTCATCCACATTTATACAGCGAGTCATACACGCACGTCGATTCTGAAGGATGAGAGCAGAATAAATGCGGTAGATGAGGTCCCTAAGACGTATGTGTGGTAGAACGATATACGACAGAATCTCAAATGCTGATATAAGAAAGGAATGTAGAGCGGAAGAAGGTATTATGAACAAAATTATGAAAGGATCGCTGCGTTGGTTCCGACATATGGAGCGCATGGATGGATAAAGAATGGTTAATAAAGTATACGTTAATGATGTAAATGGAGTACAGAGTCGAGGCAGACCGAGGAAAACATGGCATGACCATAAAAAATATTCAGAGTAGAATTTATCACAATTTATAATAAATAACAGACAACGAAACGTCGAAAATCAAATGCGCGCGTGACGTAGGACAAACGAATATAGTGTAATGGCGGCCGATGGGATACTTCACAGATGTGATTTACCGACAGCGCGCATGTAAACCGTAATTATGATGAAGTAAAACACATTTAATTTATTATCTTTACATATTTCTGTAAAGGGTAGATGTAGGCAAGTATTAGAGTCATTTATGTTTCCAAATTCTTACAAAAGATGTCACTACGAGTACTGCAAAGTCGCAAAACGATGTATCACGGCTACCGATGTTAACGGTTAGGAAATCTTACACGTGATATGACGGCTACCGATGCGAATAGGTTAATAGTAAAAGACAAAAGAAAACCTTACCGTAGCTAGACCAAGCAGTGGAGCCAGAATATCATCATAACTAATTTGAATATCCGGGTAGTCCCCATCCCTGAAGCTCCGGAATATTTGGGCCGGCTTTTCAGCTACGCGCTTCTCTGCGACAATCCTCTTCTTAGATGCGGCTGAGGATGAAAGATAATTATTTATAAAGGTGTTTTTTTAGAGGTATACAATACATATTCAAAATGAAAAAAAAAAACATTAAAATAATGTTAATGTCTATGATATTGGCTAAGATAATTTTGTGCCATTATTGTTTAAATATGATTTCGGGCATACGAGCGCCACGGCTAGCTTGAATGAAGCGCAATCGTGAAATCCAATTTTCGACAATTGTTGTCTTTGTGTACTCCGACTATGTTTTTAAACGAGCCCTCATCAACACCGAGAAAGGACTGAAAATTAATGGCGTTGTGATAAACAATATAAGATATGCCGACGACACTGTTTTTTTGGTTGAAAGTGTCAGTGATCTTCAGGACCTCCTTAATATTGTTGAAAGATTGGGGCTAACAATAAATGTCAGCAAAACCAAATGGATGACATTCGGACGGCCTGACTACAGTGGGTCAGTATTGCATTTGTAGAGATAAAATGCAGAATTGAGGCAGCAAAAGCTACGTTTAATAAAATGAAATCACTCTTCTGCAATGATAACGTAAACTTGAAACTCCGCCAGAGAATGATCAAATGCTATGTGTGGTCTGTTTTATTGTACGGGTGTGAAACTTGGACTTTGAAAGTTAACTCAATGAACAGACTGGAAGCATTTGAAATGTGGCTCCATCGCCGAATGCTCAGAGTCCGTTGAACAGACATGGTTACCAATACCAAAGTCCTGAGGCAAGCTAGAGTTGACAGGGAATTGTTATCAACTATCAGGGTTCGGAAGAATTTACATCTGGGTCATATACTGCGTGGGGAAAAGTACCACCTTCTCCAACTGATATTGGAGGGGAAAATTGAGGGACGCCGAGGGCCTGGAAGGAGACAGATGTCCTGGCTGCGAAACATTAGGGAGTGGACCGGCATCCGAAGTGTGGAGCAGCTGTTCCGAGGGGCGCAGGACAGGGACAGGTTCGCTGAGGTGATCGCCAACGTTGGGGGGACCCGACAGGGCACTTGCAGAAGAAGAAGTTCATGTTTGAGGTGTTTAAACACAAATAAAAATTCATCTCACCGATTCCGGAGAATTTGAGTTTCTGCAAATTTTTATCAGACACTAATTTCCTTCTCAGCTTCTCCTCCAATGCTCCGGAATAATTTGGATTATTGCCTGTCATCCTGAAAACACACCAGCAAATGTACATACTTCTTTACTTATACAGCCGATTACAGCTTATTTCTATGGCACTAGAACTCCATTGTGCACTGCCATCGTCGATATATCTAACTGATACAAATGAAAACGCCTGTTTTCTAAAAGTTTTATTATAATCTACATGTCATTCCTATAGAATACAATAAAACTTGCGGACAGGTAGTGGACTGTATTCAATTTCTCATAGATCGCAGGTCCCTGCAGGATCCGGAGCGTAGTGATACGTTATATAATTATGCAGAGATACGTTTGTAGTAGAAGTTTGTAAAGAAAGGCAGAGATACGTTTTATAGTAGTAGCAGGTTCCGAAGTCTTCAGGTTATAGTGCAGCAAAGAGGAGATTTGACCGAGGAAACCGAAACGCTTAAGTATCTGCCAGCGATACCGTGTTTTTTTTTTTTTTTTTTTTTTTTTTTTTTTTTTTTTTTTTTTTTTTTATGTACACAACAGGTCGTTTCGACCCAATTACTGTATACATTTTTTTTTATATTTTAGCTATTATATTGATTCTTGTGACATGTGATAGGTAGCCAATCTATCGCCATTTTATTGTCACGTGAATTCTACACCAGACCAAAGACAGTGTGACAGTGTGACAATCACACTGCCATCGCCGGGAATCGAACCCAGGACCTTCGGCATGGAAGTCAGAGATCGTAACCACTCTGCCACGAAGGTCGTGTTGTCCACGAACAGTGTAATTGGCCGCTGAAAGCGGCGTCTGTGATTGGCTGTTATAACGGCGTCTGTGATTGGTCACCGCTTGTGGCCTCGCGGCCGCCGGGATCTATTTACGTTGGCTGGCCGCCCGGCTCTGTTGCTTGCTATATTCTCCGCCTGGCAGATATACTCAAGAGTGTTTCCTCGGTCGAATCCATAATTTCAAATCAGTTTGAAATTTGGTCCCTGCGAGACTTCGTACGCTGCTACACTCATTTATAATTAATACACAATTAATATTTTCACACACAAAGAATAACAGTACACAAATAAAAATGAACTTTAGTAATATTATACAATTTTGAAAAATCTTTTGGACATATAAGTCTTTAATAATTTAACAATATAAAGTAATAATTATTAGTAAAAAAAGCATATTTGATTAAGTCTATGATCCGGTCCGTTACACTTGTATAATACAGACGTTTTCATTTGTATTAATTATTTAATATGGAGTTTTACATCATTGTCCAAGAAACAATAAATATGACAAGGTAAGAGTATTAGTTGTCTGTTGGAAGAATCCAGTTTTGACAAATTATGATATGTAATGAGTGTTACCCTTGGGGCAGAGGCTTATAAGTCTGCCGGTGGAGAAGTTGGGGTTCCATGGTGAAGAGAAGGGAGCTCTCTGAGGGCAGACTGAAGCCATCACTGCTCTTACTTGCGCTTGTCTTGTTTCTGCTTAACTGACTTCTGAAACTAAACCACATTTTATAAATAAGTTAAAATCAAAATATTGATATTAAAAAATAAGCTAAGCTGCCCCTCATACGTGGAGATTCAAATCCAAATTTATTTCTCTCAAAAGACATTACAAACATGTTGACAGTTTAGAGCATATATTTGAGAACAGGTAAAATACCCTCGGGGACTCCATATCACCGAATGATGCAGATCTTTGCTGCAAACCAATCTCCAGGATTGAAACAAAACAAGATGATTACAAAATATGAAATGTTTCATCCTTATATAAGTCTAAAGTGAAGACATTGCAAAACAAAATATAGTAACATTCATTAAAGAGTAACATATTATGAAAACAGATTATATGATATTTTTTTTAACCTTTTCCATGCGTTAATTTGCTCCGTTTTATCTATACCCCTACGCGGTACATATTTTCAAATACATCATCATCATCATCATCATCAGCCGTCTGTCATCCACTGCTGAATGTAGGCCTCTCCCAAAGCCCTCCACCGCCCCCTATCCATTGCCGCTCCCATCCATCCATGTCCAGCAATCCTCTTCAGATCGTCGGTCCAGCGGGCAGGGGGACGTCCAACTCTACGGAATCCTGTACGCGGTCTCCACTCCAGAACCCGTCTTCCCCATCGGCTGTCGGTTCTCCGACAGATATGGCCAGCCCACCGCCACTTCAGCCCGCCTATCCGTAGAGCCACCTCAGTCACCTTGGTTTGTTGTCGAATAAATTCGTTTCTAAATCTATCCCTCAAGGTTATTCCAAGCATGGCTCTTTCCATGGCGCGCTGGGCAACCTTGAATCTGTAGACTAGACCTTTTGTCAATGTCCACGTCTCGGCTCCGTATGTTATGACTGGCAAAACGCACTGGTTGAAGACTTTAGTCTTGAGGCATTGTGGTATTTTGGAAGTGAAAACATGACGTAATTTCCCAAAGGCTGCCCAACCCAACTGAATTCTTCGGTTGGCTTCTTTCTCGAAATTGTTTCGTCCTAATTGTATGATTTGGCCAAGATATGGGTATTCTTGTACCACTTCGAGAGCCGACCCATCGACGGTTACTGATCCCGGGATAATATGTTCATTATACATGACTTTCGTCTTGTCCAAATTCATCCCGAGACCCACTCGTCTGGATGCAGTGTTCAGTTCATCTAGCATGCCTTCTAGATGCCCAGCAGATTCCGCCAGAATAACAATGTCATCCGCAAAACGAAGGTGAGACATGTATTCGCCATTTATGTTGAGGCCACGTTCAGACCAGTCCAAAGTTTTAAAATATATCTTCCAAAGCACAAGTGAACAGCTTCGGAGATACCACATCCCCTTGTCTGACTCCCCGTTGCAGCTCAATCGGTTTGGTCTTCTGGTTTTGGATTTGAACGGACATTGTGGCGTTATTATAGAGGCATTTCAACACCTGTACGTAATTCCAATCAATCTGGTTTCGCTGCAGCGACTCCAGAACAGCCCAGGTCTCAACAGAGTCGAAGGCCTTCTCATAGTCCACAAAGGCAAGGCATAGGGGTCGATTATATTCTTCTGTTATCTGGATAATCTGCCTAACTGTATGGATGTGGTCTATGGTGCTGAAGTTTGCTCTGAACCCAGCCTGCTCCGGAGGCTGAAAATCGTCAAATCTGCGGGAAAGACGGTTTGTTATGACCCTTGAGAACAACTTATAAACGTGGCTTAGGAGTGAGATCGGCCTGTAGTTTTTTAACAAAATACCTATGTACGCAATTAAATGACAAATTATAGCATTATGACATGATCTATTGGACTATATAGACAGAACAGATTATTCTCTACAATATGAAAACAGTGGGTCAACACTCTTAGATGTTTATAAAAACAAAAACATTAAATTTCATACAATAACATGCCGTATCTTTTGAATGTGGTCGCGCCATTCACTCAGCATGTGTGTTCCAAATATTACATTGCAGTAAAATAGGCACTAAGTACAAAAATAACTAAGTATGCAGTTTTGTTCTATACATATTACATATAGAACTAAACTGCATACTTAGTTTTTTTGTACTTAGTGCCTATTTTACTGCAACCATTCATTTACATTTACCCGGCGCGCGCAAGCGCAGATAGCAAATTAGTACTAACGCCATCTGTTGACCAAATTGTAAACTATGGCACTTGAAGGCGCATCTTCACTTGATTATTGATGTTTTTTTATGAAATACAATTATATTTTTGAGAAATTCTTGTAGATATCAGCTTCGTGATAGTTCTACGAATGTCTGAGTGAGCGGGAAATACATTTTTGACAAAAGGGCGCTGTAATATCGGCAGTCATAGTTCCCGTATCAAGTGTTGATACGGCCGCGTGTGAGTATGGACTTTTTGTCGTATCAACAGTTGATACGTTAGCGTGCAAAAGTTAAGTAACTCATATGGGTATGATTCTATGATTTATCAAAATTAATATGTAAACCTACGAGTGTCCACAAATGATTCCACTCCAATCTTACTCGAAGGTTACCCTTATGATCTTGTGGTCACTCTGACACGGAATCCAGCCTGCATCGCTCAGGGCACAGTAGACTGGTCTTCTGTAGGTGGAAAGAGGAAGCGAGGCAGACCTAGAGCCACCTGGAGAAGAACCCTGCAAGACGTTAAGGCGGCAGGCCTCACATGGAATGGTGGTGAGAAGGATCCCTGAGGGCTTATGCACCAAGGAGGTGTGACAGAACAAGAAGATGTTATTAGTTAGAAAGTTTCAATCCTGGGATTGGTTTGCAGCAATTTCTTCTATTCTTCTCTTCCATTCTTCCCTGTCTTGTGCGGCTCTTTTGAAATCTGCATATGATGAGCAGCGCACGTCCACCAACAGGTCCTCCGGGTACTCTCCGTGTGGGCGTCCCCTAGAGTTTGTCCCCTCGGTCATACCCTCCATTATGGCATGCAAGAGACCTTCTTGACGTATTACATGGCCGATCCATCTTGCAAGCCTTACGGACAAGGTCCTGAGCAGGTGCCTTCCTCCTTCGATTTTTTTTAAGAACCTTCTCATTCGTGATGTGGTCTCTCCAGGAAATTCCTAATAGTCTTCTATAGGACCACATCTGAAAAGCCTCTAGTCTCCGCTTATGTCTTATGGATAGGCACCATGTCTCGCAGCCGTACATCAAGACACTCCATACTTGATGAGGAGTATTCTCAGTTTTAGGTCTATATTATTTGATTCTATTATTTTCGACCTTTTATTAAATGCAAGCCTAGCCTTGATGTATACGGCTATGGATTATAATTACCTTTCTCCAAAAGTGAACCCGATGGTCTCAAGCGTTGCCCTGAGCAAGCGGGTCTCTGCGGTGGGCAGGGAGCTGCGGCCGGCCCCGCCCAGCGAGGAGAGGGTGGCCCGGGAGGCGAGAGGGCCCCCGGCCAAAGACAGCAACTGCAGCTGAGAGTTTAGCGTCTCCGCAAACATGGGCGCCAAAGAGCTATTCTGTCCCCGACGACTTGCATCTAACCTATAATAAAATAGTTAAAATATTGATTATATATATATATATGAACAATTCATAGCAAAAAGACTATCTGTAATATGCAGTCGGCGAGTATTGAGTTTCTTTGGCCACATTGCCAGGAGAGAGCTGGGTAACAGTATTGTCACAGGAAGTGTTCCAGAAGTAGAGGCAGATCTCCTGTGCTGTGGTGTGACCAGATTAAGGAGATGACTGGATGAAACCTCTACTCGGCAATGCAGCTACAAAAACAGAGAGGATTGGAGGAGTTTTGTTTTAGTCTCGGGCTATTCCATGGATCACGACCCTCAGTAATGAAGAAACAAAGAAAGAAATATATTAACCGGCCAATGTACGCTATGAGTTTCAGTTACAGTATACTCGTACATTGTTCAGTAAGTGTATAATTTCACTAGATAATAAATGGTTTAACTGAAAAGTATGTAAACTGGTCACATTATGGACAAACAAGATCCGTCATACGAACGTGTTTGACAACTAACCTAATACCATACAATTTATTACATTATTATAAATGTATATATGTTACAGACAATGGTAAATTTCGATAAAGTATTCATTAACCCTAAAGGCCGGGGAGAATTTGAAACATCGGAACGCTCTCGTAAACAATTAAATTACTCTTCACACAAAATACACAAAAATATCAAATTAATTGTATTTTGTAGTCAAATATTTAACATTTTTTATCTAATAAAAATAATCAGACTTTTTTTGTTTCATTTTGAGTTTAAGAAAACAAATTAAAATATATTAAATCGGAAATGTTGTTTATAAATGAAACCAAAACATCGTGCCTTTGATAACTAATAATGTTATAAGAGTCACCCTAAGTAAACAAACACTCAAAATCAAAGATTCCGACACAGTACGAGAAACCAACACTTCGTAGCTCGGCGATTATGCAACTGTGTGTGTGTATTGGCCGCGAGCCGTGATCCGTATGGGACATGCAATACAAAAAAATTCAATTAAATATTTTTACAAAAAGGATGAAAGTTTAACTCTAAATCACAGAGAATACATAATAATATATAATACAGATTTTTACTTTTGATCCGTCGTAGTAAATTTACGGGATATTACACCTTAAACACGGAAAATATATGCGGACTGCTTTTGTAGCCAGCCGGAATATAAGGGTTAACAGGCCAATGTATGGACTAACTTTGAGTTTTAGCTGTATAGATTGTTGCAGTTTGTGTATACTTTCACTAGATTATGTATGATTTAACTGGTAAGTGTGTGAACAGGTCAGTTCATGGACAAACAAGATCTGTCATACGAGCATGTTTGACAACTAACCTAATAAGAACGAGTTGTAAAATTACCCCACCAAACATTAACAATTTCAATGATAGAAGCGAGTGCATTATATTGATCAAGGAGGGCTGTGGAGTTGGAATTAAGAAGTTGCGGTATTTTAAGTGGAATCGACACTCACTTATAGTCCGTAAAGGTACATTTTTCCAGCGGATGCGGGAATAGTCGGCCCACGCTGAAGTCCGGAGCCCCGCGGCATACGCCCAGCACCAGCCGCAGTAGTCGGCCCAGTTCACCCCTCTCTTCGCTGAGAAACTCGCGAGTCGACTCTAGCCATCTAAAATGCCATAATTACTCTTGAATAATAAATACAATTGAAAGCATAACACTAATCAATGAAGACAAACATTTACTCATCAATTAGACTCTCTGAATTCTTGATTCTGCATTGGATTTTTTCACATTGTAGATGCAGATGAAATTAAAACACCGATGGAGTCTATACAACGCTTAAGAACAATATACTTCTTAAAATTTAAATATGTAATATGTGTGTATATAAACATCAGCACATTTGATTTTTCGCTACATTTGACAATGCCTTAGACAGGCAAAACATGTCATTCACATAAAATATAATAAAACTTCTAGAAAGCATATGATTTCATTCATAATAATTATTTATTATGGAATTTTACATCATTGTTTGAGAAGCAATATACAATACACTCCCGATTTTCCGGGGTCGGGTTAACCGAGAAGCGGATTATCCGGGACACTTGAGTCATTTAGAAAATATATTATAAAATCAAAGATATTTCACAATAGTACTTACAATGCAAACAAGAATTCACATGACATTGGGCGTTGTTGGACCGCCAACATATGTTTGTGGCTCTGTCGTGTCATAAAGTTTCGAGTTTGCGATAAAGCACCCGCAGGGTAGTTTATACTCATAAAACATTGTCGTTAATTTTATTTTACTGTGAAAAAGTGTCAATAATAATGGATAAACACAAACCAGTCGTACTTTCAATTGAACAAAAACTGGAAATAATTCAAAAGTTGGAGAATGGTGCAACCGTTAACTATTTATTGAATCAATGTAATGTTGGTGATTAAACTACACGGGACATCATTAATAAAAAGAGAAAAGTGCAATTTTTTCATGTTTTCGGATTAACCGGGAAATCGATTATAAGTGAATTTTTTTCCCAATCTATGTTATCCCGGAAAATGTTCGTAATAACTAACTAACCATCACGCCACCTTACCTTTGAGGTAGGCAGAAAAGAATGGACTGTCACATTGTTCTTTCGCGTCCTCAACATTTATACATCGTGTCGTGCACGCACGTCGATTTCTCTGACTCCTCACGTGGCCGACTTCGGTCTTCCTCTATTTCTAGTTCCATTTACATTGTTAACAGATAAAATAATTTTACCATTCTTTCTCCATTCATTCCTTCCATATGTCCAAACCATCTTAATGATCCTTTCATTATTTTGTTCATAACACCATCATTCGCACCGCATTCACTTCTTATATTTTCATTCGACACTATCATACACAGAGTAACACACATTCGTCTAAGAGATCTCATTTCTACTGCATTTTATTCTACTTTCATCATTATTTTGCCAGTTCCATGCTTCGCTTCCATACATAAGGGTCGGTACAAGAACACCATTGTGCACTGCCTTTTTAACTTTTTTGGATAGGTTTTTGTTTGCGATAACAACTTTAAGTGCGCCATTCACTTTGTTTCCTGCCCCAACCCTTCTTTCAATATCCCTCTCCACTTCGTTCCATCGTTATCAAATACTTTTTTACCATTCTTTCTTTGTTCATTCTTTCCATGTGTCCAAACTATCTCAATGACCCTTTCATTATTTTGTTCAACACTTTCATTCACACCGCATTCACTTCTTATAATTTCATGCTTTTGTTTGTAATATCTTTTGATAAAATAAACAGATTTTATAAAATAACCTGTCTTCCATATTTGTTGTGAGTCGGGATGTCCAAAAATCAAATACTCTATTTCTTAATGTTTCATCTTCATCGTCCAGTCCGGAAAGTAGAGATATTTTGACAGCGCTATATCTCTTGGCCGCGGCTTTATCCATTCCCTGGGCATTAGAACTGTGAGGGTTATTTCTGGTGCTCTCAAGGGGTCTTTTTCCCAGAGAACGGATGGATCGGCTAGTGGACGGGAGGCCAGAAGATTCCAAGGCGAAGATGCTGGAGATATCATCGGGGAATTCTGAAGCCGTGTCTTCGACGTAGAGGTCTTTATGTACTGAAAATCGTAAATATATTTAAGAACATTCACAAGACAACCTTCGTGGCCGAGTGGTAAGTGCTTTGACTGCCACACCGAAGGGCCCAGGATCGATTCCCGGCGATGGCAGTGTGATTATCACACTGTCTTTGGTAACTTACTAACCATCACGCCGTCTCTCCGAAGGGGTAGGCAGAAAGAATGGACTGCCACACTTTTCTTTCCTGACATATTTCTCTCGCTTCCTCAACATTCATACATCGTGTCATGCACGCGGGACGATTTCTCTGACTCCTCACATGGCCGACATTCAATATTTGATTTATTTGATCGTGCCACGTTTTCCTCGGTCTTCCTCAATTTCTGGTTCCATTTACATCTTTAACATATAATTTTTTACCGTTATTTTTCATTCATTCATTCCATATGTCCAAACCATCTTTTTTTTTAAAAGACTAACATCAAAGATTTAAATCAATGATATTAGAATTTATTTTACAATCTTCAATATGAGCAGAAAATAGAAAAAATCTTAATGATCCTTTCATTATTTTGTTCATAACACCATCATTCGCACCGCATTCACTTCTTATATTTTCATTCGACACTCTATCATACACAGAGTATCACACATTCGTCTAAGATATCTCATTTCTACTGCATTTATTCTACTTTCATCCTTCTTTTGACAGTTCCATGCTTCGCTTCCATACATAAGGGTCGGTACAAGAACACCATTGTGCACTGCCATTTTAGCTTTTTTTGGATAGGTTTTTGTTTGCGATGACAACTTTAAGTGCACCATTCACTTTGTTGCCTGCCCCAACCCTTCTTTCAATATCACTGTCTTTGATCTTGTGTAGAATTCACGTGACAATAAAATGGCGATAGATTAGCTACCTATCACATGTCATGAGAATCAATATGATAGCTATACCCTTTACAACTATTTAGTTAAGGGATCATTCTGGTTTATAACATTAAATAAATATTTTTTTTTTTACATTTTTCGAAAGTAACTAAATAACTAACTAACCATCACGCCATCTCCCCAAAGAGGTAGGCAGAAATAATGGACTGCCACACTTTAACCGATGTGGCACTCCATCCTTCTCTTTTCGCCCCCGCAGGAGACGCGGTGTGATGGGTTGCGAACCTCATTGCCACCGATAGGCATCTCCCGCGCACATTTCGATCGTCCAACGTTCACAAAATAAATCTAAAACCAATAATATAATATACAATGATATAAAATAAAATGAAATAAGAAAATAAAAATAACATAGCAAATAATGATCTTTTTATGGTGCACATGCCAGCTGGACGTTCCGGACATTTGTGTTTATTTAATTTATATTCCACGTATCTACTGTACTTTTAATAACTGTAATAAGGCAAACACCACAATTCAACTCTAGCAAGAACTTCAAAATGTTATCAAATTTCGAATTTTGAATTAAATTTAAGATTTTTTTATTACTGCACGTATCAGCCGTTTTTTAAATTAACTGTAATTAGGCACTTAAGACAATCCAACACCAACAAGTACTTTAAACTATTATTGAAGAAATTATTCAAATTGTCATTGGAATAAATGAAAAAAATATTTTAACACCTGTCAAAATTCTTTATATAAACGATAAAACTTATATAATTTGAACATCAAAACAGTAAAAACATATTATGTGTCACAATCAACTATTATAAAGTGCGGCAAAAATCAAATTGACCAAAATAATTCACTTATACACGAAATATCTCAAAATTTACGGGAGAACCACATGAACCAAACCAAATTTTCAAAATCAGAAAAAATGTTCGTAAGTATACATGTAAATATATATCTAAGAGTATTGTGTTAAAAGTTGAGAGTGATCGGAGCAGTCAAACTATATTATTTCACAAAATTTAAGTAGCTCAAAATTTAAAAAAATCAAAAGGTACGACTTTTGGTGTGCACATTGATCAAATGGCTGGTTACAGCATTATAAGTATTTTCCTAGTTTTCTCAATGCTATCGAAATATTTAAAGTGCAAAGATTGTAACGGGGAAGTTTCGTTCACAAAATATGGACAGAGGATTAGGTTTTTTGAGCTGAAGGGATTTTATATGATGCAGGCTTCGCTCATTGACTGTAGGTAAGACTTTTTCGTTAAAAAAATACTTTAAACGCGTTTTTCTCAAAACTCTATTTTTTCGGTCAGTGGCAGTGATTTCTCCGGAACCACTAAACCGATTTTCATGAACGTTTTCTTAAAACGTCAAACCATTTTGTTATTTATAAATAAATATTAATGTCCATAGTTTGTACACTAAAGCAAAAAAAAAAAATTCTTATTTTAGATGAGCCTTAATTATGTTATCACCGCCGCCAGCGTCATACTAACTTTTTATGGCATTCCGTTCGCCGGTTGATAAATCAAACCAAAAAAACATTCAGGAGACAAATACTCTTGACTTTAGAAAGTATCTTGTCTTCCTAATGTTGAACCATCACTAATGCGTTCCTGGTATTATGTTGTATTTTTATAATATTTGACCTGTACTCAATACTTAGTACCTTAAACATTTTGCTGTTTGTAATGTCCTTTGAGTTAATAAACTGATTTGATTTGAAAACTAGTTTGCCATTGACATTAAGGAGAAGAAAACTGATATTTATGAGAAGAAGATACTCACAATCGTAGATCCTCATCAGAATTTGATACGACACGCCTCTAACTTCCGCGTCTTTGTGAGAGGCGAACGAGCATAGATCTTCGAGATACTGCAGCAGCTCTTGAAGCTCGAGCCGCCCGGAAGCCTTATTTATGATGTGCAAACAGGGGATACGGAGGTCCTTGTCCTTCATGTAGCCGGACAAGCAGAGATTGTTCAACTCACGGCTTAATAGGTCATATTCGATGATGTCCATCGCACACAGAAATATCTTTAAACAGACTTTGCGCGGTTCAGTGGGCAGCTTAGGAATCAAGAATGTGATCTTATCTACAAATCTATCGCCACAGATGTCTGGAAAATGCTTTTGTATCAAGTAGAGACAAGTGATAAACACGTCTTTCGTTTCCTTGAACATACCGTCTAAAATTCGTTGAACGTGACTCAAAAAAACTGCGTTTTCTTCGCTTCGATCAGAAAACGACTTTAACATCAATCCGATAACTTCGGCAGACGGCTTGTATATATCTTTTTCTTTCGCTGTCAACGCATTGCAGATTGTTTCCTTGAATTTATTCACGGTCCCGTCGGCCCAAGGAATGTTTCCCGTTGCCAGGATCGCGGCCGTGATCTGCACACCGGCTTTGGCAACCTTTCCTTGCCCTTTCAGCTTGTCGAGCACGGCTTCCGAGGGAATCGTCAAGAATCGTCCCCACACCGAGAGTAGCTCCTTGAGCAATTCGAGGCTGTGACGGAATAACTCGGCAGACTGAGTGTTGGGGTCGATGTGATTTATCAAGAGCTCTAAGATCGAAGATGCCGAGTGTATTTCAATTGATGTGGAAGGTACAGCCTCTTCGCTCCACGATAGCAGCATCAATAACTGAAATAATAAAAAATAATAAAATGTCCTGGTTTCTAAAAGAAGCATTTATAATCTAACACCAGTTATGAGTTCATTGTAACAACATATTTTAAAATTAATATAGTAAAATATAATACGAGGCATCTCCAGGAAGTAAGTGTACTGGATTTTTGAAGGTTACAATTTTTATTTAAACAAAAATATCTACATCTACATATAAATAAAACTCAATCTTCATTCTGTGTGTCTCCTTCTTTCTCGGTGATTCCTCAACAGATCCTTCTGAAACTTGGAGAATGGATTAAGTGGAATACGGCGGTGGTCATAGGCATATTTTTGTTACTAAACGAGCTCTAATTAACTTTATAAATTTATAAATTAATTGAAAATTTTCGTAGTGCAAGCGAATATAGACCTTAATATTCGAGGCTCTGAGTATCAATCTTTAGAGTCTATATTCGCTTGGGCATGGTCATATAGCAAATAAGTCGCTTTTTTTAACGAAAAAATATACACACGTAATATTTTTAACCAATCTGTCAGGCCGTTTCGAATCTATGTAAGCTATTTTTCGACATAGTCACCATTCCTCTCAATGCAGGTGGTGAAGCGGGGTATCAACTTTTTGATGCCTTGACTTACGCTGTAGAGACGCGGGCCGACACTGTGCGAACCAAGGGACTACTAAGAACATCGGAGATGAAGGTCCTAAGATCAATTACTGGAAAAACTTTCCGAGATCGTGTCCGCAACGTAGACATAAGAAAAACTTGCGAAATAGAGGATATCGTTCAGTGGAGTAGATCCAGAAGAAGATACTGGAGGGACCATGTAGCCCGAATGGATGGTGACAGACTTGCATATACAGCCGCTTATGAAATCCCCTCTGGACACCGCCCACCTGGAAAACCGCCTAAGAGATGGAAGGACAGCTGGATCTCATCATCCAAAGATACATGATTTCTGTGTCACAGATCATCAGATCTATTAAAAGAAGAAGAAGAAGAATTCTACACCAGACTGAAGACAATGTGACAATCACACTGCCATCGCCGGGAATCGAACCCGGGACCTTCGGGGTGGCAGTCAAAGCACTTAACGCTCGGCCACAAAGGTCGTCGATTTTGTTTCGTTTAACTATTGATCAAAAGGATCGGGAACCTCTGAGATAGAAAGTTGGCTAAAGGTACTCACGATGCAGACGTCGAGGAAGTTGAAAGTGACATCGGGAGAAGTGCACCGTTGCTGCACAACCAGCAGTAGCGGCCCCAGCAGGATTTTACTGTACTTCTTAAACACATCCTTCCCGTTGTCTCTCACGTTCACGATTACCTGAAAAAAAAACAACAGATTATATGAGTCAAGACTAAACTAACTAACCAACTATCAACGATAGGGTAGGCTGAAAGAATGGACTGTCACACTTTAACCGATGCGGCACTCCGTCCTTCTCTTTTCGCCCCGCACGATACGCGGTGTGATGGGTTGCGAACCTCATTGCCACCAATAGGCATCTCCCGCGCACACTTCGATAGTCACCCACAAAATAAATCTAAAACAAATAATATAAAATACAATGATATAAAATAAAATAACACAATAAAAATAATTTAACACAAAATGTTATTTTTAGATGGTGCACATATTGTCTATTTAATTCATGTTCCACGTATCCACCGTTTTTTTAAATTAGCAGTAATTAGGCACTTAAAATAAACCAATATCAGCAATAAAATAATATTGAAGAAATTATTCAAATTGTCATTGGAACAAATGAAAATTTTATTTTTATACCTGTCAAAATTCTCTATATAAATGAAAAAACTTGTATAATTTTAACATCAAAACGGTACAAACGTATTACGTGTCACAATTAACTATTATAAAGTGCGGCAACAATCAAATTGACCAAAACAATTCACTTATACACGAAATATCTCCAAATTTACGGGAGCACCACATGAACCAAACCAAATTTAGAACAAATTGTCAAGACTAAATTGATAAAAATCTATGTGCTTGTCATGATGCATGGATGCACTGCCACAGTGTCAATCCTAATACAGTCCACTCCCGATTTTCCGGGATGGATGGTGAAAATAAATCCCGTATAATCAAATTCCCGGTTAATCCGAAAACATGAAAAAAAAAATTGCATTATCGAGATCTTCGTAAGATCTTTCTACTGATGTTCCTGCAAAATCCGTCATTTTTCTCTTTTTATTAATGATGTCCCGTATATTTTGATCACCAACATTATATTGATTCAATAAATATTTTACGGTTGCACCATTTTCAAATTTTCTCACTGCCGCAGGCAGTAGCAACTCAATGAACAGACTGGAAGCATTTGAAATGTGGCTCCATCGCCGAATGCACAGAGTTCCCTGGACAGACATGGTTACCAATACCGAAGTCCTGAGGCGGGCTAGAGTTGACAGGGAACTGTTATCAACTATCAAGGTTCGAAAGATTTCACATCTGGGTCATATACTGCATGGGGAAAAGTACCACCTTCTCCAACTGATATTGAAGGGGAAAATTGAGGGATACCGAGGGCCCGGAAGGACACAAATGTCCTGGCTGCGAAACGTGAGGGAGTGGACCGGCATCCGAAGTGTGTAGGAGCTGTTCCGAACGGCGCAGGACAGGGTAAGGTTCGCCGAGGTGATCGCCAACGTTGAGGGGACCCGACAGGGCACTTGAAGAAGAAGAAGATAATTTTTTACTTCAATTAACATATAAGCTTTTTTAATGATGATTTAAAATCGCTAATTTTTGATTGAGTACTGACTACGCAACACTTGAATGCACGTTTTTATTTTAGCACCGTAGGGAAAAGGTTAAAGACCGTCCAGCAATTGTATTCTTACTTGTATTTTGAAATACAATGTTCACATACCTGCGCTAGAAACAGCCTGACATTAGGCGGCCTACTACCGTTGGTCAGTATTTCCGCGAGGGTCTTCACCCACTGCGGCACGTCTGAGGGTGCCGTCAAAGAGATAGAACTGTTGCCACTGTCCGAAGAGGTAGAAGTCAGGGCATCCAGTGCCATGATGACGGAGCATACCGAAGCCATGCACTCGTGATTGTTCAAGTCGGAATCTTCAAAAACTAACTGGGCATCATTTGGAATCTGAAATAGTAATACAATCAATAGGGCTGGACATTACAAAGGTAGCAAGTGCAATAAAAGTAAAATTTAAATTTATTAATATTATTTAATTTCAAGTTAAAATTTAAGTATTCTTAACCCTTTTCTCTTTGTTTTGGTACAACTTTCATGTGGGTATCTTATCTAGTTCCTGAGATACAAGCAAAATAAAAACTTTAAACGAGTTTTTCTCCAAAAGCGTCAAACCCTAGTTAATGCGTTTATCTTAAGTGCGGCAGTGTTACTGGTATTACTAACTAACTAACTTACCATCACGCCGTCTCCCCGGAGGGGTAGGCAGAAAGAATGGAACGCCACACTGTTCTGTCCTGACATACGTCTCTCGCTTCCTCTACATTCATACATCTTGTCATGCACGCACGCCGATTTTTCCGACTCCTCACGTGACCGACATTCAATATTTGATTGATTTGATCGTGCCACGTTTTCCTCGGCCTTCCTCTATTTCTAGCTCCGTTCACGCCGTTTACATATACCTTCTTTACCATTCTGTCTTCACTCATTCTTTCCATGTGTCCAAACCATCTTAATGACCCTTTCCTTATTTTGTTCATAACACTTTCATTCGCACCACATTCACTTCTTATACTTGCATTTGTCACTCTATCATATACAGATTTGCCACACATTCGTCTGGTATTATATATATTATATTTTATCTGTTCTCAATAGAAAACCTTAAACATTAATTTTATTTGCTATGTCTGTTGAGAAAATAAACTGATTGATTTGATTTAATATAACTAACCTGTTCAGAATCGGGAAGATCTCTGGTAACTGCCATATTGAGGTCGTAACGCAAGATGTCGTCGGACAGAGTCTGCGAGAATATCATCTTCCTGCGATCCTCATCGCTGCTCAGCACCCCCAGGGACTGGCTGAAGAGACCGGAGCCGCTGAATGGCCTGAGGCCTCCGCGGGATTTACACTTCACCGACTGGTGCTTCAACTTTGATACCTGTTCAAGAGTTTACTCTTCATTGCATATTTTTTTTTAATTCTATCAAAAATAAAAAAAACTAACTAACCATCACGCTGAAGGCGTAGGCAGAAAGAATGGACTGCCACACTTTTCTTTCCTGGCATATTTCTCTCGATTTCTCAACATTCATACATCGTGTCATGCACGCGCGTCAATTTCTCTGACTCCTCACGTGGCTGACATTCAATATTTGATTTATTTGATCATGCCACGTTTTCCTCTATTTCTAGTTCCATTTACATCGTTAACATATACTTTTTTTTACCATTCTTTCCATGTGTCCAAACCATCTTAATGATCCTTTCATTAATATGTTCATAACATCATCACCGCACCACATTCACTTTTTATATTTTCATTCGAAACTTTATCATACACAGAGTATCACACATTCGTCTAAGAGATCTCATTTCTACTGCATTTATTCTACTTTCATCATTCTTTTGCTGCCAGTTCCATGCTTCGCTTCCATACATAAGGAAAATTCAGAAAATTCTCCTCTCCAATTTATAAAATTCTTGTTTTCAATCTAAATTCTTATTTCAACTAACTAACTAACTAACCATCACGCCATCTCCCTGAAAGGGTAGGCAGAAAGAATGGACTGTCACACTTTTACTGATGCGGCACTCCATCCTTCTCTTTTCGTTCCGCGGGAGACGCGGTGTGATGGGTTGCGAACCTCATCGCCATTTCTTATTTCTATCATATCTTATATCCAATTTTTAAATTCTTGTTTCAAATTTGTAAATTCTTGTTTTCAATTTCGAAATTCTTTTTTCCAATTGCCTTACTAATATAGCCGAAATTATGTACTCACCTGGTTTAGAGGGAAGGAGTACCTCCTGGAGATGTCCAGGATCCCTTCCCACAGCTGATCGGAAGAGAGGAGGAACTTGTACATGGCCACACTCTCTTTGGGCATGTCCAGCACGACGGAGTACAGGCAATTGTAAGCCGAGCATCGGGCCAACCTAAACAGTGGGCCACGATAGATCTTTAAACATTATATTTTTGCATTCATAATATCGTGGGTGTTCGCGCTATTTGGTAATCAAACCAAGATCTAAATCCCCGGTTAGCAACTAAACATTTAGAATTAAAATATTAGCTTTATTTAGTTATTATATTACCCCTCATTCGCCTGTAATTCAGAAAGGTATTTTTAAAAGATCTATAAATATAATTGCAGTATTTCCCGCATTGTTCAAACAATGCATTTAGGTTGTTTGTATAGGTCAAATAGTTAACCGTCGCGTTGCCATGTGGTCAATTGAGTTTCCACTGCCAATTTAAAGTTGATTTTCTTAAAACCTATGGACCCTAATATTATAAAAAAAATTGTAATCCTCCATTGAAGTGTTCTCAATATTTCGTAATAAAAAAAAAGCAAAAAATTACTTCCTTCATCCCAAAAAAAAATATTTTCTAAGACTGCCCTCACCTTCATTCGTGTTAAGGTAGAATTTGTTTTGCTAATATTTAAAACTTTATCAAAAGTGACAAATACTTACTCGCTGATTTGAACGTATTATAAATTATATGTTTGACCTTTTCATAGGTACGTAATAATATCGACTGTGGACAGAAACGCAGCACCCAACTTAATAATATCAGAACTGTGAAAATATTAACACTTTACCAAAAGGGACAAATATTAATACGTACTCGTTGTCTTGAACGTACTATACATTTTGCCTAGGTGCCTTTATCATACGTAAAATGCAAGACAAGTTTATACTTGGTATCAGTCGCTCGTATGCTGTGACGCATTCCATATCAGAAATCGCATGGTTCCAGAAAAAAATTAATAATGATATGTTTTTCAAATAATCCATGTATGTTATAGGTATCGATCTATTCCTAATGAAATTCCCTACAAGATGACATAAATTAAATTTTGATTCATCGAGTCATATGCTTGATATTTAGATAAAGTTAGCGGTAAACTGAATTTACCACATGGGAGCGAGCGTTTTGTTTTGAACACGGTACGTTAAGGGTTAAAAGGGATCAGTCCCAAGCATTAAAATTAGTAAATGAAGAGAACTTGGAACAGGTGAGGGAATTTGTGTATTTAGGTAGCATGTTCACAGCGGATGGCCGAACGGACAGTGATATTGAAAGAAGGGTTGGTGCGGGTAACAAAGTGAATGGAGCTTTAAAAGCAGTTATTGGAAACAAGAATTTATCAATGAAAGCGAAAATGGCCGTTCACAATGGAGTTCTGGTTCCAACTCTTATGTATGGCAGCGAAGCATGGAACTGGCAGAAGAAAGATGAGAGCAGAATAAATGCGGTAGAGATGAGGTCCCTAAGACGTATGTGTGGTAGAACGATGTACGACAGAATCTCAAATGCTAATATTAGGAAGGAGTGTAGAGCGAAAGAAGGTATTATGAACAAAATTATGAAAGGTTCGCTTCGTTGGTTCGGACATATGGAGCGCATGGGTGAAGAAAGAATGGTTAAAAAAGTATACGTTAACAATGTAAATGAAGTAAGGAGTCGAGGTAGACCGAGGAAAACATGGCATGACCAAATTAATCAAATATTAAAAGTTGGTCACGTCAGAAGCCGGAAGAATCGACGTGCGTGTATGACTCGATGTATGAATGTGGAGGAAGCTAGAGAGGTGTGCCAGGATAGAGTGGTGTGGCGGTCCATTCTCTCTGCCTACCCCTGCGTTTGTTGTTGTTGTTGTTGTAAACAGTAAATACTATAGAGCAGTTATAAAGGATAATCCTAGCAGTAGGTACAAAAACAAGAAACCATCATGCCATTTCAGAATACCCACGATATTTAAATTCTTTGTGGATTATTATTTTTTTAAAATCTGTTCCCATTAAATTTTTATCTAATAATTGCGTAGATTTTCAGGGTGGGTAGCGAAATCTACAAGGTAGGAGATATTGACAAATGGGGCAGACAACGCAAGAGACACTGGGACGTTCAGAGTATGGATCCTTCCAGAATCCCACACGTTGTGATGTATCAGATTCCTGTTAGCTACCGTCCCTTCGGAAGACCGCCAAAGAGATGGAGGGATAGCTGGGAGTCGACTTCTAAGAGAGGCCAGCCTTCTTCTTCTTCTTTATCAGCCAATTCCGTCCACTCCTGTACAAAAGCCTCCTCCATTCGCTTCCATGTTAATCTGTCCTGTGCAGACTGCATCCAGGTCTGCGACGCGTCTGTTCAGATCATCCTTCCACCGTAGTTTTGGTCGCCCTGCACTTCTGTTTGGCGTCCACGGTCTCCAAATCAGCAGTTTTCTTGTCCATTTTTCATCTGAGCTTCTGGCTACGTGACCTACCCATTGCCAATTTAGAGTCGCCACCCGGTGGATGATGTAAGTGGCCTTTGTTTTTTCTCTCACCGTATCGTTTCTGACTCTGTGTCTTAGGCTTATTCCTAACATGGCTCTTTCCATGGCTCTTTGGGTCACTCGTAGTTTCTCAGCACTTTGTTTGGACAATGTAACAGTTTCAAGACCATAAGAACTATAAGAGGCCAGCCTGAACTACAGCAAATGGAGAAGAAGGTATGAAAACTAACCTCAAATATTCTAAAGTTGTGTTGATTTCATCGTGGGCCGGAACAATCACCGTCCTGGGAGCCAGCGAGAGCTCGAAGAAGTACTTCCTCCACTTGATCTGCTCCAAACGGTCTCCCAGCTGTCCGATCTTGCACGTGTCCGACTGCACGTTGGGCACCTAGACAAGAAATCCCATAAATTGTTTAATTGTGTATAATGTGATTCACCGAGAGATGGCGCACGAGTCATTTTAAATAAAAGGTGTCAAACGTCAGTTTAAGTGTGAACCCGACCCTTCTTATCTGGAAAATAATGGTCCCCAGCATGCCCATGAGGAATGCGGTTGTCATCATCATCACCAGCCTATATTGCTGCTGGGTCATCGTACGGATCTCTTGGTTGGTCCTATGCCTCCAAGTTCCCTCTGCAACACCGGGTCTGGGTCCCAGGATAATTCTTAGTATTCTATTCTCAAACCAGTAGATTCTTTGTTGTTCTTTTAGAGTCATTGTCCATGACTCAGAACGATGTGTCACCACTGGCTTGATGATGGTGTTATAAATACGACTGCTTGTCGCAACTTCATAATTAAATAAACTGTGTCAAAAAGGAACATTCGTTTCATTGGTCGCCCAGATTAATCCCTATCAATAATAATAATAATAATAATAAACAATAAACACGGACCAGGAGCAGCAGCTCCAGAGATAACAAGAACAAACAAAGAAAAATAATGAAATTTACTCCCTTTTATCTATACCCCTACGCAGCACATATACTTATGTACGCAATTAAAAGTTCAATTATAGAATTATGGCATGATTTATTGGACTATATAGACAGAACAGATTATTCTCTACAATATGAAAACAGTGGGTCAACACTCTTAGATGTTTAAAAAAACAAAAACATAAAATTTCATACAAAAACATACCGTATCTTTCAAATGTGGTCGCGCCATTCTCTCAGCGTGTGTGTTCCAAATATTACATTGCAGTAAACTAGGCACTAAACACCAAAAAAAACTAAGTATGCAGTTTTGTTCTACATTACATATAGAACTAAACTGCATACTTAGTTTTTTTGTATTTTTTTTGGTACTTAGTGCCTATTTTACTGCAACCATTCATTAACATTTACTCGGCGCGCGCAAGCGCAGATAGAAAATTAGTACTAACGCCATCTGTTGACAAAATTGTAAACTATGGCATCCGAAGGCACGAAGACGCGCACTTGATTATCGATGTTTTCTATGAAATACTTCTTCTTCTTCTTCCCTTTTTGTAGACTCAGGAGTCTGTTATTTCAGGCGGGTCCTCTTGAGATGCTGAACTCCAGCTTTCTCTCCACCGTTTCGGAGGTCTTCCTGGTCGGCGTTGTCATTTTGGGCATTGTCGGCGTTGTTTTATTTTTGAGAAATTCTTGTAGATATAAGCATCGTGATAGTTCTACAAATGTCCAAGTGAGCGGGTAATACATTTTTGACAAAAGAGCGCTGTAATATCGGCAGTCAAAGTTCCCGTATCAAGTGTGGATACGGCTGCGTGTGAGTATAGACTTTTTGCCGTATCAACAGTTGATACGTTAGCGTGCAAAGAGTTAAGAGGATTTTTCAAATGGTGTTTATTTTACGAAAGGCAGAAGAATGCAGTGGGAGTGAGAAACAGCAAGATGGAAAACTAACCTTTAAGAACATGTTCTCAGCCATCTGATAGACGGCCGCCCACTCCAGGAATAGACACTTCAGCCGGGACTCTGTGGGGCGAACGTCCTTCACCTGTTTCTTCACCAACTTCAACATACTCTCCAAATTCTCTGCGTAAAAATCCTGCAATAAATTGTATAAAAAAAATGAAAGGTTCTGACAGGTATGCTCTGCTGGCGGTCCATTCTTTCTTCCTACCCCTTCGGTGACACGGCGTGATGGTTAGTTAGTTCAATTATTAACTGTTTGTGTGATAAATATTTGATAGCTACTTACATCCAGACCAGTGAGGGAAGCGGCTCTCAGCATCGGAATCAGGAATCTATTGAGCAGGTTGAGTCTGCTTCTCGGGTCCCACGATCGCTCGCAGAACATGTGGAATACTTTCTGCAGGACTAGCGTCTGATCCGATGGGGCTAGGTTCACCATATACGATCGCAGCCTCTGATGTATCTCCATCTCGCACACATGCTTTTTGTCATCTGTAATAAAAATACACACACAAATACATTGTCCATTAAGACGATTGTTTAACCCTCAAAGGCCGGCGAGAATTTGAAATATCGGAACGCTCTTGTAAACAATTCAATTACTCTTCACACAAAATACATAAAAATATCAAAAAAATTGTATTTTGTAGTCAAATCTTTTACATTTTTTATCTTATAAAAATAATCTGACTTTTTTTTATTAATTTTACGTTTAAGAAAGCAAAATAAAAATATATTACATTGAAAATGTTATTTATAAATGAAACCAAAACATCGCGCTGTTGATAACTAATAATGATATAAGAGTCACCCTAAGTAAGCACACACTCAAAATCAAAGATTCCGACACAGGTGGATTATTAGTGAAAATGGCGCTATACAAATTAGCCTAATAATATTATTATAAGTAAGTAAGTAGTTACTAAGCACTTACAGCAAGAACGCTGGATGACAGTTTTCAGCAGGATGAAGGAGCCGGAGTTAGCGGTGGCTTTCAGCAGGGCCCGGAAGGCGCCGAGGAAGTTGGCCCGCTCCACAGAGAACTGCGGGAACTCCTCACTTCCCAGAGGGAAGTACGAGGAAGTCAGACTGTTCAGGGCATCTCTGTTGGAAGATAAGGTGTGTCATCAAATTAACCCATTGCAACACAAAGCCGGCCAAGGTAAATTTATCACTGACTCACAAAGCCGGCGATTCGTCGGTTTGTCTTTGAAGTGATTTTTTTTACATTAAAACTGAATGACAATAACTTTATTCATAAAAATGACATAAATAAGTATATTTCGGTTACTGATTTCATAATAAAATGTAATAATCACAATTTATTTCACATTATTTATTACAAAATATTTATTATGATATTTTAACATCTGTCAATACCTCCAAAATGGCCGAACGCACTCGTAAACAAACTCGCCGCGCTTGTAATATTTCATCAAATGAGGATGAAATACAGCGAATCCTTTTGGAAAGTGGCAGTGAGAATGAAGTTGATGAATATTCTAGTGATTCTAGTGATTGTGAATCTCGATGGGAATGTGCCTATCTATCTATCTATGATCTTGTCTTTCGGGAGTATCAGCCCGAAGGCTATTGCTCCCCCACCTGTTGGAAGTGACTTTGTTGGGAATGAGGATATGATATGTAGGATGGGGTAATGAGGGAAGGATTAGGAGGACATTAAATAGTTATAGTACATTATTTGTATTTTTTTTTACACGTCTAAGGTGGACCTAGGGGGGCGATGGTTGCGAGGGGTTCTGGTGGGAAAGGGGGAATTGGCTGAGGTGTGAAGACTTCTACAAAACTTCCTTTTACAATAAGATGGAACAATGTCAGAAGGTTCATTTTTCTTGCAGATATAGTGTATAGATGTCGCTAGCCACACAAAAAAAAATTGTTAAATTCCTACTGGAATCATTTTTAATATAAAGTGGCCTTACGGTATTGGTGGTGCACCTACGTAGCGGCCACCAATGGCCTTACGGTATTTTTCTCTCGTTCATTTGTTCGTTTTGAAGAAGAATTTAACAACTCACACAAGAGCGTCGTCGTACTGTGTGACTTCAAGTCCCGGAGGGCACATTGCAGGCAAGAGGGACAGCAGCTTGGTCTTGCTGGAGACGTCCAGTGCGGGCTCCCGCAGCCCCGAGATCAGCCAATCCAGGTGCGCTCCTGGAGGCAGCAGAGCCCCCGGCCGCAGAACAACCAATAGCGACAACAGGGAGATCAGATCCAAGAATGGGCAGTTGGCGGAGATTTCCTTCCATTTCTATAACATTCATTTAATAACATTTGCAATTTATCATAAAGTTATAGTAAAATTAATGAGAAATGCTAGAAGAAAAAAAAAATCTTTTACTTACTTGAATCAAAAAATTTGTAAGAGCCTCAAGGAATTCTGTGTTAGTGCACTTATTCATTTGTAGATACTTCATTATATTTTCCAGGACTAAGATATCACAGCCGAATCTTGTTTTCAGCTCCACAAAGAATTCTTCATGATGCAGCATCATAAAAGGTATAATCTGTCCCTCAAATTTATTAAAAAAGTTCATTTCGAAAGAAGGATTCGCACGACGCACGTTTACCGAAACACTTCCAGAAGACATGCATAGTTTCATCAGACATTGTACTGATACGGCTCTTGAATTGAGAACAAATTTAACGACAGAATTCAAAGCTTCGGAAAGTGACGGGTCCAAATTGGCAACCCTCAACGAACCGAGAGAAAAATATTCGTTATAAATTGTTTTTAAAACATCAGGAAGCGAATGCGTCTTCAAAACGTCAAAAACTCGTTCAAAGTTTAATACGTTAAGCATTTCAATGATTCTATTAACATCTTTCACTGTAGCATGATTTGAAATGAATGCAGAATCAGCACATTTATTAATTACGTTGAATAATTCGTGTTTTTGAATATTTTCTATTAGAAATTCCGTAAAATCATCAAGTTGCTGTTTTGACAACTTATTCACCACGTTTTTTAAAGTATCGTTCAAATCCCATAGTTGTGCGTCGTTTATATTTCGCTGTAAGATGCGTAACATATCCGGTTTCAGTATCCAAGTCACGAGAGATCTGTACGAGTCCTTTGCCGAGTCTTTAAAATGAAACTCGTAAATACTGTGAAACTGACAACTCTTCCACGATATCTTAAACACTAGATCGTCCATTACATCTTTTTGATTATCCCGTTCGCAGCTGTGGTGAAATAATTTGTAATTGTTTTCAAACGTGTCGTGGAAAAATTTTATACTTTGAAACAAGTTTGATTTCGATATGTTATCATCGGAAAAAAGTAGTTTCGGATCCACGATTTTGTTTTCTGCTGTTAATATGTGAAAATCGAGGCACGAAAGCAATTGTAATAATGATTTGATCACGTCGTTAAATCGTTTTGAATCAAACGTATCGTTGTTCAATAACTTTGGAGCATCAAAATACAAATCGAAAACCCTGTTAAATCCGAGATTTTTTATCATATTTTTAATAAACGCAACACAATTGTTGCTTCCCTCAATTCGTTGTGTGATTTCTAGGAACGTTTTGAAGAGTTTTTCTCTCGTTTTACAGCACAAACAATCTCGTGACTGTTTTAATATCCAGAGGGCTATTTCTTCGAGTGTTGCCTTTCCGAAACCGGGGGGTTTTCTTCTTGCGCTGTTGGGGCGTTTGAAAACTGCCGTTTTCAAGTGTAGACACTTCAGTATCACGTGCAGGGACTTCAAGGCGTGTTCTTTGTAGATCAAAACTTCTTTGTTGAAGAGAGCCGTGGAATATTCTATGCATTTTACAGTCGTGTAAAGAAGTTCCGGGAGAAACTTGTCAATGGCGGAATCTATCCTGTAGAACTGTGAAGCAATTTGATTGAAGATGAGGAAAGCTCCGCGTCTCCTGTAAGCTGAAACAAAACACATCTATGAGACCAATAGACTCGATAAATACAGAATGGATTAACCTCTCCTCTCCCACGGTTGGGGCGGCAACCATTGATGACATCAGATAGCGTATGGCCCCATGCTTGGGGCTCATTTGTGATTCCTTGATTACGCTAAAATTTTAACTACCAGTGACATCTATTGGTGTACACAAAATTAAATAAATTACCAGCTAGTTACATGTTTTACAAACTAAAAAAACTATGTTTCATAAATATTATTAATCAACTTATTGAACGCTAAGGCATTAACACTGTGGAATTCCATAATATACTTAGGAAATTGAAAATAGCTTTGTTTAATCCACTAATTATTAAAAAACACAACATGTTTCGGAGGATACCTTCATCTTCAGGTATAAAAATATTTTTATAGTCTTTCCTTGTTTAGTTTTTATTATATTTTTACACCTGAAGATGTATCCTCCGAAACTTGTGGTGCTTTTTTTAATAATTAGTGGATTAAACAAAGTTATTTTCAAAGTTATTTTAATACTCGAAGTTTTACTTAGGCGAAAGTTTAAAAAAAATATATACATTATAATCCATATTAAAAATACATACAAATGAATTCATAAATGTATACAGGCACATGTATCCTTTCTATAAATGAATACAGGCAAATATATATTTTATTGCTAGGAACATTTCAGTATATACTCGTATTGGGTGGAACTAATTTCGTTTGAAGACAGTGTTTAATAGAGTATGATGTGATTCAACCAGTGCGCCATGCCAGTCATGACGTAGGTAGCACAGACGTGGACACTGACAAAAGGTCTAGTCTACAGATTCAAGGTCGCCCAACGCGCCATGGAAAGAGCCATCCTTGGAATAACCTTGAGGGACAGATTTAGAAATGAATTTATTCGACAACAAACCAAGGTGACTGAGGTGGCTCTGAGGATGGGCGGGCTGAAGTGGCGATGGGCTGGCCATGTCTGTCGGAAAATCGACGGCCGATGGGGGAGACGGGTTCTGGAGTGGAGACTGCATACAGGATTTCGCAGAGTTGGACATCCCCTGCCCGCTGGACCGACGATCTGAAGAGGATTGGTGGACATGGACGGATGGGAGCGGCAATGGATAGGGGGCGGTGACGTGCTTTGAGAGAGGCCTACGTTCAGCAGTGGATGACAGACGGCTGATGATGATGTGATTCACCGAGAGATGGCGCTCAAGTCGTTTTTCAGTCAGTAGATCGTCGTGACATTACTGCATGTATATTTAAGTGCGATCCCATCCCTTCTTATCTGCAAACTATTGGTCCCTAGCATGCTCAAGAGGAATGTGATGAGTTAAAGCCATGAATCAGGATAAAATGACTCACCATCGGGATGCAGGGACATCTGGCAGATTGATCTCAAAATGGCCGCCAGTCCCGGGGGCAGATTCTGAAGCTCCTCGTCGCTGGCCTGTCTTACAGTCCAGCATACAAACTCCCTCAAAGCGAGGCATGACTTCTCGCGGACAGCGCTGTCCGAAGGGTGATATGCTCCTTTCTATTCAAACAAAAAAAAGGCAGAGCCATATTAGGAAAGCCGACGCCAAATAAGGGGAAATACGAGGCGAGATACTCGCTCATGTTAGAGAGGGTTCAGAAAAGATTTCTGAGATATCTCTACACGAGGGAGTTTGGTAGATATCCGTGGCTTTATCCCCCTGCATTCCTCTTGAGCATGCTGGGGACCAATAGTTTACAGATAAGAAGGGATGGGTGCACATTTACCCATTTCTTCAGACTTATCAGGGGAATCTTTGAGAATTCCGTTATCTTGGAGGCTATCCATCTTTATGTTCCGGATGGTTATCTTCAACAGCGTCAGCACAGACTGCTTTATCTCCCAGCATGCAGAACCAACCTGCCTCTGGTGATGCCGGTGGGGAGAGCAATCAAACTGCTGAACATGATCGCTTCGGAGATCGATGTCTTTCATATTCGTGAAAGTACATTCAGAAGACAAATACTCTTGACTTTGGAGAGTATCTTATATTCCTAATGTCGAACCATCTCTCATGCGTTCCTGGTGTTATATATTTATTATATTTTAACTGTTCTCAATATATGTCTTAAACCATAACAATTGTTTGTAATATCTTTTGAGAAAATAAACTGATTTGATTTGAAATAGTGAGGAGATATTTAAAAAAAAAATAATAATAAAACATTGTCGCTCCCACAAACAGAGAAGGACGGAGTGCCGCGTACCATCAAGGCCTCGAGGAAAGCTTCGACAGCGCTGGTGCTGGCATTGGCAGGGGCGGAGAACCAGTGGCAGGACTGCGCCAGCAGCGGCTCAAACATCCCCGCCACCGTGGTATCGGGGTCTGCGGAGAGAACCGCCATCGAGCTGGTCAGCTCTCCCAGCAGCGGAGACAGCGCCCCGCGGCTGGAGGCGGGAAGACCAGCGGCTGTTGAAATATGAAATTTTTATTCGTGAAAGTATCACATATACGAGGCCTATTCAAAAAGTATCGTGAATTTTGTGTTTTCTCAAAAATAATGTATTTGTCGGGATTAAATGCATAACCCATATAAGTGGACTTCGGCTGCTGAATCAGCATATTTCATGATGAAATATATTACACAAATAACCGAAAACGCCTGACTTAGGACCTACTTATCAAAACTGATGAATCGGGGCCCAAATTTTATTCACACAGGTCACTAGGTCACTAGAGCAGAGCATCGTGTGAAAATGGAAGCAAAGCATATAAAAACGGTACATCTGACCACCATGGACAGTATTCCTTCTTGCGACTTCTAACCGACACGAGTCTACGCCTTCAAGTCTACGTACGAGAAACCTCCGACCCTCCTACCGAGCTACGCAACTGTCTACACTGCTACGCCACGTAACTTCCGACGAGTCTTCGCTCCCGCCAACCGACGCTACTGCCCAGTGAGCCATCAGCCCCAGCTGCTATCGACGTCCAGGAGTACGCTCCATCACGAGTACATAATACTGTTAACGTATGATTACTTGTGACCTGCAATAAACGCTGAAACCTCCACTGCTTTTATCTCTCACCACATCTCCCAAATATTTATTCATGAATATCTATTTTGTCCCTTTCAAAGTAATCCCGACCAGATATTATACATTTGTGCCAACCTTTTTTTCCAATCCTCGAAGCACTTCAAAAAATATTTTTTTGTGATCTTGTTCAGCTCCTCCTTCGGTGCCATCTTTATCTCCTCAATCGTAGCGTAGCGTCGTCCTTGCATGGGCTTCTTATGTTGGTACTGATGTCTCTCACTTATGGCGACAAGTTCTGCCATTTTGAATATTCAGTTAATTTTTGAGAGCTGCTTTGCTTGGACATGTTTTGGTTCGTCTTTGACTTTTGCTCATTCCAAAAAATGGATCAAAGAATCCGTATCAAATTTTGTGTGAAAACCAAAATTAAGTGCACGGACGCATTCCGAATGTTGACTGTGGCATATGGTGAAGCTATCTTGGACCGAATCAACGTTTATTGGTGGTACAAAATGTTCTCAGAGGGCCGAGAAGACGTGAACGACAAAGAGCGTGCCGGATGCCCGAGCATGTCAACAACAGACGAAAACATTGATGAAGTGAATAACATAGTATTGGCCAATCGTCAAATCACCGCTAGAAAAGTTGCTGAGGAAACATATCGCTTGGCTCGTGTCATTTGATTTTTACCAATGATTTGGGCATGAGACGGGTCGCCGCGAAATTTGTACCAAAATTGCTCAATTTCGCATCGTTGCTTGTGCACGAATATTTGGCCAAAAACAACACACTAATAATGCCGCAGATACCGTATTCCCCAGATCTGGCACCCTGTGACTTTTTCTTGTTCCCGTAACTGAAGAGGCCCATGAAAGGACGACGCTACGCTTCGATTGAGGAGATAAAGACGGCATCGAAGGAGGAGCTGAACAAGATCACAAAAAAATATTTTTTGAAGTGTTTCGAGGATTGGAAAAAACGTTGGCACAAGTGTATAATATCTGGTGGGGATTACTTTGAAGGGGACAAAAATAAATTATTTAAAAAAAAACACAAAATTCGCAATTCTTTTTGAACAGACCTTGTATTTCTATTGTATGTATAAGGCGAATTTAAAAAATGTAATATTACTAACCTGTGCCATATACAATAAGTATGAGGGAATGGAGTGCCTGGCACGCTGTGAGGCGCGTGTCCCTGTTGGTGCATTTGATGGACAGTTCCCGGACTCGGGACAGCAGCGAGTCCAGATAGATCTACAATACATACGAGATGAGATCGGAACACCATCTTCATTACACTTGTCAACCGCATACAGGACAGCTTACTGACACTCCGCTCATTTTGGCACCTACATCTAACCCCTTCCGCTCTTTCATACCTACAATCACACACCGAAAACGTGACACGATCAAATAAATCAAATATTGAATATCGGCCACGTGAGTTATCAGAGAAATTGACGCGCGTGCATGACACGATGTATGAATATTGAGGAAGCGAGAGAAATATGTCAGGAAATAAATGTGTGGCAGTCCATTCATTCTGCTACCCCTACGGAGAGACAGCGTGATGGTTGGTTAGTTAGTTTTTAGTATTTAAAACACCAACATTATTTTAGTTCTTTAATCTTAAAAAAGATTAACATATGTAATCAAAATCTACATAGATGGCGTATTGAAACTGACATGTGAAGTTAAGCATAGATTTGTAACATGAAAAATTTGTCTTACATGGTCATAAAGAAATAGGTGGAATGGGGAATGTTGTAATTACATAAAGCGTGCGCTTAACCCAACCAATGACAGGTCATAAGTCCTGTAAACACCTTGATCAACCATATTCAGTTTCCAGTTTGCATCTTCGTCTCTATTGAGATACAATTAAATTTCATTATTTTAGGACAATATAAAAAAGAGTTGCAATGTAAAATAATTAAAAAATGTATCTTACATCTAATTTTTGCTGTGATGGACACGGGATTGATATCATCAGCCTCTCGGTGAGATCGGTTAGAGATTTCTCGAAGTCGTCTTCGGCACAAGTTCCAATGTCAGGAACCGGAGGGCACGTAACAAGAGATCTCACCGTATCGGAGTCCATTTTACCTTGAAAATTTAACAAATAATCATCATCGGGTGTCCCTCGTGATCCAAGGAAGACTGTCCTTCGCGGTTGTGAGTCCACAAATGGCTGAAGAGGCCCAATCCCATTGATCCGGAGCCGGCTCGAGTGTGGCTCGGTGATATGAAGTCCCCACGAGGCAAGATACTCGCTCTTGTTAGAGAGGGTTCAGAAAAGCTTTCTGAGATATCTCTACATGAGGGAGTTTGGTAGCTATCCGTGGCTTTATCCCACTGCATTCCTCTTGGGCATGCTAGATACAGAGGAATGGGCGCCCACTTACCCATTTCTTCAGACTTATCAGGGGATTCTTTGAGAACTCCGTCATCTTGGAGGCTATCCATCTTTATGTTCCAGATGGTGATCTTCGACAGCGTCAGCACAGACTGTTTTATCTCCCAGCATGCAAAATCAACCTGCCTATGGTGATGCCGGTGGGGAGAGCAATCAAACTGCTGAACATGATCGCTTCGGAGATCGACGTCTTTCATATTTGTGAAAATTACGTTCAGAAGACAAATACTCTTGACTTTGAAGAGTATTATGTATTCCTAATGTCGAACCACCTCTCATGCGTTCCTGGTATCATATATTTTTTATGTTTGCCTTCAACTATAATTGAGGCAGTCAAAGCAAAAGTGGACTAACCCCATCTACCATAGATTTGAGTAATGGCGCATTTTAGAAATTATCAAATTGAATCTCTTTGTGTTATGTAAATTTTGCAACAAATACTAATTGTAAACAAAGATTCTTGGTAAAAAAAGGTTGCAATAGAGTCAGGTGGAGAAGGTTCCTTGAGGTCAAATGCACCACGAAGGTTTTATGTTTTTAAATAGTCTCGCCACTTTGCCACCAATTTTATGTTTTATCCTTCGGGTGAGGATTTTTGGGATGGAATAATTTCCAACACGATTTAATTTTTAAGTAGAGAACTTTATTTAAGACGATGTTACAAGCAAGAAATTACAATGGTATAAAGAAATCTTACAAGTAAGGAGATGCAACTGTATCTAGACTTGTTACTATTAAGAAATCGCAATTGTATCTAGACTTGTTACTATTAAGGAGTTGCAATTGTATCTGATTTAATCCATGATGCGGTTCAGCTTAAATAGTGTGCATTTCTTTGTTCGATGACACATGTACCTGTGGGAACAGATCAATAAAAACATTCTCCCCTTCCTTCGAGCCCTTATGTTTACAAAAATATTAATAATATAAACAAACCTTCAATGAGTTAGAGGGAGACGTGGGAACAGATCAATTAATGCATCTCTGAATCCCCAAATGTTTACTTAATATAATATAAACAAATCTTGATTCAAAATATAGAGACGTAGGAAAGTGATTTGTGGGAACGGGTGGTTAGGTACATAACAGAGGTGTGACAGGACAAAAAGAAGAAGATTAATAATATGAATTCGAACCACATACCTAAGAACAACATAATCTTTTTCTGCAACATAGCCAGTTGGGGACTCGTCCCCTCTGTGAGAAGCTTCCTCTTCTTGACCGAGTATCTGTGAACGGGAACATTGGACACGGTATTGTTAGCGAGAATGTTGGTGTCGGATATCCCAGAAGAGCAGAGGTACTCGTTTAGCATCGGTAGAATCTGCAAGAGAGATAAAAATCTATATTTAAATAAACCCATTAATGTCTTCTCTTTTGATTACACATAATTTTATTGTGTCATATCTGAACAACCATTAAAATCCCAATGTGTTGATAAATACCTCAATATACAGCGGTCTCAAGGCATCTCGGTCGATAGTGGAATCCCACTCATCCAATATGTCCAAAGCGGAGGTTACTAAATCAAGATTCGTCTTGCCTACTCTTAGAACCACCTGGAAAATACGGGAAAAAATAAAACATTAAAACCTTTACATCCCAAAATAATCATATATGATGGTCTGGCATCTAAATATCGTGGTCTGGCATCTACCATAGTCTGGGATATATCACGGTCTGGCATCTATTACATTCAAGCATCAATCATAGTCTGGCATCTATCATGGCCTGGCATCATTCATGGCCTGGCATCTATCATGGCCTAGCATGTATCATTGCCTGGCATATTTTATGGCCTGGCATCTTTCATGGTCTGGCATCTATCATTGCCTGGCATCTGTCATGGCCTGACTCTATCATGGCCTGGCATCTATCATGGCCTGGCATCTATCATGGTCTGGCATCTATCACATTCAAGCATCAATCATAGTCTGGTATCTATCATGGTCTGGCATCTATCATGGTCTGGATGATCCAAAAAATGTTTCCTTCCACTGTTTAATGAAATACAGCGATCAAATTTTGTTCTTTGATTGGTCATTACAATAATATTTAACAAAATAAAAGTTCAGAAGGTATAATAATACAAACTTGAAATGCATCGGTAGCCACGAGGAGCAGATCTCTGTCGAGGAGATGTGGAGGAGCGTGGAGGAACACTAGGGCAGAACGCAGCTGGTGAAGCCCGCTGCAGTTGATGATGGAAATACCCTGGGGAAATTTAATAAAATAAATATTAAGAGTTCAAAAGGTAAGTATGATTTTGGACAAAAACAATATTTTATCGCAAACATGTTTACAGATTAAAAAATTATATACTGGTATTCATCGACTTACGACCTATGGGACTTATGACCTATGCAACCTAAAACCTATGCGACTTATGACAACTTATATCCTACAGGACTTATGACTTATGCAACTTATGACCTATGTAACTTATAACATACTCGTATGTGACTTATGACCTATGCGACTTACGGGATTATAAGAGAGTAAGTTTTGTAGGGAAAAAGGTTGTTTTTTAGATTCTTTACAAGAATAAATATTTTTCTCTGGTATATTTAAAATAATTTTCATAATTATGGCAGAGCCTGGTGGATTTTTTCAAACAGTTTTTTTTATAGAACGTTTGTCCCTCTGGAACAAATTCATGATGGACCACAACGCTAATATCGAAAAATACGATGAGCATTAATTTGATATTTGAGCAACTTTGGGGTGGTTTTTTCAGTTTCGGCTTGTTTTTTCTGTCCATTCCGATGATTGGTGACTTGTTTGCATGTCATGTTGGAGAGGGTTCAAAAGAAATTCTTGAGAGCCCTCTACATGAGAGAGTACGGGGTATATCCTTGGCTCTATCCAACGGCGTTTCTCTTGGGTATGCTGGGGTATAACTCCCTCGAACTAAGGAGGGAAGGATTACTAACATCACATTTTTACAAACTGATTCGGGGCTCTATTGAGAACCCCTATGTTCTGGAGCAAATAGGTCTTTTTGTTCCTGATAACTACCTGCGACATCGCCGACATCAATTGTTCTTTACTCCGTCACGCAGAACCAACCTGCCTTTGGTGATGCCAGTAGGAAGAGCAATTCGGACGCTGAATCTAATCATCTCAGATTTGGACATTTTCAGTGTCAGTGAGGGAGTATTCATAAAAAAAATATTGCAAACTCTGGAAAGCGTACGCCTCACTGACGTCGACATATTTGGATTCCTTCTGATATGTATGATTTTTTTGGTCTCATGTTGTTTTGTTTTTTTATCTTTATAATACCGTTTTGTGTCCAAATGAGTCGCCTAAATGTTTTATCGTTTGTTATGTCTCATTTGTAAATGTATAAATAAATAAATAAATAAATACTCATAAGTCATCTCATCGCCAGTTATGATGCATTCCATGAATGTTCAGAAAACAGCAGAATTCACACGATCAATCATGTCCCAAAAGATCTGTTCACAGTACTGTTTTAGAAAAAAATTCAACTGATTCCGAATGAGTCTGGCAGCGATGCTTAGGTCTCGTGCTACCTCTCTTACACTCACATGACGATTTTTGACCATTTTGTGTTAAATTATTTTTATTTTGTTATTTTATTTTATATCATTGTATTTTATATTATTTGTTTTAGATTTATTTTGTGGGTGTTGGACGATCGAAGTGTGCGCGGGAGATGCCTATTGGTGGCGATGAGGTTCGCAACCCATCACACCGCGTCTCCCGCGGGGCAAAAAGAGAAAGATGGAGTGCCACATCAGTAAAAGTGTGACAGTCCATTCTTTCTGCCTACCCTTTCGGGGAGACGGCGTGATGGTTAGTTAGTTAGTTAGTTATATTTAAAATAATCATCCACACATGGCACCGCTATGTCTTTTTTGGTTCAGAGCAGACTCAAAAGTGGTTCTGTGATATGGAGTCCTCACGAGGCGAGATATTCCATTATGCTGGAAAGGGTACATGAGGGAGTATGGTAGCTATCCGTGGCTCTATCCCATAGCATTTCTTTTGGGAATGCTTGGGGCCAACTCTCTGCAGCTTCGAAAAGATGGGCATCTCATAGCCCATTTTTTTAGATTAATCAGGGAATATTTCGAGAACTCGGCCGTGCTGGAGGGTGTTCGACTTTTTGTCCCTGATAGATATCTCCGACAGCGACAGCATAGATTGTTTTACCTACCGGCTGCCAGAACTTACCTGCCTCTGGTGACACCGGTGGGAAGAGTAATTAATATGCTGAACGCGGTCTCCTCGGAGATCAACGTCTTTCATATTAGTGAAAGTACGTTCAGAGAGCAAATACTCTTAATTCTGGAGAGTATCTTGTCTTCCTAATGTCGAACCATCTCTCATGTGTTTCTGGTAGTATACTATACACAATATATTATTTTACCTGTTCTCAATAGATGCCTTAAAAATTAATTTTGTAATGTATATTGATGAAATAAACTGATTTGATTTTTATGAATAAATTTAAAGAAAAATTTTCAACCGAATTAAAAACAAAACACAGTGTTTTTATAGAAGTTATTCAAATGTGAAGCA
This sequence comes from Lepidostoma basale, assembly GCA_022606425.2. Lineage (NCBI taxonomy): Eukaryota > Metazoa > Arthropoda > Insecta > Trichoptera > Lepidostomatidae > Lepidostoma > Lepidostoma basale. The sequence continues at coordinate 447,754 of JAHDVF020000843.1, read as the reverse complement.
ACAACATAAAGTTATTGCAATATAAAAGAAAATGTATCACAAACAAATCGTATGTATTTTAAATTCATGTAAAAACTATGTGCATACATGACACAATGGATAAATGTAAACAAAATGATAGAGTTTTGTGTGTTTAGAACAGTGTGGCGTGCATTCTCTCTGCCAAGCCGTTCCCAGAAATCACATGACGGAAGTTAATTGAATAAAAAAATTGATATACCTTCAAAATGTTTAAAATTTCCTTTTCGATCTCCGAAGCCTCTTCGTCTTCCGCGTCCAGGACTTCGAGCATCTTCAATGTTTGCAACGCCGCTTGACATATTCTCAAGTACCCGGTAACAGACGGCCGCAGGGCAAGCTCCCTGGAGACCGTGACCAGTATGGTGTTCAGCCACGGTCTCGCCCACTCCAGACACTCGGGGAGCAGCATCACAGAAGCCAGCAGGTCGCTGATGTTCGTGAACAGTCGGTAATTCTGTTGGTTTGCCGGGAGTTCCAACGACTCCAGTTCTGTAATCTCTGTATTGAGGTTTTGTAATTCGGCCTACGGAGAAAAGTTTGAGGTTTTAACAGATTGCATTATATGCATGTTTAGAAGTTTATTTTTAACATTGTCAAGGGATTTAACCTATAAACACCATCTTTATACGCTTGTGTACACCTGCTTGGAACAGTATCACTCCTAAACCCCCCCGCTGTACACGACTGTGTACACATTTATTTATAATTTTTTCTTAATAGACACATTTTATTCACATGGATAAACTCACACAAACACGTTTTTTACATATATTTGTTATGGGATTTAACATCCTCTGTACACGCTTGTGTACACCTGATTTGGATAGTATCATTCCTAAACCCTTACTGTACACTACTATACACACCCTTTAATTTCGAAGTTATACATAGTTATTAGAATTTTTTCTTTAAATTATGGGTGTATAAATTTTTTCACAAAAAACTCAGATGTGTTTTTTTTTAATATTTTATGATATTTAACCCATTAACGCCCTCTGTACACGCTTGTGTACATCTGCTTTGGACAGTTTAAATTCTAAACCCCCTACTGTACACAGCTGTTCCGAAGCCCATTTAATTAAAATTATTATGAGAGTATAATATTTTTGTTCAAAAGTCTTCAAATAAATTTAAAAAAAAATACAAACCATAGGCAATGTGAGCGTAGAAACATCTAGAGTAGGAAAAATCTTAAAAATGGCCGTCATAAAACAGTGGTGAACGGCCCGTTCCTTCAGCAGGTCCTTCCAAATAGGCATGAATGTCTCATAAGTCCATCTCGAGGGATCCAGATCGCCCCTGGAGTACACAGTCCTGGCCTCGAGGGATAAGGAGATGGCGTGGCTGCACGATTCCACGATGAAAAATGACAAGAAACTCTAAAAAAACAACAGATAAAGAAATTGTTTTTGAAAACATTATATTTTTACAATACTTAACTGTTCCTTGTCCCGGATGAACAAGGAACAGGCCTAGATAGTGCAGCGAGACTGACGAAAGGGCGTCGCTGCGTCCTATAACAGTCTCGGGTGGTGGTGAGAACCTTATATAATACTTTTTGCACATATGTATCACAAACATGTTTCTGACTGTAGATTCTCGGTGTGATATTTTTAACAATAAATTAACAATAAAATATTATATAGAGTTGACACTTTCCGTTTCCCATTCCGTTTACCTTTTTTACCATTTACCTATTAATATCAGTTGAAGGAGGTGGTATTTTTCTCCCCTTAGCACATGACTCAAATATGCGACCTTTCTAATTTTCACACTCGACAACAGCTTTCTATTGGCTCTGGCTCTCTGCAGTACGTCTGCATTACTGACCCTATTGGTCCACGGTATACGGAGCATTCTGCGGTATATCCACATCTCGAACGCTTCCAACCGGTTCATTACATTCACTTTCAGAGTCCAGGTTTCGCAGCCATATAGTAGAACAGACATATATAACATTTAATCATTCTTTGTCGGAGTTTCAAGTTAAGATTACTGTTATTAGTTTCACAAACTTTAGTGGATTTTAACTAAATAAACATTTTAAAGCAAAATTTGCCTTTATTTTTTTACTTTCATGATACAGATTTTTTCCAAATAAGAAATTCCGAATTTCAAATTCGAAATTTCGATGAATCCTGCTCTAAATACAACATGATCATATCCATCTCAAAAACGAAGTGTATGACATTCTCTAGAAACCAACTAAGATGCGAAATCTTCATACGCCAAGAAAATATTAGACAGGTAGACCAATTCAGATATCTCAGAAGCGAAGTAACCAGCTCTAATGACCTCCCCAGAGAAGAAAGCTCACAGGTAGATAAGGCTGCAGCGGTTGCAGGCTGCCTGAAAGATGTCATATGGAGAAACAAGGACATGAGGACTGACAGCAAGGTACGCATTTATAAGACCTGTGTGCGACCATTCCTCACATAAGGCATTGAATAGAGGGCAGACACTGTCAAAACAAAGAGCATGCTCAGGACAACCGAGATGAGAACACTCCGCGCTATAGCTGGCAAAACCCTATGTGATCGAGTTAGGAATACAACCGAGAAATCTGCGAGGTCGAAGATGTGGTCGGATGGGGACGTCAAAGACGGCGCGTAGACATGTAGAAAGAATGAGCTCAAATAGGATACCACACATAGCTCTCCATGGAACGCCAAACGGTCAACGCCGACCAGGAAGACTCCCGAAACGGTGGAGAGACAGCTGCAGTTCAGCGTCTCAAGAGGACCCGCCTAAAATAGCAGACTCCTGAGTCTACCAAAAGTGAAGAAAAACAAGATGAAGAAGAAATTCTGAAAAAAATAAACTCAAAACAAATTAAAATGAAATAAATTAATAAAAAGAACTAACCTCCATATTGATAATAGGTATAGATTTTCTCACGGCGTTGATAATGTAAAATTGTCGGTTGGTCATGCATCTGGGGAAGTCGGCTATCAGAATCTTCAAGAGGAGGAAGAGGCTTTCATCGGCCATGGATCCGATCACAGCCAGGGCTTCGACTTGGTGACACAACTGAAACAATATGCCAAGTTATCATGAACACAAAATATAGAATAATCGGTTAACTAGTAAAATAACCATCATTTTGTATTTCCGGAGGGGCAGGCAGAGACGATGGACTGCCATTCTGCTCTGTCCTGATATATCTTTAGAGCTTCCTCTACATTTTTCCCACTTCGAATGTGATCTCCTTTTTAGTATTTAATTAATTTAGTCATGCTATGCTTTCAGTGGTCTTCCACGGCTTCTATTTGACAACAGGTAAAATACCAAATATTCAGTAGTAGCGTTAAAAGCGTACTGCTGTATGGATGTGCGACTTGGAAATCTACCGCGGACGTTATTGGAATACTCCAGGTGTTTATAAATAGGTGCCTTCGCTCAATATTCTAGATCTGTTGGCCCCAAACAGTGTCAAATGCCGTTCTCTGGACCATGGCAGGCGAAAAGCCAATTAGAGAACAAGTCGCTAGACGCAAATGGCAGTGGATCGGTCACACTCTGAGACGGAACCCAGCCTGCATCGCTCAGGGCGCACTAGACTGGTCCCCTATGGGGGGAGAGAGGAAGTAAGGCAGACCAAGAGCCACCTGGAGAAGAGCCCTGCAGGACGAGGTTAAGGCTGCAGGCCTCACTTGGGATGATGTTAGGCATCAGGCATGCGATAGAGTCGGGTGGAGAAGGTTCCTTGAGGCCCTATGCACCACAAAGTTTGAAAATGCCCTCGCAAGGCGAAACAAATTTGTAACTGCTATTTATATAAGTAATTATATGAATTAAATCAAGTATAATCATTAAACATTCGCGTTTATTATTAAAATAATTATAATGGAACGCAATTAACGCGTGGAAAAGGTTAATAAAGAAATCATTTGTGTCACCTCCTCTAACCGGGCCGTGACCTCCTCTGGGGTACCATCCGAACGTTCCCTATTGGCTGCCAGCGCCCTGCGCGCCAGGCTGTCAGCAACGCTGGTCAGCGCCCCCTCGCCCAGGAGTCCCCGGCACCGAGATGCTACCACAGCGAACCCTTTTAATGCCAGCTTGTCTTCGTGCGAATTCCCAAGGTGAATCACCGACTTGAAGTACCCCATTAGATACTGGAAAATAAAAATGCATACGTATTTATCCTTTCTTAAACAATTATGTGAAATAATTAATACGAATGAAAAAACTTATGTTTTCTAGAAGTTTTATTATATTGTTTTATTATATTATGACATGTTTCGCCCTTCTAAGGCATTATCAAATGTGGCTTTACTTGGGCGTGTTACTCTTTATATACTCTATTGAGAGGAGCATAGTATGGCAAATTAACAAAGATGTGGCTTTATACAATGGAAAAGATAATTATTGGGGGGGGGGTCCAGAAAATAGAAAGTTTTACCTGGAACTCATTATGAAATTTTTACCTCGTTAAGGAATACTAAATACAATTATATAAATCAAATTAGTTATTTGAGGTAGCTCATTATTAAACTAGTATTAAGAAAACAAATGTTCAGTTTATAAATCGATTTTACATATTTCAAAACTAAAGAAAAAATAATTATTGGGAAGAGCCTAGAGATAAGAGTTGTTCCCTGGAAATCATTATGAAATTGTTGGCTGTAATGTTTATATCATTTGAGGAAAAGTTAAATGAAATTATATAAATCAAAGTAACTCCATTAAAGTATTGCTAAGAAACCAATTGTTAAGTTTATAAACGATTTTATATATTTAAAAAAATTAACTAAAGATTATAAGTAAAATATATGAAGTCGCCTTCCTGCAAATCGATGACTAGGGTGATGTATTCTTGTCTTCTGTACCTGAAATATAAGATAAGCATAGTGCAGAATCAAGAGTTCAATTAATCTAGTATTTGAACTACATTAAGGAGAACTACTTCTATCATACAATTTTCAATAGGTTAATTATTATAATTTTTTTTTAAGGAATAAAAAAACCTGTAGACAAATACTGGATTTTACCCATTACGGGTGTATTAATCATTAAGAATTAATTATATTTCAATAGAAACGAAGATCTCTAGTCTCAATAGATGGCGCTAGTGTAGATTGAACTAAAAATATCTGAAATGTTTCTCAACATGGTAGGCATATATACAACTTTCAAATAATTGTCAGACGTGGTGTTCGTAGAAAGGAGGAATGGGGAATGTTGTATTACATAAAGAGATCTCTTAATCCAACCAATGACAGGTCATAAGTCTTGTAAAAGCCTCAACCATCATATTCTGTTTCCAAATAAATTATATCTTCGTCTCTATTGAGATGCAATTAATTCTTAAGGTTTTATTATGACTAACTAACCATCACGCCGTATCCAACGAGGGTTAGGCAGAGAGAACAGACCGCCGCACTCTTCTATCCTGACATAACTCTCTTCTACATTTACACACAACGACACACATGCATGTCAATGTTTCCTACTTCGAACACGGCCGACTTTCAGCAATTGATTAATTTAGTCATGCCATGTCTTCCTCGACTTCTTTTTTCATTCACACTACTTGTATATTTCATTTTCACCATTCTTCCCTCACCCATTCATTCCTTATGTCCAAACCATCTTATTGAGCCTTTCATACTTATATTTGGGACATATTCATCTCCATTTAGATTTTATTATAAAACTAACTAACCATCACGCTGTCTCTCCGAAGGGGTAGGCAGAAAGAATGGACTGCCACACTTTTCTTTTCTGACATATATCTCTCACTTCCTCAACATTCATACATCGTGTCATGCACGCGCTTCGATTTCTCTGACATTCAATATTTGATTTATTTGATCGTGCCACGTTTTTCTCGGTCTTCCTCTATTTCTAGTTCCATTTACATTGTTAACATATACTTTTTATACCATTATTTTTTCATTCATTCTTCCCATGTGTCCAAACCATCTTAATAATGGAGATTAGAGGGGTAGGCAGAGAGGATGGATCACCACATTGTTCTATCCTGGCACACATCGTTACATGCACGCTCGTCGATTCTTCCTACTTCGAACGTGGTCACCTTTCAGTAATTGATTAATTTGGTCATACCATGTCTTCCTTGGCCTTCCTCGACTTCTTTTCCCATTCACACTACTTGTACATATATTTTTACCCATTCTTCCCTCATCCATTCGTTCCATATGTCAAAACTATCTTAGTGACCCTTTCTTAATTTTATTTATCACACATTCATCCGCCTTACATTCCTTTCTTACTTCATCATTAGATTTTCTATCATACATTGTTTTTCCGCACATTCTTCTTAGTGACCTCATTTCTAACGCAGTTATCCTACTTTCATCCTTCTTCAGCTAACTCCAAGCTTCACTTCCATACATAAGGGTCCGCACTCTATAACTCCATTGTGCACTGCCATCTTTGCTTCAGTCGATATATGTATTTCTATTTGCGGTAATGACTTCGAGTGCACCATTTATTTTGTTACCAGCTCCAACCCTTCTTCCGATATCCTTCTCCTCTTTACATAAATATAGACATTATATTTATATTCATGACAAGTGATAGGTAGCTAATCTATCACCATTTTATTGTCACGTGAATTCTACACCAGACCAAAGACTGAGAATCTTCAGTGCGGCAGTCAGAGCCGTTACCACTCTGCAACGAAGGTCATATAATAATCTAGAATAAGATGAAGGAGTCATTAAATAGTAATTAAATTACCTCGAGCGATTTATTTGTAACTTCCGAAGAACCAATTTCAGATAGCTGCGTGGCAACGTTCTCATACAGAGAGAAGATGGCGCGACACCCGGCAGATTTATCGTCGGCATTATCTTGGCGGAGCCACTCCAGCAGCAGTCTGTGCCAGTAGAGCAGGTCGTCGCAGAGCCGAGCGGAGAACACTGATCCGTGCATTGCTATCAGATTCAAGGCTTCTGAAATGTTTGAATATATCAAATTAAAACCAGCGCCCCGGGAGAGTTGGAAAACCAAATATTGAACCTGGTCAAAAAGGAGATACGAGTGGTACTCTCCACATTGCTTCTAAAGGCCGTGCCACACCGTTTGAAACAAGCTCTCCACAAGGGTGACCTTGGTGGAATGTGGAATGCGTGTTTACAGCAGTTTACAACACGCATACTATGCGCATCCGTCCACAAAGGTTGTTGAAGGTCAAACGAATTTTGGTTTCAAACAAGTGTCTACACAGTTTTAAACCGCCGGTGGAGACCGATGTGGAGAGCTTGTTTAAAACAGTGTGGCACAGCTTTAAGATTTGATAAACTTTGTACCAATAAACAACAACCCTCGCATTACAATTTGATGCAAATGTATTAATTTAAAAAAAATGGTGGATACGTGGAACATAAATTAAATAGACAATATGTGCACCATCTAAAAACAACGTTTTGTGTTCAATTATATTTATTTTGATATTTTGTTTTATATCATTGTATTTTATATTACTTGTTTTAGATTTATTTTGTGGATGTTGGACTATCGAATCGCTATCTATCGACTATCACGGGAGATGCCTATTGGTGGCGATGAGGTTCGCAACCCATCACACCGCGTCTCCTTCGGGGCGAAAAGAGAAGGATGGAATGCCACATTGGTTAAAGTGACAGATCCACTTACTAACTAACTAACCATCACGCCGTCTCCCCGTAATGGCTAAGACGCCGGACTCACGCCAGCTCCGGGTTCCATTCTCGGTGAAATCTATTGGGTGTATGCATTAATTCGTGCGGTTTTCTAAGAGAGGGCGTTACTAGTTCATCCGTGACTATATTCATTTGAAAGCTATTGTCATTGCGCATCTTTTTCAGTATATGTCATTTGGTTGAAGCATAAACAATTTTTTTTTCTATTCATTTGAAAATGTCGAACTTTGTGCCAGATAAAGTGTTTTTGCGGGGAGTTCTTCTTCATTACTTTAACATGAAGAGAAGAGTATCGTATTTTAGTGGAGGTTTATGGTGACCATGCTCTAGCTGATCGAACGTGCCAGAAGTGGTTTGCACGCTTTAAAACTGGCAATTTCGACTTCGAAGACGAAAAACTACCTGGACAGCCAAAAAAGTTTGAAGATGAAGAATTGGAGGCATTGCTCGATGAAGATGCGTGCCAAACGCAAGAAAAACTTTCAAAATCATTGGGAGTTGATCAAGCAACCATTTCCAGACATTTAAAAGCATTGGGATTCATCCAAAAGCTTGGAAATTGGGTGCCGTATGAATTGAGGCCAAGAGACGTCAAACGCCGATTCTGCATGTCGGAAATGTTGCTTGAACGTCACAAAAAAAAGTCATTTTTGCATCGGATTGTCACTGGTGATGAAAAATGGATTCATAACGATAACCCCAAGCGCAAGAAATCGTATGTGAAGCCCGGCCAACCATCAACATCCACGGCAAAGCCGAATATCCATGGCGCCAAGGTAATGCTCTGTATTTGGTGGGATCACAAGGGTGTGTATTATGAGATGTTGAAATCGGGTCAGACGATCAAAGGGGACCTCTACCAAACACAATTGATTTGTTTGAAGAGAGCGATCGCGGAAAAACGACCAGAATATGCGACTAGACACAAATTCCATAATTCTCCATCATGATAACGCTCGGCCACATGCTGCAAGACCAGTTAAAAACTATTTGGAAAACAGTGGGTGGGAAGTTCTACCTCACCCGCCGTATAGCCCAGACATGCCCCCTTCTGATTACTACTTGTTCAGATCAATGCAGAATGCCCTCACCGGAAAAGGCTTCACTTCAGAACAGGGTATAAAAAATTGGCTCGATTCATTCTTGGCCGCCAAGCCAGAGAAGTTCTTTTGGGATGGAATCCACAAACTGCCAGAAAGATGGGCAAATGTCGTAGCTTCCCATGGACAATACTTTGAACATTGAATTTATAACCATTTTTTCACAATAAAGCCTTAATCTTCGAAAAAAAACGCACGAATTAATGCATACTCCCAATATAACAATTAAAAAGTGATTTTTCTGAAGCCTGGGTGATTGTGATGTAATTCCTCTCTGTAATTGGGTCTTCCGGTCTGTTGAGGTGGTTAAAGCTTTTGCTTTAACCACCTCAACAGACCGGAAGAATAACGGACAATAAAATAAAAATAAAGTTATGTTTTTATAAACAAGCTATGCGTCAATATGAACATTATAACTGTACAAGCACTAAGCCAATGTCAAAACTCGTACGGTAGTAAAGAAGAACAGTACGTTTAGGTTAGAGTTATTTTTTTTTTTAAATAATACATCCCACATCCCCTATACGCATGCTCACTCTCTTTTTTGTTTGAAAATCATGTCCGACTCGGCGTTCCTAAGCAGGGCCATGGCTAATTAATTTTATTTTCATTATTTTGTTTAATTAGACAGCAGAAACCGTTGAACATAATATTGTTAGATGACTGCTAGCGTTGCAGTGGTAAAAATTAGAACTAAATTCCAATGACATGGCGGCGGCCGTCGCGCCACAGCCCGGAGGCGGTGGGATGGGCTAGCTTTCAAGCAGCCAACTCATTGAACGTTGAGCTATCTTAATTCATTCAACTACCGGCCTAGTCACTTCATTGAATGCCGGCATTTTATTATCAGCCTGGCCGTTCAATTGAGTGGCGTATTTAACTGGTTGGCGGCGACATATATCACCTCTTTGCGAGAATAACGTGACATTTTGAAAAAAGTGTTTTTTTTATTCGATAATCAAATCAGCCGTGTTCATCTTTATTTTCTACACAAACGTGGTATTTTTAAAGTGAAAAACTGAAAATTTGAGGGAAAGAGACAACACAACAGTGGTATATTGTGTTGTCACGTTGTCTTCAGATTTAAAATTTTTCGGATAACACGTTATTCTCGCAAAGAGGCGATATGTATCATTAAGTCATGTAAAAGCAACCTCTGGCGAATCCACGGCGATGCTGGTTTTTGGGGTCTGAATAGGTCCGTAGTCCCTTGTACACTGCGTCCACCACCTGAGGAGACAGATCACACATCTGCATGTAGCCGGATAAACCAGAGAAACATCCCTCCAGCACAGGAAACGAAACCTAGCAACCAAAAGCAAAATATAAATAAAAATCAAACGATAAAAACAAAAATAGAATCTCTTCTATATTCGCCAACACTTCGTATTGTAGATTCATATTTGAATAAATATAACTACACTTATATAGTATTTTTACAACAACAAACCATCACGTCGTTTCCCCGTAGGGGTTGGCAGCGAGAATGGACCGCGACACTACTCTATCCTGGCACACTTCTCTAGCTTTCTCCACATTCATACAGCGAGTCATACACGCACATTAATTCTTCCGGCTTCTGACATGACCAACCTTTAAAATTTGATTACTTTGGTCATGCCATGTTTTCCTCGGTCTGCCTCGACTCCGTACTCCATTTATATCATTAACGTATACTTTCTTAACCATTCTTTCTCCATCCATGCGCTCCATATGTCTGAACCAACGCAGCGATCCTTTCATAATTTTGTTCATAGTACCTTCTTCCGCTCTACATTCCTTTCTTATATCAGCATTTGAGATTCTGTCGTATATTGTTCTACCACACATATGTCTTAGGGACCTCATCTCTACCGCATTTATTCTGCTTTCATCCTTCTTCTGCCAGTTTCATGCTTCGCTTCCATACATTAGGGTTGGGACCAAAACTCCATTATGAACAGCCATTTTCACTTTCATTGATAAATTCTTATAATTTCCCAGACATGTTTCGGTTATGGCTCAATCTTTTTCAATGTACAAAATTTTAACAATAAAATAAAACGGAGTGATCACTTATACTAAAAAGGTATGGAGTTGTATAAAGGTAGAAGGGGTATAATTAGGGTTGAGGAGAGGGGAGAGAAAACGGGAACATTTCGAACACGGGAATTGAATTAAAATTTTAATTGTTTTTCTCATTGGGATATTTAGAAAACTGTATTTTGATACCTTGGCCTTATCTTCCTGGAGGGAGAACAGAAGACATCTGATAAATAAATCTGAGTGTGATTCCATTTTCTCCGGATACCGCTGGCATAGAGTCCCTGAATAAGAAATAAACATTTATTGTTTCTTGACATTTGGACGGCTTGACTACAGTGGGTCAGTATTGCATTTGAACAGCCGTAACGTTGAAAGGGTGGAAACATTTAAATACCTCGGCAGCAAACTAACGAAATCTCTTGACCCAGATATAGAGATAAAATGCAGAATTGAGAAAGCAAGAGCTACGTTTAATAAAATGAAATCACTCTTCTGCAATGATAACATAAACTTGAAACTCCGTCAGAGAATGATCAAATGTGTGGTCTGTTTTATTGTATGGATGTGAAACGTGGACCTTGAAAGTCAACTCAATGAACAGACTGGAAGTATTTGAAATGTGGCTCCATCGCCGAATGCTCAGAATTCCCTGGACAGACATGGTTACCAATACCGAAAAACCTGAGGCGAGCTAGAGTTGACAGGGAACTGTTATCAACTATCAAGGTTCGGAAAATTTCGATTAGAGTACAAGCCCCACTTCATTGCGAAACTGGACAAAGGTTCTAAAGACTGTACTGTGTGCAGTAACAGAAAGATTCCAGGGGGAAGACGGGAAACAGTGAGGTTTTGTGAGACCTGTTCCAGAAAACCTGGTCTCCATCCTGGAGATTGTTTTAAAAAGTACCATACTAAGCAAAACTATAAGTAGTCCATAATGTTTTTTGTAAATTGTTTTTTATTTGAAGAATATATCGTTACAAATGAATTTTTAATGTTTTTTTTTAAACTACCTATCAATAAAAATATTTTGACATTATATAAATTAGAGTTGGCTGACAAACAATATCAAAAAATAATGGAGTGGTAAGGGTTAAGTCCAAAAGATTCGCGAACCACCCGAATAAAAAGTTATTTGATACCAATGGCGGTACCCCCATAGAAGCCCAGAAGCCCGGCTTGCGTAAGAAATTTTGAATCAAAACCTCTTCTGGCGTACAGAGGTTCAGCTCTTGTGGCTATTCCTCTTACGTCTGATGGGAACATTGTTGGAAGGTTATTTGATGGGTTGTTGGTTTATGTGGGGGCATGATTACTTAGATTTGGGGGTTTTGATTTAAAATTTCTTACGCAAGCCGGGCTTCTGGGCTTCTATGGGAGTACCACCACTGTTTGATACCCTGTAGTTTGGGAACCTATGATATAGAAAGTAGTGTCTCACCAACGAGCTGATATTGACGAGCAAGCAGAGCAGGCTTCTCCGTCCTGCGGTGCACCTGGCTCATCAGCAGGGCGATGGTGCCCTCCAAGTGGCCGGGCCAGGGGCCACCCACCACGGCCGTCAGCGTCACGAGGCTCTTCTCTTTCACTTTCATAGCGCAGGCACTGCGCATCACCTTCAGGCAAACCTGCACATAAACATAACCTCAAAACTGTTGCTCACAAACAATTTCAGATTTCATTCAAGACAGTGTGATTCTCACATTGTCTTTGGTCTGACATAAAATTCACGTGACAATAAAATGGTGATAGAATTAATAAAATATCTATACCCTCTACATCGATTTGGCTGGTGCTGTAATTATTATTATTTTGTTGAATCACTCTTTACAAATTCTCAAAGATTCAACATGAAAATCTCCATAGCCAAGACAAAGAGCGTGGTTACATCAAGACCAATAACCACCAGAACCAATCTGCCTCTGGTGACACCGGTGGGAAGAACAATTAGTCTGCTGAACGCGGTCTCCTCGGAGATTGACGTCTTTCATATTAGTGAAGGTACGTTCAGGAGACAAATAATTTTGATTTGAGAAAGTATCTTGTCTTCCTTTATTTTATTTATTTTTTTAAAAACCCAATTGGGTTATATGGTTACATTTTTAAATCTTACTATTTATTATGTATTGTTTCAGATATTTTTTTATTGAGTTGTAGTGAGATTCCTTGTGTCTTTTGGTAGTTCATTGTAAAGTTTCAGTCCATTGTTCAATATCCTTGATTGTCCTGTCTTAGTTCGTGCAATCGGTAAGTGATATCTGTCACAGTTCCCGGTCCAGTGTCTGCGTATGTCTGAATTTTTAGTTAATTTGTAGCTAATGTCGAACCATCTCTAATGCGTTCCTGGTATTATGTTGTAATTTTATAATATTTTACTTGTACTCAATAGATGCCTTAAATAATAAACTGATTTGATTTGATTATTACCGAGACGATGTCTTCTACATACTCATCGAGTTTGGTCACGAAACTTTCCAGCAACATGGCGAGAAGGGAGAATATTTCGCAGACGGCGCCAACAAACTCCGTCTTTGTGAAAACATTCTCCACAAAGTTGGGGAGTCCTTTGAATTTTGTATTTATTTGGGAAGATTTACTCAACAGATGCAAAATGGCCGCATCTGAAAACAGATCAAACAAAACAAAATTATGATAATGTTAAAATGGATGGAAAAAGGGGGAAAGACATCGAAAGAAGGGTTGGTGCTGGGAATAAAATAAATGGCGCACTCAAAGTCATTACTGCAAATAGAAATATATCCACAGAAGCAAAGATGGCAGTACACAATGGAGTTCTAGTGCCGACCCTCATGTATGGAAGTGAAGCTTGGAGCTGGCAAAAGAAGGATGAACGCAGGATAAATGCCGTAGAAATAAGATCTCTTAGACGAATGTGTGGATACTCTGTGTATGATAGAGTGTCGAATGAAAATATAAGAAGTGAATGCGGTGCGAATGATGGTGTCATGAACATAATAATGAAAGGATCATTAAGATGGTTTGGACATATGGAAAGAATGAATAAAGAAAGAATGGTAAAAAAATTATATGTTAATGATGTAAATGGAACCAGAAATAGCGGAAGACCGAGGAAAACGTGGCACGATCAAATAAATCAAATATTGAATGTCGGCCATGTGAGGAGTCAGAGAAATCGACGCGCATGCATGACACGATGTATGAATGTTGAGGAAGCGAGAGAAATATGTCAGGAAAGAAAAGTGTGGCAGTCCATTCTTTCTGCCTACCCCTTCGGGAGACAGCGTGATGGTTAGTTAGTTTAGTTAGTTAGTTAAAATGGATCATTTATCATGCACTCAAAATATTAACTCATTGTTTGCGGCAAGGGTATGGCGGGAAGGGTCCTATATAATACAGCATCTCAAAGAACTGGCTTAAAAGTCCATAAATAATCCAGTATAAACTCTGATGGACAGACTTCAAAGCGCTAGACAGAATGGCTATTTGAACTATGACAATAGACAGCCTAAATTCACGGAAATCCACACTTCGCTCGGCAAACTCCTCTGCAAAAAGAATATTAGTTGAGCCGAGGCATTGCCCTAGCACAAATACCTTTGCAGTTGCCGGCCCATCAGCTTGGAACAATCTCTCTTCATACCTAAGATGCATAAATGATCCAACAGATTTCAGTCCTAAAACTAACTAACTAACCATCACGCCGTCTCGCCGAAGGGGTAGGCAGAAAGAATGGACTGTCACACTTTTCTTTCCTGGCATATTTCTCTCGCTTCCTCAACATTCATATATCGTGTCATACACACGTGTCGATTTCTCTGACTCCTCACATGGCCGACATTCAATATTTGATTTATTTGATCGTGCCACGTTTTCCTCGGTCTTCCTCTATTTCTGGTACCATTTACATCATTAACATATAATTTTTTTACCATTCTTTCTTCATTCATTCTTTCCATATGTCCAAAACCATCTTAATGATCCTTTCATTATTTTGTTCATGACACCATCATTCGCACCGCATTCACTTCTTATATTTTCATTCGACACTCTATCATACACAGAGTATCCGCACATTCGTCTAAGAGATCTCATTTCTACTGCACTTATTCTACTTTCATCCTTCTTTTGCCAGTTCCATGCTTCGCTTCCATACATAAGGGTCGCTAGAAGAACACCTAAGATATCTTATTTGTCTTTTTCTTTTTTTATATACTTTGTACATACAACACTATTAAAATTACATATCAGACATGTTTCGGACAACGAGTCCTTCTTCAGTGATACATATTATATAGATACGAGTATATATTTAAAATATTGTAAAATTGTTTACAAATATGATAAATTTTGACAGATTGATCATATTTGTAAACAATTTTATAATATTTTAAATATGTATCAATGAACTTGATTATTGTAATGGAATTTATGCAAACATTCCAAAACAACAAACAAACTAACTTCAATCTGCGTTCAATGCAGCAGCAAGACTCAATTAAGGCATTCCAAAAAAGTCCCATATAACACAACATCTTAAAGAACTTCACAGGCTTAAAAGTCCAGAAAGAATCCAGTATAAACTCTGCTGGACAGTCTTCAAAGCGCTACATGGAATGGCACCAAGCTATATATCTGAACTCTGTATAACGGACAGCCGAAATCCAAACTTCGCTCGGCGAACTCCTCAGCAATAGGAAGATTAGTTGAGCCGAAGCGTTGCCCCAGTACAAATTTCGGGGATCGAGCGTTCGCGGTAGCCGGTCCATCAGCTTGGAACAATATCCCTTCACACCTCAGATCCATAAATGATCGACAGATTTCAGATCTAAATTGAAAACCCATCCTTTTCATATTTCATACCCAATTTAAACATTTATACTTTGTTCTACTATACTTTTTAACCGATCGCTTTTAAAGCGGTTACATTTAGATTTTTAGATTTAAAACACGTCTTAATGCGCCCTTGAGGTGATTACATCACAAAAACGGCGCTTTAAAAGTTAGCATATTATTATTATTATTATTAACTACCATTTTCGAGAATGCAGTATAATCTGTTGGAAGTGTATTTTTACACAATTTTGGTGAGATCTTTTTTAACAAATTTCAAAGTATACTCGTACATAAAATTAAATGTCAGAATTTCATTTCAATTTAATGGTACGCTTGTTAATAACCGCTTATATCAAAAATGAAATAAATGAAAGCTTACATCCTTTTTTAGGAAATTTTTTTTTTTAAATATAACACTTATTCTAAACAAACAAACAAACCATCACGGAGTTTTTCCGTAGGGGTAGGCAGAGAGAATGGACCGCCACACTACTCTATCCTGGCAAACCTCTCTAGCTTCCTCCACATTCATACAACGAGTCATACATGCACGTCGATTCCTCCGACTTCTAACATGACCAACCTTTAAAATTTGATTAATTTGATCATGCCATATTTTCCTTGGTCTGCCTTGACTCCGTACCCCATTTACACCATTAACGTATACTTTCTGAACCATTTTTTCTCCATCCATGCGTTCCATATGTCCGAACCAACGCAGCTATCCTTTCATAATTTTGCTCATAATACCTTCTTCCGCTTTACATTCCTTTCTTATTTGCACATTTGAAATTCTGTCGTATATTGTTCTACCACACATACGTCTTAGAGACCTCATCTCTACCGCATTTATTCTGCTTTCATCCTTCTTCTGCTAGTTCCATGCTTCGCTTCCATACATTAGTGATGGGACACTACTTTCATTGATAAATTCTTGTTTCCAATAACTATTCTTCTATACCTTCTTTCGACGTCACTATCCGTTCGGCCATCTGCTGTGAACATGCTACCTAAATACACAAATTCCCTCACCTGTTCCAAGTTCTCTTCGTTCACACTTATATTACAAACTGTCATTTGCTCTTCCCTTTCAAAAACCATCACCTTTGAGTTTCCGACATTCATCATTAAATCATTTGACTTGCATACCTCATACATTCTCGACACCAAGACTTGTAGTTCGTCCGCACTATCCTACTTCTAATATAATTCTGTGCCAATACATAAGAGCCGGTATAAGAACACATATAGTATTTTATAATTTTACCTATTTCATTCTGTTTCAAATCATCTTCCGTGAAATATGAGGTTATATTTGAGATGATTCTTTGCGCTTCTTTTCCGTCCGATTTTAAATAAGCATCCTGTAAACATTGAATCCATGCCTGCGCCTCAGACATTTTCAAAAGAACTCACTATTTCGCGAATAACAAACCATGCCTGGGCCAGGTTCCCGCTTATATTTTAATAACCAAACATGCGTTAAAAACTTGGTAACATTCAATTTATGAATTGCGGGTATCCGCGAGATAAGATTAGATAGTAAAAAATACAGATATTTGATAAAAATAATAAATAATATTTAAGAAATAATGTAAACAAATCCCGGCAAGAGGAATATGTGCAGCTGTTTTTGAAGTGCGACAAACTTGCGCAAACTTGTTCAAATTTGACGTTTGAAATGTCAGTACCTACTCACAAAAGGAAAATAAAATTATTATTTTACTTGGACTTCTTGAATCTTCAGACTTACAGAGATTCAGCTCATGTTGCTTCTTCTTTTAAGTTTTTGGGAACATTGCTGGAAAGGTGATTGATTTAAAACATTTAGGGGTTAAATTTCAATGTTGTTTTTGTGGAAGCATTGCTGAGAATGTAAATTTGATGAGGATATTTGTAAAGGACAAAGAGCTTATACTAAAACTGATTTTACAAATATAAAATATAATTGTTTGCACAATATTAAAAACAATCATCGTTCCATCTGGCTGTCTCCCGACACTTCTCCGGCCCAACTTTGGCCTCCATTCAGTAACCCTCTGGCTCCATCTTCTATCATCCTGTCGACACATATGACCAGCCCACTTCCACTTCATCCTCGCAATGCGTATCCCTACATTTTAAAAACACTTAATTGTTTCTGAAAATAGTTTTTAAACACAACAATAAGACAAAACTTTGAAATAAATACATTGCATTGTTTCCGTAGAATTAAAGTTCGCTTATTAAAATCAATTTTGCATTTGTAGAATTTGCTAAGAACATTAATTGCCAAAAATGTTTTAAATTCACTCATTTGAAACTACTACTAAATTTACTACTAAGTAACAAAAATAAAGTACGGATTAATATTTTTTATATAGAAAATAATAACAAAAATATTATGCACCAACCAACCTTTTATTGCAAGAAAAAAATAATTGTCCCATGGTTCAAAGGACTTAAAATATCCTTCACCACAGACTGTATGGTACGCCTGATGCACATCACTCGAATGAAAACCGCTGCCTTATTTTCATCCTGTAGCGTTTTTGTTTATGTGGTTCTAAGTCTGCCTCGTTTCCTTATTCTACACGCAGGGGATTAGTTCACTGTAGTCCGAATGATGCTGGCTGGGTTCCGCCTCGGGGTGTAATCATTTCACAGCTATTTGCATCTAGGCAACTTGTTTAGGAACCACCTTTCACCTGCTATGGTCCAGATAATAGCATGGGACACTGTTTGTGACCAGATGATCTTAAATATACAGCGAAGACACTTATCAACGAGAGTTTTCCAATTATGTCCGTTGTGGATTTCTAAGTCTCGCATTTGTAAACCAGCACGCTTTTAACGCTGCCCCTGATTTTGGAGAATCAGATTTCTCAAAATCGGATTTATAATATTTCCTCCTCCATTATTTATCCGAGTTTTCATTTTTCATTTTTGGAAGGTTTTTGGCAGTTTAGATACCACCTCGAAGAGTTGGACTGGGTAGGGCTGGGCTGGCAGGGTTGCTGACATCATGGACCGAGTGGCAAAATTGAAATGGCAATGGGCTGGACACTTGGCTAGACAGGGTGGCAACAGATGGGCACCCAGGATACTCAGTTGGAGACCATGGGAAAATAGGCGAAGTGTTGGAAGGCCACCGATGAGATGGACCGAAGATATTATCAAAAGGGTTGGAAAATCTTGGATACAAAGGGGGCAGGATAGAGACGAGTGGAATAAATTGAAAGAGGCCTATATCCAGCAGTGGAGAGAAGAGGGCTAGCAAAGAAGAAGAATAATTATTTATCAAAAATAAGTAATTGCATTCCCATGAGTTTCAATGAACGTGAGTTTCAATGAATGAACAAGTTCGTATAACTCAGGATAAAATATATCCCTGCGGTACTCTCGTCTTCAGTTTGTATTTTTATAATTTTTAATTATGTTTTTGTATTTTTTTCTTTCTACAGCTTATTTAATTTTTTTTTTTCGAATCTTTGTTCAAATATAATTATGGCTGACTGTACAAAGGGCGTACTGTAGATAAATCGAGTGAAGTAATAGCGTGTGTTGAAAATTTGAACTAAATTATCTTTTTGACTAGATGACCTACAAATGAACGCTAGTTTGACTTGTCAAATTTCGTGATTGGAAAATAAGCAACGCAGCTAGCGCCCTCACTACACGCAATTAACTGTGGTCGATCTATAGGTAAATAAATAAAGAAAATAAGTGCACTCGTGTATGGCAACACTGAAATAGTTACAATATTTTGCAAAAACAAGATGGTTGTAGAACTTTGTGATAGTGTCGCGGATAATGTGAATTTTATTTTGGGGGCGTAATTTCTGTAAATTTAATCATTGTTCTCGCTCGATTTGAAACCCCGAAGGTTTTCGCGTAGAACTGATTTCAATAATTTACTTAATTCACATCCCTGCAATTGTTATTTTTACATTACCAAAGTTTTTATTTTATTTATACAACGCATTTTGACACAAAATTAAGTGCATTCGAATTTAAAATCAGTGAAATTATTCTTAAAGAACGAGCGCGAGCTCCGACTGTGGAATTAAACGGAGCGATTTCTCTTGCTGGTACGAGCTTCCGCTGTTAGAAATCGTATTTTGCATCGTCACAATTAATTGAAATAATTAGCTTTTTGGTTGACGTTTCCGCTTTGTCGCGCGGCCGTGAGACATTTTTATCATTGTTATGCATTATTAGCGCGGTACAATGCAGTCCACTTCTGAAGGATATTTCGATGTCGTGGGGCTCGCAAAAGAGTTGAGGAGTGAGAAGTTGTTCGTGCAGGCAGAGCTAGACTCGCTGCGGCAGTTGAACGAGCGCTTGGAGCGGAGTGCACTGGAGTTAGCGCAGGCGACCTGGACCAGCACGCAGCAGCGGTCCAACCTGAAGCAGATATTCGCCCAAGGAGACTTCAGTTCGTCTTCCTGCTGCCAGAGGACGGATTACGTGCTCTCTCCCGTCTTCGTGGACGCCCACAAGGTGCTCCGCTATCAGGTGAATCAATATTAAATTGCTCATTTATAGAATCATAAACAATTGTTCAAATACCAAAGTGTAAATATTGCATTTATTTTTATACAATTTGCACTCTGAGCTGGCAAAAGAAGGATGAAAGCAGGATAAACGCCGTAGAAATGAGATCACTAAGAAGAATGTACGAGAAAACGTTGTATGATAGAATACCGAACGATGAAATAAGAAAGAAATGTAATGCAGATGACTGCATCATGAATAAAATTAAAAAAGGATCCCTGAGATGGTTTGGACATATGGAACGAATGGATGAGAGTAGAATGGTTAAAAAGTTGTACACAAGCAGCGTGAGTGGGAAAAGAAGCCGAGGACGACCGAGGAAAACATGGCATGACCAAATTAATCAATTACTAAAAGGCGGCCACATTCGAAGTCGGAATAATCGACGTGCGTGCATGGTACGATGTATGAATGTAGAGGAAGCCCGAGAGGTATGCCAGGACAGGGCTTTGTGGCGATCCATCCTCCCTGTCTACCCCTCCAAGGGAAATGGCGTGATGATTAGTTAATTGCACTCTGAATTTATATATTTTTTCAACCTTACCAACGTTTGTTTACGTATTGGTATTAGTTTTATTTTTACCTTTCATGGCATGTATTCAAAACGAAACTAATTCTAATTTAAATAATCAAATGATTTTACTGAAATCTCTTGATGGAAGTTCATTTTAAATAATAATTAAATAAAACAATGTTTTTTAACTAATTCCACTTTTGTCTTTATTTCGAGAGCGACCGGTTTCTGTCGATGTCAGCGAGCCTGGCGAAACCAGTCGCTGTCTAAATAAAGACAAAAGTGGAAGTAGTTAAAAAAACATCGTTTTATTGAATTATTATCTAATTTGAAGGGATTTTTTTTTTCAATTATTTTGACCATTTATTTTTATTAACTTAAAGGTATAAATGCTGGTGCTAAGATGAGTGATCTGTTTGTAAACTGTCTGCTTTACGCGGACTGCGGATAGTGCGGAAGAATTACAAGTCTTGGTGTCGAGAATTTATGAGGTATGCAAGTCGAACGATTTAATGATGAATGTCGGAAAGTCAAAGGTGTTAGTTTTTGAAAGGGAAGAGCAAATGTAAGTTTGTAATATAAGTGTAAATGAAGAGAACTTGGGACAGGTGAGGGAATTTGTGTATTCAGGTAGCATGTTCACAGCGGATGGCCGAACGGACAGTGATATTGAAAGAAGGGTTGGTGCGGATAACAAAGTGAATGGAGCTTTAAAAATAGTTATTGGAAACAAGAATTTATTAATGAAAGCGAAAATGGTCGTTCACAATGGAGTTCTGGTCCCAACTCTTATGTATGGAAGCGAAGCATGGAACTGGCAGAAGAAAGATGAGAGCAGAATAAATGCGGTAGAGATGAGGTCCCTAAGACGTATGTGTGGTAGAACGATGTACGACAGAATCTCAAATGCTGATATTAGGAAGGAATGTAGAGCGAACAAAAGTATTATGAACAAAATTATGAAAGGATCGCTGCGTTGGTTCGGACATATGGAGCGCATGGGTGAAGAAAGAATGGTTAAAAAAGTATATGTTAATGATATAAATGGAGTAAGGAGTTGAAGTAGACCGAGGAAAACATGGCATGACCAAATTAATCAATAATTAAAGGTTGGTCATGTCAGAAGCCGGAAGAATCGACGTGCGTGTATGACTTGATATATGAATGTGGAGAGGTATGTCAGGATAGAGTAGTGTGGCGGTCCATTCTCTCTGCCTACCCCTACGGAAACGGCATCTTGGTTTGTTGTTAATTTGTTAAGTTAAATGATCTCATGACTTAAAGTCTGATTTTGCATGTATTTTCTTTCTATAGACAAATCTGGTGATGGCCTAAGTATATTATTAGCTATGCCTAATTAAGGGTTAACAGAATGCAGCGACATGGTTTCAAGTATTTAGAGAGAGGTATTTTTCCGCACTCACTATCATTGATCTAAAATTAATTCTGTGATAGTACAGAAATAATTCATTTCAAGTATATCACTTCTTGTGACCTTGTCTCGGTACACTTTTATAAATGAATAATTTTACAAATAAAAGTATATGTTTTCAAGAAATTTTATTTTATGGGAATGACATGTTTCGCCTTGCTAACTCAGCATCACATTTAATAATGCTTTACAAGGCGGTATCTTATGTTTGTAATATCTTTTGAGAAAATATACTGATTTGATTTGACCTTATTCCCATGAAATATTGATGCTTGCGGTTTTAATTTGGTAAAACTCCATTATTTAATTAATCTATAATGAAAGCTATGACTGAGAAGAATGTGCGGAAAAACAATGTATGATAGAATATCCGATGATGAAGTAAGAAAGTAATGTAAGGCGGATGAATGCGTGATGGATAAAATAAAGAAAGGGTCACTAAGATGGTTTGGACACATAGAACGAATGGATGAGGGACGAATTTTTAAAAATAATATACAAGTGGTGTGGCCCCACTTAACCGCCCTACCTTCAGGTAATTTTCTGAGAAATACGCAAAAAAATCTAGTTTTTTATTAATTAAATTAAATTATATATTAATTTTATTTTTTTAAATTCTTCTTTCTTATTTTTGTCCTGTCACACCTCCGTGGTGAATAGCGCCTCGAGGAACCTTCTCCACCCGACTCTATCGCATGCCTGATGGCTAACATCATCCCAAGTGAGGCCTGCTGCCTTAACCTCGTCCTGTAGGGTTCTTCTCCAGGTGGCTCTAGGTCTGCCTCGCTTCCTCTTTTCCCCCATAGGGGACCAGTCTAGTGCGCCCTGAGCGATGCAGGCTGGGTTCCGTCTCAGAGTGTGACCGATCCACTGCCATTTGCGTCTAGCGACTTGTTCTCTAATTGGCTTTTCGCCAGCCATGGTCCAGAGAACGGCATTTGACACTGTTTGGGGCAAATAGATCTTGAATATTGAGCGAAGGCACCTATTTATAAACACCTGGAGTTTTCCAATAACGCATGGTAGATTTCGCAAATCTCACAGCAGTATGCTTTTAACGTTACTGTTAAATATTTGGAGCTTGAGCATTCTCGAAATAATACTGGAACGCCATATAGGACGAAGGATTGCGAAAGCTCCCCTTGGCTTGTTAAGTCTGCTGACTAAATACAGTAGCTGGGTTCAAATAAACTGTTGTTTAAAAAAATGTGGAAAGGACAACAAAAATGACAAACCATCACGCCTTTCCCGCAGGGGTAGGCAGAGAGAATGGACCGCCACACTACTCTATCCTGACATACCTCTCTAGCTTCCTCCACATTCATACAGCGAGTCATACACGCACGTCGATTCTTCCGGCTTCTGACATGACCAAACTTTAAAATTTGATTAATTTGGTCATGTCATGTTTTCCTCGGTCTACCTCGACTCCGTACTCGTTAATGTATGCTTTTTTAACCATTCTTTCTTCACCCATGCGTTCTATATTTCCGAGCCAACTCAGCGATCCTTTCATAATTTTGTTCATAATACCTTCTTTCATTCTACATTCCTTTCTAATATTACCATTTGAGATTCTGTCACACATCGTTCTACCACACATACGTTTTAGGGACCTCATCTCTACCGCATTTATTCTGCTATCATCTTTCATCTGTCAGTTCCATGCTTCGCTTCCATACATTAGGGTTGGGATGTGGAAAGGAGATTGAAGTTTTTATGTACATTTAGAAGGCAAATACTCTTGACTTTTGTGAGTATCTTGTATTCCTAAAGTCGAACCATCTCTCATGCGTTCCTGGTAGTATATATTATATTTTACCTGTTCTCAATCTTCTTCTTCTTTCGGTGCCGTGTCAGGCCCCCCCATCGTTGGCGATCACTGCAATAAAGTCAATTTTATCCTGCGCCACTTGGAACAGGTTCTGAACTCTTGTTATTCCTGTCCACTCCTTGATGTTCCGCAGCCAGGACGGCTGCCTTCTACCAATTCCCCGACGTCCCTCCACTTTACCCATTAAAATCAGTCGAAGGAGGTGGTATTTTTCTCCCCTTAGCACATGACCCAAATATAAGACGTTTCTAATTTTCACCCTCGACAACAGCTCTCTATTGGCTCTGGCTCTCTGTAGCACGTCTGCATTACTGACCCTATCGGTCCATGGTATACGGAGCATTCTGCGGTATATCCACATCTCGAAAGCTTCCAACCGGTTCATTATATTCACTTTCAGAGTCCAGGTTTCGCAGCTATATAGTAGAACAGACCAGATATAACATTTAATCATTCTTTGTGTTTTTTTTCTGTTCTCAATAGATGCCTTAAACTATTATTGTTGTTTGTAATACCTTTTGAGAAAATAAACTGATTTGATTTGAAAAGAAGTGGTATCCCAAGAACCAGCAAAGATAATAATAATAATAATAATATGCAAACTTTTAAAGCGCCATTTTTGTGATGTAATCACCTCAAGGGCGCATTAAGACGTGTTTTAAATCTAAATGTGAACGCTGCATCTGATTGATATTCGCGATTGATTAGAAAGTATAATAGATCAAAATATGCAGGTTTTGAATTGGGTATGAAATATGAAAAAGATGGAAGAAAGGAAGGAAGAAAAAGATTAGTCATATTATAAATCACATTTTAATTATATACACAAAGTTACAGTTAGAAATACCTAGAAATAATGGATTAGGTAAAATCGTTCACAATTCAACCCCCACCATTAGCATCCCTTATATAAGGACAACAGAGTTTGATGTAGGTACCAGAAGATGGCAGCGAGCTGCCGAAACCGGTCAAAGACAAAAATTAATAAGTAGATTTTACACTAAAAATAAACAGAAAAATTCAATTTCAATCAACAACATCAATAATTTGAAAAAGATGGGTTTTCAGCTTAGATCTGAAAACTGTCGGATCATTTATGCATCTGAGGTGTGAAGGGAGATTGTTCCAAGCTGATGGGCCGGCTACCGCAAACGCTCGATCCCCGAAATTTGTACTAGCGCAACGCTTTGGCTCAACTAATCTTCCTATTGCCGAGGAGTTCGCCGATCGAAGTGTGGATTTCCTTGTATTTAGGCTGTCCGTTATACAGAGTTCGGATATATAATTTTTAGTCATTCCACGTAGCGCATTGAAGACTGTCCAGCAGAGTGGATTCTTTCTGGACTCTTAAGCCAGTGAAGTTCTTTGAGATGTTGTGTTATATGGGATATTAGACTTGCTGAAAACCAATCATTCTGAAATTAAATTTGAAGTGATTTATAATTCTATACGCGGGGTCTCTTCAAATGGTTATTAAATAACAATGTATCACATGATCATATTATCTATTTGTGTGTGCGTATAGTGTACATACGTAGGTAGTTAGGAGCCGGGCATTATGGCTAATGTGTTATGGTACGTTTTCATGGTCACGCAGTGTTGTCACTCTATCAACACAACTGAATAATTTATTACCAACACACAGGTACTCCCCAGTACTTGAATAATTGCATAATGTAACAATGTAATTACATTTTTAGTTCAAGAGGTTCTATTTTCAAAATCTTTTGTTTCTTTATTTGTTTACGCACTTCTAGGGAGATGATCGCTTTTATTGAAGCCAGAATTGTGGGGGGGTTGAATATTACTATTGATACTACTATTGACGACCTTCGTGGCCGAGTGGTAAGTGCATTGACTGCCACCCCGAAGGTTCTGGGTTCGATTCCCGGCGAGGGCAGTGTGATTGTCACGCTGTCTTTGGTCTGGTGTAGAATTCACGTTACAATAAAATGGCGATAGATTAGCTACCTATCACATGTCACGAGAATCACTATGATAGCTATAATACCTTTTACATCAATTTGCCCCATGCTGTCATTATGTAAAGAGCAATTCAATAAAATAATAATAATAATACTACTGTTTTGTACTTCTCTGGTGTTATTGTACCGACTCTGATGTATGGAAGCGAAGCATGGAACTGGTGAAAGAAGGATGAATGTTGAATAAATGCAATAGAAATGAGATCTCTTAGGTGAATTTGTCCCAACACATTCATCACATTCTCCGCAACGAGAAATACGAACTGCTGCACCTCATCATAAAAGGGAAGACCGAGAGTAGGCGCGGTGTGAGAAGACCCCAGATGTCCTGGCTCTAGAATATCGAGGAATCGACCGGAGTTCAGGGGGTGGGGGAGTTATTCCGTCTGGCACAGGACAGATAGGCCTACGTCAGGGTGATAGCTGACGTCAGGGGGACCTGACATGGTGACATGACACACTCGAAGAACAAGAAGAAGATGAATGTGTGGAAAAACTGTGTATGATAGAGTGTCGAATGTAAATATAAAAGTGAATGCCGTGCAAATGATGGTGTTATGAACAAAATAATGAAAGGATCATTAAGATGGTTTGGACACATGGAAAGAATGAATGACGAAAGAATGGTAAAAAAATTGTATGTTTATGATGTAAATGGATCTAGAAATAGAGGGAGACCGAGGAAAACGCGGCACGATCAAATCAATCAAATATTGAATGTCGGTCACGTGAGGAGTCAGAAAAATCGACGTGCATGCATGACAAGATGTATGAATGTAGAGGATGCGAGAGAAGTATGTCAGGACAGAACAATGTGGCATTCCATTCTTTCTGCCTACCCCACCGGGGAGACGGCGTGATGGTTAGTTAGATATATAGGCTGGTGCCGTTCCGTGAAGCGCTTTAAAAACCGTCTAGCATAGTTTATACTGGATTCTTTTAGGACACTTGAGCCAGTGAAGATCTTTTGGATGTTGTGACATATGAAAATTTTTCAGTACACCTTTTTTTGTGTCAAGTCGTGCTGCCGCATTGAAAGCAGAACGGAGTTTTTTTTTTGTTTAAAAAAAATACTAATATCAAGGATTTACATCAATGATATTAGAATTTATTTTACAATCTTCAATGTGAGCAGAAAATAGCTCATTATTATGAAGAAGGAATCTGGTCGTGTCCAGGCTTGAACCCAAGTCCCCTGGATCAGGAGCCAAGCATTCTATCCCCTAGACCACCACCCGGTCATTTTACTTACTTTTATTTACTCATTTTAGTTACTTACTTACTTACAGATGTGGTTTTATCCCACCACATTCCTCTTAGACACACTTACCTCACTCACATACTACATCTACTTCTTCGGAAAGACGGTGTAATGGTTATTTAGTTTTTTTTTCCGGTGCGATGGCCACCATTGCCCCTCAAGGCGTTTAGTTGGAAGTGAAATTCCCGTTGCGTAGAATTTAGCATGCACATAATTATTAGGTATTATATTCAGTAGCGAATGTGTTAACAGATGTGCTGTTTCACACATTAATCCCAAATGTCTACATTATAAATCAATTAATATTCTAATGACTTCCTACAGAAAACCATGTTTTATTTAAAATTCAAATTATTCAAACCAATAAATATTTAATA
This sequence comes from Lepidostoma basale, assembly GCA_022606425.2. Classification (NCBI taxonomy): domain Eukaryota; kingdom Metazoa; phylum Arthropoda; class Insecta; order Trichoptera; family Lepidostomatidae; genus Lepidostoma; species Lepidostoma basale. The sequence continues at coordinate 420,202 of JAHDVF020000843.1, read as the reverse complement.
TAATATTAATCTTCTTACATTTCTTTCTTATTTCATCGTTCGGTATTCTATCATACAACGTTTTCCATCTTATTAGTGTTTTCCATCTTGTATCCGTTTCACATTCTTCTTAGCGATTTCAAGGCTGCATCATGAATAAAATTAAAAAAGGATCCCTGAGATGGTTTGGACATATGGAACGAATGGATGAGAGTAGAATGGTTAAAAAGTTGTACACAAGCAGAGTGGAAAAAGAAGCCGAGGACGACCGAGGAAAACATGGAATGACCAAATTAATCAATTACTAAAAGGCGGTCACATGAATGTAGAGGAAGCCCGAGAGGTATACCAGGACAGAGCATTGTGGTGATCCATCCTCTCTGCCTATCCCTCCCGGGAAATGGCGTGATGGTTAGTTAGTTAGTTAGTTAGTTAGTTAATCTTCTTCTTCTATGATGGCCCATATCGAGCCTTCGCCTCCAGTATTCTTCGCCTCCAACTCCTCCTGTCCTCCGCTTCGACCCTCCAATGTGACACTCGTAAAAATCTTGCCCCATCTCTCCAAACTTTATCCATCCATCGCAGCCTTGGTCGTCCAATTGGTCTTCTACCATCTGGGTGCAACTCCAGCAATCTTTTTGGGGTTCGCGATGGCGGCATCTTCTGCACGTGACCGGCCCATCTCGGTCTATTCAGTCTGAACTGTGTGGAGAGACTGGGATCTTTGTAAATATGGTATAGCTCATCATTATGCCGTACTCCCTACATAGCACCCTTCTCTCAAAAGTATCCAGTCACTTTAATCTAATGTTAATACACTTTTAATTTGTTTTTATCAAATTTAAGCCAAAGCCCATTTTATTAGCGCACGGTTTTAGCATCGCAACCCTTTATTATGTAGACTGTAAGTTTTTTAATTTGTGTTTTTTCTATGTAACTTCTTTCTTAATAAATGAGGCGGTCGGGAAGGAGTGGGGTGCGAACACTCCAGGCGTAGGGTGGCAAAATGTGGGTGTCCCGGTAGCTTTGCGATAGCCCCGCTAGATGGCACTACTGACAGGGCCGCTGCCGGCAAACGGTTTAAATAGACGGGTGCCGATTCTCGGAAATCAGAGCATGCCTTGAGCTCGCCACGAGCACGTCTATTGAAAGAACCTTTATCAAGGCTACAGAGAGCTATTGTCACACCGCCCCACGCTTCGCATCGTATTTCGCTCGTTCACTGATCGCCGCCAGAACAAAGACTCATTTTATTTTCTCGCTCCGTGTTTGCTAGCGAAGTTCCATCATGCCCTTGTTCCGGTGAGACGGACAGCATTCAGCGGCCTAAATAAAAATATTGCGTGGACGTATTCCTATGACCCGTACAAAATTAAAATAAATATTTAGAGTTATAGTAGAGTATTGAATGTATCACATGTAACATTTTTTTTTTAATGTATACAAATACTTGATATCCTTTCACATTACATTAACCGCCCTACCTTTGGGTTATTTTCCGAGAAACATGCAAAAAAAGCAGTTTTTTTTATTAATGAAATTTAATTATATATTAATTTAATTTTTTAAATTATGAAATGTCAAATACTCGGCTGCACACCTCACCTGCCCCTTGTAAAACTATCATATTTATGAAGACTTGTACTTGAGTGTTGTTGGCGCACGCGCGTATACCTAACAGTTTGTACATTTTAGGTACATTACTTTTTCTCAAGCGCGTACGTGATACGGGATAGCGCAGAATGGTACAGTCACAGTGAACGTATCACATACGTTCAAATATATATGGTGATTAATAAAGATTTTCTGCTTAATGCTTACATCTAGTCTCAATAGATGGCGCTAGTGTAGATTGAACTAAAATATGTGAAATGTTTCCCAACATGGTGACATATATACAACTTTCAAAAATAATTGTCAGACATGGTGTTCGTAAGAAGGGCGGAATGGGGAATGTTATATTACATAAAGCGATCGCTGACAGGTCATAAGTCCTGTAAACGCCTCGACCCCATATTCTGTTTCCAAATAATTTACATCTTCGTCTCTATTGAGATACAATTAATTCTTATCACATGTATTTATAACTCAGTTTTTCTTCAGGATGCGCTGGTGCTGTCGGAGCTCATCCAGCGGGTGCGGCAGTGCCCGGCCATGGCGTCCGTCTGGCTGGTGGCGGCGGAGGGGCGCCGCGCGTGCGCTCCGGCCGCCCGCGCCCTGTGCGCCGGCCTGCACGGGGGCGCCACGGCCCCCCTGCGCCTCGTGCTGCGTCACCTCGCCTGCCACCGTCTGGCCACGGAGGAGGATCCCAGGAGGTGAGACAAAATAATCAATTATTAAATAACACATTGTTTTTCAAAGGACTACATCCACCTTTGTCTTTATTTCAACAGCGACCAGTTTTGCCAGGCCCACTGACATTGTCAGACTGGTTGACCCACTCTATCGATGCCAATGAGCCTGGTGAAACCGGTTGTTTTGAACACCATTTTATTTAATAAATAACTAAATAAGCATAACTCCTTTTCTCTGGAGGGGTAGGCAGAGTGGTTGAACTGCCATACATCTTTGTCCTGACATAGCTCTCGATCTTCGTCTACTTTCATATATCCTAACATGCACGCTCGTCGATTTTTCTGACTACTGATCTCGAGGATGGAAGTGAAGATAGCGAAGAAGAAGAAGAAACAACACTGACAAAAATGATGTTATCAGTGGTAAGATCACATCTCAACGATCTAATAACATTTATTGACTATTTGTCAGATAGCAAAGTTCAACTATATTATACGCATTTTCGTAATTTTAGAGAAAAAATACATCAAACTTCAAAAGTGCAAACAAAACTTGATTCCTTTTTCATAGCAGGATTACCGAATGCAAGCGCGTCGATATCAAACAGCAACGTCACTTCACGACGAGTGTCTTATATCTAAATACAGTGTACATATTTAAAAAAAAAGTTTTTTGATTTATTTTAAACCTATTTTTATATAACGGACTTTCGGCTTTAACCCTCCCTTCCCTGTGATGGGTATCTTCTACACGTTGCTTCTAATAACCATCAATATCTCTATACATTAAATAAATACAGGGTAAGAATTTAGGTATTCCTCCATAATATATTTACGCATTGATTAAAAAAATAATATTAATAATAATCAGAATTCATCGGGTACATCGAGGTATTTTGTGAACATCGGAACCAAAATTCGTAGCACTGAGTACGCGACACTATATTCGCATCTCACTCTTGCATATGTTCTAGCTCAATGTTCTCACTCTCGCCGTCCCGCCGCGCCGGCGGCAGTCGCTCTCGGGCTTGCAACCAGAGCGGGTCTATGCCCGTTCCGTGAGCGTTGCCAGATGGTTTTTTAATGTTTTTAGCAATCAAATCTCTATTATTATAATTTTTGACTTCAATTATAATTATATAAGGGGATTAGCTATGAATGTTCCTATTTTTCCGATTTAAAATCGGAAATTTTTTAACGTGTACTGACTACCCTAGACCGGAACGCACGTTTTTATTTTAGCACCGTAAGGGAAAGGTTAACGGACACCCCCTCCCCCAATTAGTCCATTATATCGAGGTTTTTTACTGTACTGTATTAATGAATTTTTATTATTTTTTTCTCAGGATGATCGGTCTCGGCAGCTCGAGCTTTTCCCGCCTTTACTCGGAGCTCGTGGAAGGGCTCAGGCCTGCGAGATTATTCCTGACAGCTGCTCTCAAAGGGCCCCTCTTGCCGCTGCTGCAGCTAGACGAGTACCTGCTTGTGGATCCGGATAAAGCCATGGACAGGTACTTTCCATATTTAAAAATAATAATTTGGAATGATTTGTTTATTTCATTTGTTTTATTTGCGTTGTTTAATTTTATCTTGGATATTGTCTTTTCGGGAGTACCAGCCCGGAGGCTATTGCTCCCCCATTTGTTGGAAATTTCTTTCTTGGATATTGAGGTTGGATATTGTTGGATGGTGAGAGGAGGGTTTTTTGGAGGATGTGATGGGTTGGGTTAGACATTTGGACCTGACTACCAAGGTAAGGAGGAGTGTGGAGGGGTCATGGGTGGCTGTGGATAGGGACGTAGGTCTTGGGTGGAGACCAAGGGATGGTAAAATAATTAGAATTCCCAATAGATATCCGAAAAAGAAATATTTCCGTTGACAGTTTCAAAACGCTGATCAACTTCTTCGTCGTATCACGACTAGATTATTGCAATGGAATCTACGCCACCATTCCAAAACAGCAAATCAATAAACTCCAGTCTGCATTCAACGCGGCAGCTAGACTGATTAAGGGTGTGCCGAAGTATTGTCACATAACGCAACACCTTAACACATTGTTGTCGGATGATTTCCCGCATTGTTTTAAGCCTGGAGCGGGCCATTTTTTAGCAGCCGCGCGCCCTTTTATACATTTTCGGAAACTCGCCATAACTTTTATACTGTACAATATAAAATTATGAAATTTTAAACACAGATTAACCATAAACAATACTATCGAATGAAGAATAAACATGGAGGATGACAGTTTTATATTTAGTGGAAACTTGCGTTTATTTTGCACATAAAAGTTTTATAATAATGTATGTAATAAAAAATGGAATTATAGACATATATGTCATGTCTATAGTCTTAATAATATTAATATATATTATAGTTCGTTATTTAACTTTTACGTGTAATTTAAAAAAAAAAAATTTTGTACGGTATAAAAATTCAATATCAAAATGAGTACAATACATTTGGAGTAACTGTAATAAATGCGACGACGAATAAAAATATGTCTTTATTAAATATCAAAGCAGTGACATCTAGCTGCGGACAATAACAAAAAAATGCAGTTCAAATAACACAGATAAACACGTGAGCCGACTTCTAGCAACAGGCTACAAAACCCGGATTTTTACGGGTCCCACAATCCAGAAGCAGTTCCGCAAAAACGGAAAAATCCGTGTCCCGACAACAATGTGTTAAGGAGCTCCATTGGCTGAAATGTCCGGAAAGAATACAATATAAGCTCTGCTGGACTGTATTTAAGGCGCTGCATGGAATGGCACCCACCTACATATCTGAACTCTGCATCACCGAGAACCCGAATGCGAGGCAGTCTACATTGCAATCAGCAAGGTCTTCTGCGACGAGTAGATTGTACGTACTGAAGCGTTATCCTCGCACAAATTAGGGCGACCGGGCCTTTGCTGTTGCTGTGAGCCTTATCTCCTGTGCGGTGGTGTGATCAGATTAAGGAGATGACCGGGAGAAACCCTTACTCGACAATCAAATCAGTTTATTTTCTCAAAAGACATTACAAACATTTTTTATAGTTTAAGGCATCTATTGAGAACAGGTAAAACATAAGGAATATATAATACCAGGAACGCATGAGAGATGGTTCGACATTAGGAATACAAAATACTCTCCAAAGTCAAGAGTATTTGTCTTCTGAATGTACTTTCACGAATATGAAAGACATCGATCTCCGAAGCGATCATGTTCAGCAGTTTGATTGCTCTCCCCACCGGCATCACCAGAGGCAGGTTGGTTCTGCATGCTGGGAGATAAAACAGTCTGTGCTGACGCTGTCGAAGATAGCCATCCGGAACATAAAGATGGATAGCCTCCAAGATGACGGAGTTCTCAAAGAATCCCCTGATAAGTCTGAAGAAATGGGTAAGTGTGCACCCATCCCTTCTTATCTGTAACTATTGGTCCCCAGCATGCCCAAGAGGAATGCAGTGGGATAAAGCCACGGATAGCTACCAAACTCCCTCATGTAGAGATATCTCAGAAATCTTTTCTGAACCCTCTCTAACATGAGCGAGTATCTCGCCTCGTGGGGACTCCATATCACCGAGCCACACTCGAGCCGGCTCCGGACCAATGAGTTGTACAAAATTCGCAAAACATAGGGATTCTTGAAAACTCTACCAGTTCGGAGAATAAATCCCAACATTTTCAGTGCAACTCCACATATTCTCTCGATGTGAGCATGGATAGTCAGCCTACTTTCATAAACGATACCAAGATCCTTTATCGTTGACAATGTGGGCTGTGAAGAACAGAGAGGATTGGAGGCGTTTTGTTTTAGCCACGGGCAGTTCCATAGATCACGACCCCCAGTAATGATTAAACGAAGAAAGAAGAAGATTATGATTTTATAAAACACCAAAACAAAATCTTTTACTAATGCCACAGAGCTGACTGTATTGTATCTGGGTCAGTTGTGTGAATCACATTTTGTGGTTGTTTAAAGCGACCGCATATTTTCAAGTAATTACGATGAGTGTATTTTTATTTATTATGATTAATCCAAATCATCGAAACTTTATTAGAAAGCTTAATTTATCTTTCTTAAGATAATCAAATGATTTTACTTAAATCTCTTGATGGAAGTTCATTTTAAATAATAATTAAATAAAACAATGTTTTTTAAACTACTCCCACTTTCGTCTTTATTTCGACAGAGAAAGGTTTCGTCAGGTTCGCTGGCATCTACAGACCAGACTCTCGATGGCAGCGATCCGAAACCGCTGCGCTGTCGAAATTAAGATATACAAGTCGCTCTGCGGATTTCGCTGTCATAGTCAAATCAAATCAAATCAGTTTATTTTCTCAAAAGATATTACAAATAACAATTATAGTTTAAGGCATCTATTGAGAACAGGTAAAACATAAAAAATATATAATACCAGGACCGCACGAGAGATGGTTCGACATTAGGAATACAAGATACCCTCCAAAGTCATGAGTGTTTGTCTTCTGAACGTACTTTCACGAATATGAAAGACGTCGATCTCCAAAGCGATCATGTTCAGCAGTTTGATTGCTCTTCCCACCGGCATCACCAGATGCATGTTGCTTCTGCATGCTGGGAGATAAAACAGTCTGTGCTGACACTGTCGAAGATAACCATCCGGAACATAAAAATGGATAGCCTCCAAAATAATGGAGTTCTCAAAGAATCCCCTGATAAGTCTGAAGAAATGGGTAAGTGTGCACCCATCATGCCCAGCATGCCAAAGAGGAATGCAGTGGAATAAAGCCACGGATAGCTACCAAACTCCCTCATGTAGAGATATCTCAGAAATCTTTTCTGAACCCTCTCTAACATGAGCGAGTATCCGCCTCGTGGGGACTCCATATCACCAAATCACACTCGAGCCGGCTCCGGACCAATGAGTTATACAAAATTCGCAAAATATAAGGATTCCTGAAAACTCTACCAGTTAGGAGGATAAATCCCAACATTTTCAGTGCAACTCCACATATTCTCATAGTCCACGTCTCATACCCATAGGTCATCACTGTTCGAATGGATAGATAGACCAATATTATAGCAGTTAATTATATTTTATTTGTGTTATATTTCAGAATCAAAAAGTACTGCTCAACGACTAGCGGCTCCACATCAGACTGTCAGCAGAAGCTGGCGAGATACCGCAAGTGGACCATCATGTCGCTGGCCACATCCACGGAAAAATTCATTAGATCCCTCAGCGAGCACTGGCCCTGTTTCCCCCCCACCATAGCCTGGGTAGTGAGGCAGACGGCCCTAGCCCTCCGAGCAACAGGGAGGATCCCCGAAGAGGACATACATTCCATCTGCACGGATCTAGTGTTCACGAACTTCATCAGCCAAGCGATACAGAATCCCGAAGCGTACGGAATAACGGATATCCCGATCACAAACGTGGGACGGTTTAATCTCGTGCAAGTCGCGCAGACTCTTCACGTTCTGTGTCTCATGAAGTATCAAGGTGTCGACGGGAAGTTGAGAGATTTGTATTCCCTTTTCGAGAAGGACAGTGTTTACTCGTTGCTGGATATAATTATAGAGGACGAGAGTTATTCCGCCGTGCCCGAGGACAGGCGCGTCGGCGGAGACTTGGAGCTTCCGGGGTGCTATATGGATAGTCCCGTCAAGACGGAACCGGTGGCAAATGCAAATGTGGCCTTATTTACTAGGAGTGACCTGCAGCTATTGGTTAGTAGAAAGTTGATTCACTATATTTTAACATTACACAATACATATTTACATATATTTTGTGAATGTATACTTATACTTGTATACGAAATTCTGGATTTTCACCAAAGGGTGGTTAATTCAAATTTAATTGTATCTCAATAGAGATTGTTTTTTATGAGAAAAATTTGTCATGCATGATCATAATAACAAAGGTGGAATGGGGATGTTGTAATTACATAAAGCGTGCGCTTAACCCAACCAATGACAGGTCATAAGTCCTGTAAACACCTTGATCATCCATATTCAGTTTCCAGTTTGCGTCTTCGTCTCTATTGAGATACAATTAAACCTATTTACATATTTATTTCAAAATATTAGTATATATGGCACTAGAACTTCATTGTGTACTGCCATCTTTTAATAATAATAAATTGGATGATTTATAGACCGCCATTTTTATGAATTAATCATCTCAAGGGCGCTGAAATCTTTGCTATATTTACCGCGCTATACCGCGTTCCGGCCGTAATGAATCTATCTCTTTCGATCTTTATCATTCTACATGGGTAGAAGGGGTGCTAAAAACCAAAACAATTGCATTGTCCTTATCTACTTTGGCGGTGAATATCCATGACAATGAAAATAGGTAGTCCCATAGTTATTTTTGAGAAATCGTAGATTAAATCGTTAAATTTAATAAAACATACAAAAAGTATACCTCAATGACCCAGTTTTAAAGTTACAGATCTAAAATAAAAATAAAAAAATTATACAAATTTCTAAGATTTATATATTTTTTTACTAAGTTTCTGTTCGATTTTGTTAGTTTTTTTTTTTTAACTAAGTAGACTTTCTAGCTTTCAAATGAGACTAGAAATAGATAGTTTTATGCCATTACTGTTTAAATAAGATTTCGGGCATATGAGCGCCACGGCTAGCTCGAATGAAGCGCAATCGTGAACCAATTTTAGACACCTTTATTGAGCAACTGGGTGAAATGGCAAAACGTACTGATTACAAATCAATTGTTAACTGTCAAATTGAAAGTCTGTAGAATCAATGTTGCCAGTTTAAAAACCAAACCTCTAAAAAAAACATCCTAAATAATAACAATTGTAAGAGAATGTCCAATTCCATTTATGTAACATTATACTTTATTGTTTTAGGTGTCCTTACTAAAAAGAATACCAGCCGCACTTTCAAACGGATTCGATTCCTCACCAGAACAAATCAACATAAGTACCTCGAGCACATCAATACTAGAACAAGAATTTCAAGAATTATCATTAAGCATTGCGAAAAAATCGAATTTGGAAAACAATTCGATCGGCAATGGAAATGGTGTCGCCGGCTTGCTAAATATTTCTACCTTAGAAGACGGTCAGACGGCCGGCGACGCTGACACCGCTTGCGGGGTGACTCCGGATGGCCCCGACGTTCCCAAGATCGAAAACAACATAGCCGACCTGTCAAACGACGAGGTTTTGAGTCACTTGTTGAAGACAATACATCCGGAACAGATATCTAAGCTGGAAACATTGCTGAATAGACTCCCCGACTGCAATTTCACAAAGTAAATTAATTATTTCAATTGAGGCCGCCAGGGCAAGAGTGGTCTAACCCCAAATTTAGACAATGGAGATAAATGCGCTTGAAAATTTGACGTTTTTTCCCCATTTTTTTTTTAAAACTCTATGGGTTAGGGTCTTTAGTGATAAACCTCGTTTGCTTGGTGAATGTCTTTAGAATAGTATTTTGAATATTGGGAAATATAATGTTTAAGGATATTTTTTGATGGTTACTAATAATAGACCACATTTGACTCCATATATTTTGATTTTTTGTCAGAGAAAAAGAAGTATTTATGGCGATATCTATGTTTCCACTTGGAAATGGTGGTTAGATTAATTTTTCTTTTATAGTAGGTCACAAATAGGTGTGGGTTAGACCAGTAACTCTATTTTTCAAAAAATGTTGGTTAGACCACTCTTGTCCTGGTGGCCTCAATTAATATATGATATATGGTGTTTCAGAAAGTTTGGTCCATTTTTTTTTACCCATTGCAAATGGAGGTATTGAAAATACATTTAAATTTATTTATTTTTAAATCACGTTGATTAGTTCGCAAAATGCATGAACCAAAATCAAACCGATGTAAAAAGAAAGAAAATGTTGTAATTAACTTAAAAAAACCAAACAAAAAACCTGAAAAATTGTTGTAGATGACAATCGCGATTAACCCATTGCACCACTAATAAAGTAACTCATTTTTTTTATTAAAATAACATTAAGACTAAATTAAACACAAAATAAAAATGGTAAGACATAAAAGCATAATTATTTTATTGTTGGTAAGCTAGATCATTATGGCTCATCCCCAGGTAGTTTGGGAAGTGATGTTCTATGGAACTGTCACTTTCACTATTTGAACGCTCCAAAACATTGTTCGAAGGCGTAAATTCACTAGAATCACTAGAATATTCATCAACTTCATTCTCACTGCCACTTTCCAAAAGGTTTCGCTGTATTTCATCCTCATTTGATGAAATATTACATGCGCGACGAGTTTGTTTACGAGAGCGTTTGGCCATTTTGGAGGTATTGACAGATGTTAAAATATCATAATAAATATTTTGTAATAAATAATGTGAAATAAATTGTGATTATTACATTTTATTATGAAATCAGTAACCGAAATATACTTATTTATGTCATTTTTATAAATAAAGTTATTGTCATTCAGTTTTAATGTAAAAAAAATCACTTCAAAGACAAACCGGCGATTCGCCGACTTTGTGTTGCAATGGGTTATTATGAAAATCGCATTTACCAGGCGTATGCATAAGTTTTTGTGGTAAAGAAAACATGTAATTTTCGAGGGAAATTTATTAGAAACATATAGAGTGTGTTCACCATATGTTTCTATCAGCAAAAACGGTGACTTTCCACAGACTTCATAATTAACAACACCAAATTGTTCCCTTTTTGTTTTCTACACTACTATCATACAGCAATATCAGAAAAAAAAATACTAAATAATCCAGAAACGTTCATTTCAATTACTTTCTGAGAGAATCAGAGTATTCCTCTCTTGTTCTCTTGTCTTCTTCTTCTTCCTTATTGTAGACCTATGTGGTCTGTTGTCCAGAGAGTTTCGCCTCCTGTGATGTAGATTCCCAGCTGTCCTTCCATCTTTTAGGAGGTCTTCCACGAGGACGAGTCCCATGAGGCTGATTATGCAATGCAATATAGGGGAGTCTGGTGGAGTCCATTCTTTGAACATGACCGTACCAGTCCCTTTTTCGCTGTCTGCTCCATCTTATAATATCCTCAACCTCACATATCTCTCTTATTCTGGTGTTCCTCATCGTCTTCATTTCGGAAGTCCTCAAAACTTGTTTGGTCCTTACTGTGTCTGCCCTTGCTTCGACGCCATATGTTATTATTGGTCTTACGCATGCTTTATAGATTCTCATCTTACTCTTAATGGCCATGTCTTTGTTTTTCCATATTGTGGATTTTAGAGCCCCAGAGATTGCAGCTGCCTTGTTTATTTGGGCTTGTATTTCTTCCCGCAGATCAGCTCCCCCCACCAGGTCTATGCCTAGATACTTGAAGGACCTGTTCTATGGGTTGATTTTCTATAACCAGGTTACATGTTTTGGGTGTTTTGGAAAGGTTATACATTTTGTTTTTTCGATGGAGATCGTCATGTTGTATTTCTTACAGGCGTGATGTAGTCTTTCTAGTATTTTTTTGTAGGTCATTATTGTTTTCAGCTATGATTATAGCATCGTCTGCATAACAGACCACATTGACAATTTGCTCTCCCATCCTATATCCCAGTTGTAGCGATTGGGTCTCCTCTATAACTTTGCTTATTACTGATTACGATTGCACAGTTAACCAAGTTTATAAGGGGCAAAAAAATCTTTACTTCTGTGGATATTTCACAGGTTGCAGCTAGTTAATCATGTTGTGTTGTGTTGTATCAGTTTATGTTGTGCTTGTCCAGGGAGTCTTCGGCCAGTAAAGGACCGTCCAAAGGAAAACACGACGGTACCAATGGCCGGTCTGATTCTCCCCGCCGCTCCAAGAAGGGCGGCGACAAGGCGGCCTCGCACTCCCAGGAGGTGCTGGTCATCAAGCTGCCCGGAGACACGGCATACGAACCCATCGGTAAGACTTAAGTTATTAGTTTAGTTAAGTTAGGTAAGACTACGCCTTAAGTTTATCAAATTAAATACGTGTAATCTTAATTACGAATTGTGTTTAGGTAACGTGCCCGAGTCTGTGGTCCTGAAATGGCACTATGCGGGCATTGGCAAGGGTTCAGGGCCTCTCCTGGAAGGTGGGTGTTCAGGGTCTTCGAAGCAGGAGCTGCCAGGGGAGGTGGGTGCGGGGGGTGACTGCGTAGACCCAGGGGAAGTGGCGCCCCCAGACCAACAACCTTCGCACCGCGGCCAGGAGAAGAGGACTAGGTAACAAGAAATTACAATGAATTAATTGTGGCGAGTGAATCTCATCCACAGCACCTAAAATCTCGTTTGTTAACGAGAAACACCAAATTATTACTTTAGAAAACATAGACCAGTACTTGTATATGAATCGGTTATTCAAAAAACGTAACAAGTCAGACTTACTTACACGTATTGTACATACGTGCATACACATACAAACAATACATTTAATTATTGTGGCTTGAAAAAATCAGTTCTTCTTGGATTAGTTTTAGTTTCGAGCTCAAATCAAGGCCGTTATATTTACGTTTGTGAAACATTGCGATTTTAAAGCGCTCACCTTCGATGAGTACAGAACAAATACTGAGGAGTTGTCAGTTTGCAGAGACCAAGTGCTCCAAGGGAGTGGGACAGGAACTTTTCTGCCAATAATAAAGTTTTGCTAATTAACCAGGTTCTACTGTATTCGTATTTCATACTTTTGTTTCTCTTGTGTCTTCCAGCAATTAATAGTGTATAATTGTCTCTTTCATAAGATTTTCCCTGTCGCACGATGAGGGCTCCATCGGTAACACGTCGGATAATCTGGAAGCCGTCTCCGAAGCTGCCAGCAATCACTCTGTGACCTCCAGCCTGGAGATGGAGACAGAGGACCAGAACGATAACCTCAGCGACATGGTAACTTGCACTTTTATGTTTCACTGTATTCATTTTTATATAATAATATGCTAACTTTTAAAGCGTCGTTTTTGTGATGTAATCACCTCAAGGGCGCATTAAGACGTGTTTTAAATCTAAATGTGAACGCTGCATCTGATTGATATTTGCGATTGATAAGAAAGTATAATAGAACAAAATATGCAGTTTTTAAATTGGGTATGAAATATGAAAAATATGGATTTTCAGCATAGATCTGAAGTCTGTCGGATCATTTATGCATCTGAAGTGTGAAGGAAGATTGTTCCAAGCTGATGGACCAGCTACCGCAAACGCTCGATCCCCGAAATTTGTACTAGGGCAATGCTTTGGCTCAACTAATCTTCCTATTGCCGAGGAGTTCGCCGAGCAAAGTGTGGATTTCTTTATATTTAGGCTGTCCGTTATACAGAGTTCGGATATATAATTTAGAGCAGAGCTTATACTGGTCCAGCAGAGTTCATACTGGATTCTTGCTGGACTCACTTAAGCCAGTGAAGTTCTTTGTGATGTTGTGTTATATGGGACTTTTTTGGAATGCCTTTTATGAGTCTTGCTGCTGCATTGAACGCAGATTAAAGTTTGTTTAACTGTTATTTTGGAATGTTTGCATAAATTCTATTACAATAGTCAAGTCATACAATAGTCAAATATAGTGTGTTTTTTATTCGTTTTATTATTATGAGATGACCAGTAAAAAAGTTGATTTTAATTTCAAAGCGCCATTAGAGCCACATAAACGTCATATTATCCAAACACTATTGTTATTATTAGAATGAAGACTTGACGTTATAATTATTATTTTGACAGAACGAAAAATGGCCGCGATGTTCCAAGCCGTCCGCAATTGGCGCAAAATAATTTTTTTTTAGTGATCGCGTAATTCGTTTTTTTTTTATTGCAAATGAAGTAAGCATTATAATGGGGGTTAAGATGTTTAATGAACACATGGAATGAACTAATTTACATTAAAGGGTTAAATTTATTTTTGTTTGTTTAAGGTATCGGCAAACGTGAGCGGTCGTGGGTCTCCCAACATATCCGGGAGGGACACTCCTTCGTCACAGGTCACGGAGGGCGATGCGAGTGTTCCCGGTCTCGCCATGCCTCTTCCTCACAGGTTCTTATCTTGTCTTTATCTGCCTCTATCTTTGCTTTAACCTGTCTGGTGGTGTGCCAGCACAGGTACGATTGCGTCTATAAATAATTTATTATTAAATTTCTTTCCGAATACCGAACGATACTGGCATCTGTGAACCATCTGTCACACATGTTCCAAGTTTTTTTATAATACCGATGGAGTAATTCACATTTTTAATATTCTGTGATGTCATCACCCTCCTGTTGCTTGTCAACCTTTTAATGTCAGGCTTTGATTTACGTGTAATTTAACAATAAATATAAACTTTGATAGTTTTATATTAAAACGGGTTTGATTCCCAGCTATGGTAGTTTGATTCTCACACTAACTTTGGTCTGGTGGAGAATTCGTGTGACAATAAAATGGCCATAGATTGGCTTCTTATCATGAGAATCAATGTAATAGCTAAAGAAACAAATTGTTTTCGGTAATTGGGTTCAAACAATTTGTGTAAAAAAAATAATAAAATACCATATTAACCCTTACCACTCATTTGTCGAATGCCAGCCGTCATCGCTATATGTACGCTACAACTCAGTTGTCGGCTGGCGGCCGACAAGATTAGACTTGCGCGCGCGGTGTATTTTCACGCGCAAAACTTGACACGTGTCATTCTTTCTTGTGATTATTTGTTAAAAAAAAACATTTAATTTCATATTTTAATAAGATTTTGACTGTTTTCCGTTTTTATTTTACTATAAAATAATCTTTGCAAATTCATATAACCTAAAATGGCGGGAACTTGGCGTGATACGTCATGCAGAGGAGCGATTAGAGTACAAGCCCCACTTCATTGCTAAACAGGACAAAGGTTCTAAAGACTGTACTGTGTGCAGTAACATAAAGATTCCAGGGGGAAGACGCGAAACAGTGTGGTTTTGTGAGACCTGTTCCAGAAAACCTGGTCTCCATCCTGTAGATTGTTTTAAAAAGTACCATACTATGCAAAACTATAAGAAGTCCATAATGTTTTTTGTAAATTGTTTTTTATTTGAAGAATAAATCATTACAAATGAATTTTTAACATTTTTTTTTGTAACTACCTATCAATAAATTAATATTTTGACATTATTTAAATTAGAGTTGGCTGACAAACAATATAAAAAAATAATGGAGTGGTAAGGGTTGAAGGCCCAAGAACTAGCAACTTACAATAAAGCAAATAATAAAGCAACAAAAGTGAAATAATTTATTTCTGATCACGTCATCTGATTTTACAATCTGTTTAACCTTTCCCTTACGGTGCTAAAATAAAAACGTGCGTTCCGGTGTAGGGTAGTCAGTACGCGTTAAAAAATTAGCAATTTTAAATCGGAAAAATAGGAACGTTCATAGCTAATCCCCTTATATAATTATAATTGAAGTAAAAAATTATAATAATTGAGATTTAATTGCTAAAAACATTTAAAAAAAAACATCTGGCAACGCTCACGGATCGGGCATAGGTCCGCTCTGGTTGCAAGCCAGAAAGTGACTGCCGATGCCGCCACTGCCGCGAGAGTGAGAACATTGAGCTAGAACATATGCAAGAGTGAGATGCGAATATAGTGTCGCGCACTCAGCGCTACGAATTTCGTTTCCGATTTCACAAAATACCTCCGATGTACCCGATAAATTCTGATTATTATTAATATTATTTTTTAAATCAATGCGTAAATATATTATGGAGGAATACCTTAAATCTTAACCTTGTATTTATTAAATGTATAGAGATATTGATGGTTATTAGAAGCAACGTGTAGAAGATACCCATCACAGGGAAGGGAGGGTTAAAACCATTCTGAGACTTAGTTAATTAATTAGTTTTTTTGCATCCCACAGACAACCGGCCAGCATCCCCTTGAGCTCCACAGCAGCCAGCAAGCAAGCCAAACTTCTGAAGAGGACGCGTAATGACATCGAAGACAAGTTTTGCAAGTTTGAAATTAAGGTATTCCTATCATTATTAATCATTATCAATGAAAGGCATTAGCCGTAAAATATTTATGGCTAATAATAATAATATGCTAACTTCTAAAGCGCCGTTTTTGTGATGTAATCATCTCAAAGGCGCATTAAGACGTGTTTTAAATCTAAAAAACCAAAAATGTGACCGCTTAAGAAGCGATCGGTTTAAAAGTATAGTAGAACAAAGTATAAATGTTTAAATTGGGAATGAAATATGAAAAAGATGGATTTTCAATTTAGATCTGAAATCTGTCGGCTCATTTATGCATCTGAGGTGTGAAGGGAGATTGTTCCAAGCTGATGGACCGGCTACCGCGAACGCTCGATCCCCGAAATTTGTACTGGGACAACGCTTCGGTTCAACTAATCTTCCTATTGCTGAGGAGTTCGCCGAGCGAAGTGTGGATTTCCTCTAATGGATTTCCTCTAAGTGTGGCTAATATAAACGGTTATTACTGCATTATTACTGCAAATAGAAATATATCCACAGAAGCAAAAATTGCAGTACACAACGGAGTTCTAGTGCCAACCCTCATGTATGGAAGTGAAGCTTGGAGCTGGCAAAATAAGGATGAAAGCAGGATAAACGCCGTAGAAATGAGATCACTAAGAATAATGTACGGGAAAACGGTGTATGATAGAATACCGAACGATGAAATAAGAGAGAAATGCAAGACAGATGACTGCATCATGGATAAAATTAAAAAAGGATCCTTGAGATTGGACATATTGAACGAATGGATGAGAGAAGAATGGTTAAAAAGTTGTACACAAGCAGCATGAGTGGAAAAAGAAGCCGAGGACGACCGAGGAAAACATGGCATGACCAAATTAATCAATTACTAAAAGGCGGCCACGTTAGAAGTCGGAATAATCAACTTGCGTGCATGCTACGATGTATGAATGTAGAGGAAGCCCGAGAGGTATGCCAGGACAGAGCATTGTGGCGATCCATCCTCTCCGCCTACCCCTCCGGTGAAATGGTGTGATGATGGTTAGCTAATATAAACGGTTATTGTCTGTGTCTCTTTCCGATTTGCTAGGCATGCTAAGCTACCAATCATTGCGAAGAAGGAGGAATATCCACTTGGGAGTTCACTTCTTTCAACTAATTGGCAGTCGTCAATGCCTGTACTTCCATACAAGCCGAGAAGCCGGGCTTGCCTTAAAAAATCTATAATAAAATGATGTTTTTTGTGCGTTTGAGCCGTCTACGAATAAAATAATATTTTGAATTTCGCGCGAGTTAAAATGATTTAATTCGTTGCAAATGACTCCGCTGACATGCGCAGAAATGATCATGTGTGGATACTCTGTGTATTATAGAGTGTCAAATGAAAATATAAGAAGTGAATGCGGTGGGAATGATGCTGTTATGAACAAAATAATGAAAGGATCGTTAAGATGGTTTGGACATATGGAAAGAATGAATGAAGAAAGAATGGTAAAAAAATTATATGTTAACGATGTAAATGGAACCAGAATTAGAGGAAGACGGAGGAAAATGAGGCACGATCAAATAATTCAAATATTGAATGTCCGTCATGTGAGGAGTCAGAGAAATCGACGCGCGTGTATGACACGATGTATGAATGATGAGGAAGCGAGAGAAATATGTCGGGAAAGAAAAGTGTGGCGGTCCATTCTTTCTGCCTACTGCTTCGGGGAGACAGCGTGATGGTTAGTTAGTTTTCATTCGTATCGTGGGTGAGATGCCCGCGAAATCGCCTACGTTCACGTGTTTTGTTTCATCTTTTCGATGGGCTTCATATTGGGCTTGCAAAATGTAAAAGGGTCTTTGTCGCACTTATGTATTGTTGGCTTGTAATCATATAGCTAGATGCATATATACCAGAAGATGTCTAAAAAAAATTGTATGGATTTGAAGCCGGGCTTTATTACTCTGAAGTATGTTACTATTCGATATGTCACGAACTTCATTTCTATTGTCAGAATGTTATCTGTCATTTAAGTTATGTGCAGAAATGTTATGAAAAAAAGATTATGTGATTTCTTTATTTATTTATAATTTGTGTTTCGGTGTTAACAATTTTATTATTATTGTCTATTTACAGCTTATATCTTATTAATTATATTTTTTCTTGTATATGTAAATATATTATTATATTGTACCAGAACATGAGTTTGGTGCTTCAGAATTTTTTTTTGTATAGATTTAAAATGCGCCTAAAATAGGATTTAAAATAAATTTATTCACGAAATTAATTTAGAAAAATAAAACTCTTTTAATCCGGAAAAATACATTATCGTGACTCTACTAATATAACTAACTAACTAACTAACCATCACGCCGTCTACCCGAAAGGGTAGGCAGAAAGAATGGACTGTCACATTTTAACCGATGCGGCACTCCATCATTCTCTTTTCGCCCCGCGGGAGACGCGGTGTGATGGGTTGCGAACCTCATCGCCTATAACACAAAAAAATCTGACGGGCTTGCCTTACTGGTTGACCCTAGGCGTGTCACTATTAGCCGTATGCATTACTCGGATGTCCTGAGTGATGTAAGGCTATTTGTATTCCATAATTACCATAGTCAAAGACATTCAATTTTATTTATTTATTAAATTATTTATGGAATTAGTATTTGTTTCCACAGAAACTCCTGGAGAGTGATGAGACAATAAGCATCATCTCCGACACTTGGAGTACGGACGTGCTGGCTTCGGACTCGGAAACCATCGGCGAAACACCCTACGACCGGAATATCATCACACCCGGTCTGGCTCTCGGGCAACAACACGTCTTGACAGGTAATTATATACCATTTGTACTCATCATCATTACGTCCTTAGCATAGAGATGCAAGTCTGTCAGGATACGCTTCCTCAAAAATACATTTAGTTTTTACATTGTTACTATTAGCCCATTCCTTTCATATTTAAATTGAATAATGGCACCAAGTTATACGAGGTCTGTTCAAAAAGTATCGCGAATTTTATATTTTTTCAAAAAGTATTTATTTATTCATGAATATCTATTTTGTCCCCTTCAAAGTAATTCCCCTCGGATATAATACATTTATGCCAACGTTTTTTCCAATCCTTGAAGCACTTAAAAAAATCATTTTTTGTGATCTTGTTCAGCTCCTCCTTCGATGCCGTCTTTATCTCCTCAATCGTGGCGTAGCGTCGTCCTTTCATGGGCCTCTTCAGTTTTGGAAACAGGAAAAAGTCACAGGGGGCCAGGTCTGGGGAATACGGTGGCTGCGGCACCATTACTGTGTTGTTTTTGGCCAAATATTCGCGCACAAGCAACGATGTGTGAGCAGGGGCGTTATCATGGTGCAAAAGCCAGTTTTTGTTCTTCCACAAATCCGGGCATAAGTAAGGGACATGAGTACCAACATAACGCTACAAAAAAATCAAAAATCAAATATACGTAGCCAGCGGAAATTCAAAATTCGCGATACTTTTTGAACAGACCTCGTATATCTGAACTCTGTATAACGGACAGCCTAAATTCAAGGAAATCCACACTTCGCTCGGCGAATTCCTCAGCAATAGGAAGATTAGTTGAGCCGAAGCGTTGCCCCAGTACAAATTTCGGGGATCGAGCGTTCGCGGTAGCCGGTCCATCAGCTTGGAACAATCTCCCTTCACACCTTAGATGCATAAATGATCCGACAGATTTCAGAACTAAATTGAAAACCCATCTTTTTCATATTTCTTACCCAACTTAAACATTTATACTTTGTTCTACTATACTTTTTAACTGATCGCTTTTTATGCGGTCACATTTAGATTTAAAACACGTCTTAATGCGCCCTTGAGGTGATTACATCACAAAAACGGCACTTTAGAAGTTAGCATATTATTATTGTTCACGAAACAATAAATAATTAACAAGTGTTTTTAATACATCAGTGGGAATATTTCTATTGATTGCTTTGAGTTGCCTTGTGGTGAAGGTACTATGTATGTGTATATGGCTCAGTCCCAAAAACATAATTTATGGTAAAATACAGTAAACTTTCACATAAAAATATAAGACAAAAGTTTATGATATTAACTGTATATGAGAAAGTCAAATACAAATATAAGAAGTGAATGCAGTGCGAATGACAGTGTTAAGAACAAAATAATGAAAGGGTCATTAGGATTGTTTGGGCACATGGAAAGAACAAGAAATTGAGAAAGACCTGGGAAATTGTGGTACGATCAAATCAATTAATGGCCATGTGAGGAGTCAGAGAAATCGGCAAGAGAAGTATGCCAGGAAAGAATAGTGTGACAGTCCATTATTTTTTTGCCATTCTTTGCTCCTCGTGTGAGGTGGATTCCCAGCTGTCCTTCCATCTTTTAGGAGGTCTTCCACGAGGACGAGTCCCGTGATTATGTAGTGCAATATAAGGGAGTGGTGGTGTCCATTCTTTGGACATATCCGTACCAGTCCCTTCTTCGCTGTCTACTTCATCTTATAATATCCTCAACCTCACATATCTCTCTAATTCTGGTGTTCCTCACGCTATCTTTCAGTGTCTTGCCTGCTATCGTTCTTAGTGTCTTTATCTCTGAAGTCCGGTTGTCTCGGAACTTGTTTGGTCCTGACTGTGTCTGCCCTTGCTGCAACGCCATATGTTATTATTGGTCTTACGCATGCTTTATAGATTCCCATCTTACTCTCAATGTTCATTAGTTAAGAATAGAAAATTATTGGATAAGGTTGACTTTGAAAAATGGACTGTTTTAAGCCATTCTTTTGGAGTTTTCACACTACACTTGCATGAGTAAGTTTTTTTTAAATTAAATGGCCGAGCCATAGAGGGCTCCCTCCGTTTACCCGAAGCTGTTATAGGCGCAGCGGCGCCTTTCGTCAGCTTCACTCGTGCACTCCCTAGGCCCGTCCCCCGTTCATGCGGGACTTACGTTAAAAAAAAAAATAATATATATATATATACGAGTATATATATTTGCAACCAAGGGGGACCCAGACCACATTTAAACGCTACTCTCCCTCGATGTCCCGCCGTACACACATAGCAATACAACAGCAAAATAAAATACACAATTGATACATAAATAACATATGTTAGAGAAAGAAATAAAAAATAAATAATGCACAGCAGGAGGCACAGGAGGGAGGGAGGAGACAAAATGCAGGATGGGGGGAATAAGGGAATTTATTTAATGTGTGGACTAAGGAAGGTAACATAGGAAGGGAACATAGTTCAATTGCATGATTTTTTTTTCTTCTCTTAAATATACATGAGTAAGGGTTGGTACAAAAACGTCATTGTGGTATAAATAGTGTGTTAATTTTCCAGGAGGCCATGCCCAGCCTTCCCTGCCCCTAGTCGCCCCGCCACCCGATGCATCAGAAACGGCCAGCGAGTCTGCCTGGAGCACGGATGCCCTTGTCTCGGACAGCGATCGAATGACCGAGGTAAATTTGGAAGATGATACACAAACGAGTGAAGACAAAAAGGAAAAAAAAATACGTTAAATTTGTGAAGAAGAAAAATATATGTTTTCCGTTTTTTTTGTGATTATCTCATTGGCTGCTGCAATATTTTTCTGACCTATGGATGTGTGGCGTGGACAATGACAGCGAAATCCGCAGAGCAACTGGATACTTTTGAGAGAAGGGTGCTGTGCAGAATTCTGGGACCTGTGAATGACGGTGAAGGCTGGAGAGTGCGGCATAATGACGAGCTGTACCATATTTACAAAGCTCCCAGTCTCTCCACACAGGTCAGACTGAATAGACTGAGATGGGCCGGTCATGTGCAGAGGATGCCGTCATCACGAACCCCAAAAAGATTGCTGGAGTGGCACCCAGGTGGTAGAAGACCAATTGGACGACCAAGGCTGCGATGGGAGGATGACGTTGGGAGAGATGAGAGCAAGATTTATACGAGTGTCAGATTGAAGGGTCGAAGCGGAGGACAGGAGGAGTTGGAGGTGAAGAATACTGGAGGCTAAGGCTCGATATGGGCTGTAGGGCCATCGAAGAAGAAGAATAATGTTTTTCAAAATGCTGGTGAAGAAATGCTACCATCCATAATTATTTTAGAAAAAAATAGTAAAGCCAATAAATTTACATATTACACATCATTATTCCAGACTGTCTACAAATGTCTCCTTCTCTTTTGTTTATTTGCATACGCGCAAGTGCGAGATGAACTATTTATCACACAGAAAGTATTTTAATTATGGAATTCCATGACGTATTTTTTTATGAAATAAAACACATTTTTTCCACTTGCGGTTAGCTTAATTTTACTCGACATGTTTCGAAGGTTTTACACCTCCATTATCGAGAGAACGAAATAAACTGTTTATATCGTTCTCCCACTGAAAATACTTCTTATTTATCTTATTAAAAATATGACAATCACACAGAAATTATATCTAGAAGTTCTTTTATTCTTAATTTTTTCCCCATTTTGTGTCAGGTGGACATGGACGATTGCAACAGCGTTGGTAGATCGGAGCCGGGGACTGCTCAGCTCGAAGGCGAGGGTCCGCCAGCCTCGCGCCTGCCCTCGCAGCCCCACTTTCAGTTCAGCCCCCTCAACGTGAGTTCCCATTTTATCTCATAAATCAAATAAGCACACTTACCAGGTGTATGCATAAGTCTGTCCCGGTTTCACTGAGAGATGGCGCCAACGAACAGTACGCAGCGTATGAATTTGACACTACGTCAGTTTGTTCGTCTGACATTAACCCATTGCACCACTAATAAAGATGACATAATTTTTTCATACAACACACTATTTAATTTTGACTCATTTTTTATTACAATAACATTAAGACTAAATTACACACAAAATAAAAATAGTTAAACATAAAAGCATAATTTTTTTTTTGTTGGTAAGCTAGATCATTATGGCTCATCTCCAGGTAGTTTTGGAAACGTAATGTTCTATAGAACTGTCACTTGACACATTACTTTGACTATTTGAACACTCCAAAACATTGTTCGAAGGCGTAAAATCACTAGAATCACTAGAATATTCATCAACTTCATTCTCACTGCCACTTTCCAAAAGGATTCGCTGTATTTCATCCTCATTTGATGAAATGTTACAAGCGCGACGAGTTTGTTTACGAGTGCGTTCAGCCATTTTGGAGGTATTGACAGATGTTAAAATATCGTAATATTTTGTAATAAATAATGTGAAATAAATTGTGATTATTACATTTTATTATGAAATCAGTAACCGAAATATACTTATTTATGTCATTTTTATGAACAAAGTTATTGTCATTCAGTTTTAATTTAAAAAAAAACACTTTAAAGACAAATTGGCGAATCGCCGGCTTTGTGAGTCAGTGATAAATTGACCTTGGCCGGCGATTCGCCGGCTTTATGTTGCAATGGGTTAACCTACAAACACATAAAAGTTGAGTCCGCCAAACAATAGCGTCTGTGTTATATCGTTCAGTGATCATGTCGACATTTGTGCCTGAGAAAGAATATTTGCGGCACGCATTGTTTTTCTTATTTAATCAAAAGAAAAAGGCTGTGGAAAGTGAGTGTGAGTGATACTTGGAAAGTGTTGAAAGATAGAAGATTTTAGCAGTCCATCCTCTTTATCTACTTCTCCTGAGAATTGGTTTTATCGAATTGTTGGTGTTTTTGTAGAATATAAACCGTGATGCACTGCTGAACCGTCAGCAGATGTCTGCGACCTCTGTCCACACGGCGCATCCAGACGATATTCCCGCTCCTGTAGCTGTCAACGGGCCTCATCTGCGACTGCACTCTGCTGATGAAGTGGATCAGGAACAAGTGGAGATCCGGAATCCCAATAACAGGTAGGTTTATTTATATATTTTTTTATTATAAGTACTAGTAAGATATTCAGCAGCATCCAAATATTCAGCGGTAGCTTTAGAAGCGTACTGCTGTACGGATGTGAGACCTGGAAATCTACCGCGAATGTTATTGGAAATAAATAGGTGCCTTCGCTCAATATTCAAGATACATTAGCCCCAAACAGTGTCAAATGCCGTTCTCTGGACCATGGCAGGCGAAAAGCCAATTAGAGAACAAGTCGCTAGACGCAAATGGCTGTGGATCGGTCACACTCTGAGACGGAACCCAGCCTGCATCGCTCAGGGCGCACTAGACTGGTCCCCTATGGGGGGAAAGAGGAAGCGAGGCAGACCTAGAGCCACCTGGAGAAGAGCCCTACAGGACGAGGTCAAAGCAGAAGGCCTCACTTGGGATGATGTAAGGCATCGGGCATGCGATAGAGTCGGTTGGAGAAGGTTCCTTGAGGCCCTATGCACAGATGACAGCTTTGGATTGTTTGGAGTAGTTGCTATTTATAGAACTACGTAAATGTTATTATAGAAGTCACTATTATAAAAAATTGTAACAAAATAAATGTTGCACTTAAAGTCATTACCGCAAATAGAAATATATCGACTGAAGTAAAGATGGCAGTGCACAATGGAGTTCTAGTCCTGACCCTTGTGTATGGAAGTGAAGCTTGGAGTTGTTGGCAGAAGAAGGATGAAAGTAGGATAAATGCCGCAGAAAAGAGGTCATTGAAACAATGTATGATAGAAATTTTAATGATGAAGTAAGAAAGGAATGTAAGGCGGATGAATGAAAAATTAGAAAGGGTCATTAAGATGGAAGAATGGTTAAAAATATATATACAAGTAGTGTGAATGGGAAAAGAAGTCATGGAAGGCCAAGGAAGACATGGCATGATCAAATTAATCAATTACTGAAAGGCGGCCGTGTTCAAAGTAGGAACAATCAACGAGCATGCATATCACGATGTGTGAATGTGGAAGAGGCTCGAGAATTATGCCAGGATAGAAAAGTGTGGCGATCCATCCTCTGCCTACCCCTTCGAAGAAATGGCGTGATGGTTAGTTAGTTAGAAGTCAATAGATGACAATAAAATTCACATTTTTAGACGACTGGTAAACTACGTGAAAACACGGGACAGGGATACGTGTTAATTATATTATATTGTTTCTTTTATATAGGAGTACATCGTCCTCACTGTACATGGGTACGTCCAACCCTGTGTCCAGCGGCAGTGAGTCCAGCGGGGAGCTGGAGCGTGCCCGTCGCCCCACGGCCTACCACGAGAGAGTCACGCCATCGGAGACCATGCCCTACGCTTCAGCCAACGGATACTCTGTGAGTTGCATTAGCACTTTAATACACTTTTCATTTTTTTTTCAACATTTTGAATGTATACAAATACTTGTAGACAAATACTGGATTTTACCCATTGCGGGTTATCAATTCAAGGATTAATTGTATCTCAATAGAGACGAAGATGCAAATTGGAAACAGAATATGGTTGATCGAGGTGTTTACAGGACTTATGACCTGTCATTGGTTGGGTTAAGCGCACGCTTTATGTAATACAACATTCCTCATTCACCTTTTCTTGTGACCACCATGTCTGACAAATTTTTTGGAAGTTGTATATATGTTAATCTGTAACACCACCCTTTACATGGTAGTTTCAATTTACACACTGGCGAGCATCTATGAAGATTGTATTTTAAGCATTAAGCAGAAGATCTTTTTTAACGTGAAGGCTACATCGTCATTATCGTATTGCTAGATAACGCCAATGACAGATCATAAGTCCTGTAAACACCTCGATCAACCATATTCTGTTACCGATTTGCATCTTCGTCTCTATTGAGATACAATTAACACTTTTCATTCAATAAGAATGACTTTGCAATGAATGTGTCCAAGTCTAAAATGAAGGTATTTGAATAAGAAGTATGTATGACAAATTGTGACATAAGTGCGAAAGGTGAGAAACTGGAGTAAGTTACTGAATTTATTTATCTGGGAAGTGTGTTTACAAGAGATGGAAAAATGGAGAAAGACATGGAAAGAAGGGTTGGTGCTGGGAACAAAATAAATGGCACTGTCAAAGTCATTACCGCAAATAGAAATATATCCACTAAAGCATAGAAACTTGCTTTATTGGATCTGACTGGAATTATTATGTTGTTTGCACTTGTTTCTACTGATCGGAGTGAACATTGCCTTTCCGTTGGCATGGGTGTTATGCAGAGGTCTGAAATGTACGTTGGTGCTCTCTAGTGTCGAGCCTTAAACACTGCCACACACAATTTGTATTTTACTCACTCTCAGATTTTATGTGAAGTTCCTTCAAAAGCGGCGTGATATAACAGTGTTGCCCCATAATCAATTGGGCAGCAGCATTGAATACACTTTGTATTCTGCTTAATTGATTATTTGGCAATCCAGCATACATTCCGTTACAATAATCTAAACGTGACACTACAAAAGAATATACGAGGGTCCTAGCTTCATCAATAGGTAAATATCTCCTTATATGTTTTAGCTGTCAGTTGGAAGAAACCAGTCTTAACAAGACTTGATATGTGCATTTCGTAAGACAGATTGCCATCTAAATGAACACCTAGAAACTTCAAACTCTTTGAAGGAGATATTTCTATCCCTCCTATTTTCAAAATGTTAGAATCTAGAAGATGTTGTCGCCGAGGAGAGGCCACCCATATGAGTTCTGTTTTTGTGGTGTTTATTTTAAGTTAGTTCTCAGTAGAGAAATGGATTATAAGATGCCCATCTCTTTGAAGCTGCAGAGAGTTGGTTCCCGAGCATACCCAAAAGAAGAAATAAATTAATGTTTTACATCATTGGTCATTATCCATGTTTTATTTTCCCATACAGGTGTCAGCTTTCTCAAGCCACAAGGATGGTCTGGCCTCCGGGAGCCCTGGTGGTCAGCAGGGGCCCTTCGCCCCCTACGAGGAGGCCATCGATCTGCCCCACGCACACAACATGAACGTCTTCGACTACAGCTTAAGGAATGAAGGGTACGTTCACATAAAATCACACCTCTTTGATGATAAAGGAAATGAAAATTAAATACACGAGAATAAACCACGTCACTCTGTTTCCCCAAAAGGGTAGGCAGAGGTAGCAGCACACTTTTCTATCCTGACACATCTCTAGCTTCCTCCACATTCATATAGCGAGTCATACATGCACGTTGATTCTTTTGACTTCTAAAATGTCTGACCTTTAATATTTGATTAATTAGGTCAATATCAGTATTTAAAACTCTGTCGTATATCTTTTTACCGAACATACATTTAAGGGATCTCATTTCTTCTTCTGGTGCCGTGTCAGGTTCCTCCAACGTTAGTGATCACTGCAGCGAAAGCATCTTAGTCCTGCGCCACTTGGAATAGGTTCTCAACTCTGTACATTCCTGTCCACTCTCGTATACGAGGCATATCCAGAAAGCAAGTGTACTGATTTTTTGTAGGTTACAATTTTTTTTATTTAAACAAAATTACATGGTTACCGTAGCACATATGTAAGCTATTTTTCGATATAGTCGCCATTCCTCTCAATGCAGGTGGTGAAGCGGGGTATCAACTTTATGATGCCTTCCTCGAAGTAGTTTCCCCCAACCTCTTCGTCCACTTCTCCACCACCTTCTTTACCTTCTCGTTGGTTGAAAACATCCACCAGAGGTTTTCCCTTCCAAAGGAGATAACGTTTACGCCGCGTATTTCGTACTTGGCGGGAGATTGGATTGACATTTTTCACGAAACATGTTGTCGCGTCGACACTTCTCAACGTACTGACCTCGAACCGGTCTCATTGCGGAGGGGAAGGGTCAGGCTACACGGAAGTGTAGCCAACATGTCGAAAATAAAATCCATCCAGTCGTGAGAGCCTCAGTACACTTACTTTCTGGATTAGCCTCGTATGTCGCAGCTAGGACAACTGCCTTCTTCTTCACCCATGATTATCAGCCGAAGATGGTGGTATATTATATTTCTTCCCTACACGACATGACCCAAATATGAGACCTTTCCATCCTTTATACTTGACAACATCTCTCCATTGGTTCCGGCTCTCTGTAGCACATCTGCATTTCTGACCCTATCGGTCTACGGTATACAGATCTCATTACTACCGCATTTATTCTGCTCTCATCTTTATTCTGCCAGTTCCATGCTTTGCTTCCATACATCTACATCTATTAAACATAATATATAAAAATGTCTCTTTTTTTAGGTTAAACAAGCCCATCAGCAATCAGGTTTCCGAATCTGGAATATCTACTCCGGATGGCATGTTCCACTCGTCCAACTCCCCTTTCGTCCAGGCTGTCAGCAACGGGAATGCCACGAGTCGGTGGCTCAACGATTCCTGCCAGCGTTTCTCCACCAGACCGGATCTGGGCCCCTCAGCTAACCCAAACCAACAGGAGCCTTCAGCGCCCAATCTAGGAGTCATCTCCCCTGATATGGAAAGACCCGCAACCGATTCCATCTTCAGATTAATCCGGGCGGAAGCTATCCTCTCGGATATAAATGATTCAGGAATATCGGATCTGAACGCTTGCAGCATGGCTCCGTTTCTAAACGGAAACGAAGACATTTCAAATCAAGATTTTAGCAGCATTATCATGAGCGACGATTCGTTTAACGCGTCAAACGGCACCAACGGATTTTCCGAACGTTTCCACGAATCTTCGCAACGTGTGGAGTTCGAGGGCGGATTACCGGATTCGTCCGACGGCTTAATTTCAAGGATACACTCGTCTTCGTTGATGACTTCGCAGCACAGTTTCACATCGCCGAATCTTATTTCGAACACGATTTCGCGAGTTTTGAAAACTTCCGACAGCAGGACGCACATGCAGAGACCAGAAAAAACGGTGAATAAAAAAGAATCCAAAACCGAATCGCCGTTGAACGGTGTTTCGTGCGGGAGTGCTATTTCTCTCAGCACCCTCTCCGTGAACAGTGCTGATACGTCCATGTCGGACCGGAGTTCTAGTCAGGACGTGAATTCGGAGAATCTGACCGAGCGGCGAGTGACGCCGCCCCTGTGCAGCGTGTCCATCTTGAATTCAACGGATGTGAAGTTGCAGAGGTTACCGGCGGGGAACAACGGTGCCAACACGCTACCGAGGAATTCCACTCCCTGCAATGGGTCCATGAAGCCAGGCGCTTCCACGGGGGCCATACCCAAAAGCATCAGTTTCGATGCCACAGCAGAAAAAACGCACAGGTAATTTTTTCCCCTTTTAATTGTGTAATTTATTTATTTAATAAGATTTGAATTACAGAATTGACACTGTAAACAAATTTACTGCGGGAAGGGTATAAACCTTTTCCACGCGTTAATTTGCTCCGTTTTATCTATACCCCAACGCGTTACATATTTTCAAATACCTACGTACGCAATTAAATGACAAATTATATCATTATGGCATGATTTATTGGACTATATAGGCAGAACAGATTATTCTCTACAATATCAAAACAGTGGGTCAACACTCTTAGATGTTTATAAAAACAAAAACATAAAATTTCATAAAACACATACTGTGGTCGCGCCATTCACTCAGCGTGTGTGTTCCAAATATTACATTGCAGTAAAATACGCACTAAGCACAAAAAAAAAAAAAAACTAAGTATGCAGTTTTGTTCTGTATTACATATAGAGCTAAACTGCATTCTTAGTTTTTTTTTGTTACTTAGTGCCTATAATACTGCAACCATTCATTAGGACTTACTCGGCGTGCGCATGCGCAGAAAGCAAATTAGCGCTAACGCCATCTGTTGACAAAATTGTAATCTATGTCACTCGAAGACGCGCATTTGATTATCAATGTTTTTTTTATGAAATACAGTGTTATTTTTTAGAAATTCTTGTAGATGTCAGCTTCGTAATAGTTGTACGAATGTCCAAGTGAGGGGGAAATACATTTTTAACAAAAGAGCGCTGAAATATCGGCAGTCAAAGTTCCCGTATCAAGGGTTGATACGGCCGCGTTTGAGTACGGACTTTTTGCCGTATCAACAGTTGATACGTTAGCGTGCAAAGAGTTAATACCCGTTTATTGGACTGTTAATGGCCAGAGGTAAGGGGTGTACATAAGATACATGGTTTTAGATTAATGTTAATTATTTTTTTTTATTTCTGTTTGTGTCTGGATGAGTTATCATAATTGTCTGTCTCCAGGTACCAGAACTGCAGGCGGGCCGCGGAGGAGGCGGGAGCCGAGGGCGGCGGGCTGAACTTCGGAGACCTGAAGAACAACATGAAGCGCTCGGGCGGGAATTTCTTAAACAAGATCAAGCAGTTCAGGAACAAGAGTCGCGGATTCACCACTTCCGCAGCCGGCTTCGGTGAGTCATTTCCGATTGAACACCCTGCTTTATGGAACTTCTTCTCAGTCGTATTCCTCGTGATTGAGGGTTGTGTCCATCCTGTAAACCATTGACCATGGCACACCATGCGCTCCTCTCACCAATCTGCAGCTAATGAGAGTCCAGTCAGCCCACTTATGTGATCGGACAAGCGGCTTGGTGATCATCCTTGTAGTCACTTTCCCTCTACTTTGCCCATAATGATCAAATCAAATCAAATCAGTTTATTAACTCAAAAGACATTACAAACAGGTAAATGTTTAAGGCATCTATTAAGTACAGGTAAAATATTATAAAAATACAACAAAGTAGAGTCTGTTCGCTACAGTCGTTTGCAATAGTATGAGTGACAGTGCGTTAACAAAAAATCTAGATGCCAATTTGTTTTACTTTCTTATGATTCGAAAACCAAAAAATGTTTCAATCAATTCAAACATTGAAATAAATCAGCATGTTATTTTTATTATTATTTAATTAACAAAAATGCTATCGGCTTAATTGTAATGATTATAAAAATTAACTTCATTAAAAATATAATTTGTTTATTGATTTTTCTTTGGAAAAGCAACTAAGGGTGAGACTAATATTAATAATGAAACTTTTTTTTCTTTTATTGGTTCCAATTACAATAATTGATCCTTGCAGAAGTTTATCTCTAGGATATTATTACTAGTTATTATAAAATTTCTTTCTATAATATATTATATTAGGTTATTATGTATTTAAACTGACCTGAATGTGGCTTTCCTTTTAATAATTTCAACATGGTAAATTTGCGATTAATCAATAATAAAAATAATGTTTTAAAAACACTCCTGCAAAACGAGTATATTTCGAATCACCTAGTATGTTTGACGCATTTGACCCGGCAACCAATCAGATTTCAAGAAAGAGTACCATACTAACACATAAGCAATAGCTCTTTGGTTTGTGAATCAACTATACCAAAAACGCATTAGAGATGGTTCGACATTAGGAAGACAAGACACTTTCTAAAGTCAAGAGTATTTGTCCCCTGAATGTACCTTCACTAATATAAAAGACGTCGATCTCCGAGGAGACCGCGTTCAGCAGACTAATTGCTCTTCCCGCTGGTGTCACCAGAGGCAGATTGGTTCTGGTGACCGGTTGGTAAAACAATCTGTGCTGTCGGAGAAATCTATCAGGGACAAAAAGACCAACACCCTCTAGCACGGCCGAGTTCTCGAAATATCCCCTGATTAATTTAAAGAAATGGGTTATGAGATGCCCATCTCTTCGATGTTGTAAAGAATTGGTTCCGAGCATTCCTAAAAGAAATGCCGTGGGATAGAGCCACGGGTAACTACCATACTCCCTCATGTAGAGATACCTCAGAATTTTTTTCTGAACTCTCTCCAGCATAATGGAATATCTCGCCTCGTGAGGACTCCATATCACAGAACCACTTTCAAGTCTGCTCCGAAGCAACGCGTTGTAACCTTATTATTATAATTGAATGTTTAATTGTTTTTATTAGAACATGTGTTGTGTACATGTGTACTATTTCAAGTAAATAAATTTCCAAAACACCCAATAATAATTGATGTTTTTTGCAGGTAAGCGAAACGCTACAGCAGGGGGCTACCTTGAGGATGGGAACAAAGCCGGGGCAGACTGCGATGTGGATGTCATCGGTATTGCCAACAGCAACGACGAGGCCATCCATAATCCAAACGGCACCATCAAAACTTTTACAGGTGCTTGTCTCGCATTCTTACTTTAACCTTACCTATGCTGTGTCTATAAAAGGGTAAATTTATAAAAGTGTCACCAGTCTGTCGATGCCAGCTAGCCTGGTGAAATCGGTCATCGTCGAAATAAAGACGAAAGTGGAAGTAGTTACTAAAATTCATCATTTTATAACTTAATGACTAACTAACTAACCATCATGCCATTTCGCCAGAGGGGTAAGCAGAGAAGATGGACTGCCTGTTGTTTGCTGTTTTATCCTGACAACTCTCGTGCCTCTTCTACATTCACACACCCTGACATGCAAGCTCGTCGATTGTTCCTACTTCTTCTAATTTGGTTAATTTGGTCATGTTTACCTTGGTCTTCCTCGACTTCTTTTTCCATTCACACTACTTGTATATATCTTTCAAACCATCTTACTTAATTTTATTTTGGACGCATTCATCCGCCTTACATTCCTTTTTAATTTCTTAATCGGGTATTCTATCATACTTTCTTTTTCTGCCAACTCAAGCTTCACTTCCATATATAAACCTCGGCACTAGAACCCCATTGTGCACTCCCGTCTTTGCTTCAGTCGATATATTTCAATTTACAGTGAAGATATCTATAATTTTTTGTATGGATTTGAATTATTATATTATACAAGAACGTGAGTTATGTGATGCAGAAAATTATTTTTGCATAGATTAAAAATGTGCCTAAAATGGGATTTAAAATCAATTCATTCACAAAATTAATTCAGAAAAAACTCTTATAATCGTATAATCCATACGCTCCATATGTCCAAACCAACCCAGCGATCCTTTCATAAATTTGTTCATTATACCTTCTTCTGCTCTACATTCCTTTCTTATATCAGCATTTGAGATTCTGTCGTATATCGTTCTACCACACATACGTCTTAGGGACTTCATCTCTACCTCATTTATTCTGCTCTCATCCTTCTTTTGCCAGTTCCATGCTTCGCTTCCATACATTAGGGTTGGGACCAGAACTCCAATGTGAACGGCCATTTTCGCTTTCATTGATAAATTCTTGTTTCCAATAACTATTTTTAACGCTCCATTAACTTTGTTACCCGCACCAACCCTTCTTTCGACGTTATTATCCGTTGACGATGCCGTTCTCGTTGCGGATAGTGCGGATGAATTGCAAGTCTTAGTGTCGAGAATGTATGAGGTATGCAAGTCAAATGATTTAATGATGAATGTCGGAAACTCAAAGGTGATGGTTTTTGAAAGGGAAGAGCAAATGACAGTTTGTAACATAAATGTGAACGAAGAGAATTTGGAGCAGGTGAGTGAATTTGTGTATTTAGGTAGCATAATTATTATTATGTATTTTTAACATCCCACGATTATCTCATACTTGGTTAAAATAATAATCATAGCTGTGTATTTTGTCTGAACACAGAACTGTCGGACGATATCTTAGAAAAGTACCGAAGGAAAGCCTCGTCTTCGAGCAGCGAGGCTGCCGCTTCAGACTCGGGGCAGTGGGGCACTTCCCTCATGGCCGGTTCTCAGGGGGACGGAGACTCCAATACGCAAGGGTAAGTTCCTCTCATTAATCTACAGTGAAACCCCTATTTTACGTTTTTTAAGAGACCGAGAAAAAATAACGTAAATGGAGGGAAAATGTAAATGCGGGGTATAGAAAAAAAAGCCATTTAAAATATGTACGAGGGTTGTCCGTAAAATAAGTTTCCCTATTTTTTTTCACAATGAAAACCATTTTTATTTACAACGAGCAATACATCATTGGAAAGCTTAGACTTTCAGCTATTTTTCTACATAGTCCCTGTTCACTTTGATGTAATTTTTCATCCGGGTCAGCATCTTTTTGATTCCCTGGTCATAGAAGTCTCCCGCCAGGCTGTGAAGGTAGCTCAGAACCTCTTATTACAGCTCCTCTTCGTTTGCAAAATGCGTTCCACCGAGGTGTTTCTTCAAATCAGGGAAGAGATGGTAGTCGCTCGGGGCCATGTCCGGACTGTATGGTGGGTGTAGGACGATCTCCCATCCCAATGAGCGCGTTGGTGACACGGGCTGTATGACCCACCTTGCACAAACCTTAGAATAACCTAAATGTTCTGTTAGTTTCTTGTCTATAGTTATCTTGCTGACATTTGGGATCATCTTGCTAAGCTCCCGAACTCTCAGTCTTCAATCTGCCAGCATTGCCGCTTCCACTTTCGCAATCGGTGGCCGTCCGGACCGCTGTTTGTCATGGACGTCTGTGCGCCCTTCATTGAATTCTTTGCACCACTTGCGCACCATTTAAAAACTCATGCAGGTTTCTTCATACACTTCTGTCAGTTGAGAATGAATTTCTGTCGTCAAATGCCCTTTGGCACACAAAAAACGAATCACGGAGCATACTTCACACTTCGCGGGCAATGTAATCGGGAGCTCCATTCTTTACGGCTGCCAAACCGACACTGAGCGTCGCAGCGAGTTCGGCTGGGTGGGGATGTGGACGGGGAAGACCAAGCTAAGATCCAGTGTTGCCGGATCGCACGTAACAGCGATCCGCGCGCCTGTGGCAAACAGGGAAACTTATTTTACGGACAACCCTCGTACATCTCTGGATCTCAGTTTCAATCCTAGGGTTTCTTTTGCAAAAAGTGAAGTAAACCATTTGTAAAAATAATTGCATTTAAAAACATATTTTGCAATACTATAGCTAGAAGGTGTGAGACAACGAAATGCATTATTGTTTGAATTTACTATAATGTAAGAAACTGTAAATTTTAAATGTTTTCATTTCGTTACAGTGATGCGGCGACTGACGTTGAATTTGAGAGCATAAAGAAGAAGCTGCGTCAGGTGCTCTCTAATATGGACATGGACTCCTTGGAACTGGCTTCTGGTGTGAGTAAACCACCATAATTCATTTTCTTCTTCACCTGCCTATTTGCACGTCTGATGCCCAAACATTGAAGCCTACCGCCTTAGCTTTGTCCTGCAGGGTTCTCCTTCGTGTGGCTCTAGGTCTGAATCTCTTTTCTGCACGGAATAAGGAATAGTCCAGTGGGTTCTCAGCAATGCATGCTGGGATCCGCCTCCAGGTGTGACCAAACTAACTAACTAACTGTCATGCCGTTTTAACGAGAGGTAGGCAGAGAGGATGGACTGCCACACTATTGACCTGATATTTCCCGGCAACTGCTCCTCTTTTCAAATTAAATCAATCAATGAATGGCGCTAGTATAGATTGAACTAAAAAATGTGAAATGTTCCTCAACATTGCCTATTTTTGTATATTTTGGTACTTGGTGCTTATTTTACTGCAATATAATATTTGGAACACACATGCTGAGTGAATGGCGTGACCACATTTGAAAGATACGGTATGTTTTTGTATGAAATTTTATATTTTTGTTTTTATAAACATCTAAGAGTGTTGACCCACTGTTTTCATATTGTAGAGAATAATCTGTTCTGTCTATATAGTCCAATAAATCATGCCATAATTTGTCATATAATTGCGTACATAGGTATTTGAAAATTTGTACCGCGTAGAGGTATATATAAAACGGAGCAAATTAATGCTAAAAGTTAATAATTGATTAATTTGGTCATTCCATCTCTTCATTGGCATTCCTCGTCTTCTTTTTTCCATTAAAATTATATTTATCTTTTTAGACATTCTTCCTCCATCTATTCGTTTCATATGTCCAAACCGTCTTAGCGACCCTTTCTTAATTTTTTTTAGGATGTATTCATCTGCCTTACATTCATTTCTTACTTCTTTTTTTCATATTCATTATCATAGATTGTTTTTCCACACATTCTCTGGAGAACAGACTACTTAGGTCTATAGACCTTTCTTAATTCTTTTTTTGCTATAGCAATGAAGAACTAGAAGTTGTAGAAGTATTATAAGACAAAAATTAAAGTAGTTAAAAAAACATCATTTAATTAAATTATTATTTTTAATTAATTGTTTACAGCGTCCGGGGGCCGTGACGCTTGTGTGCGCGCTACGTCTCGACGGCAGCGGGGCGGCCGCTTCCGCTCTCACGGCGCTGGGCGGCGCACCCCTTGCAGCCGTGAGGGCCGACTGCCACCACCGTCTGCCTTACCTCACCTACCTTGGCCGGTGCCGGCGTGCCCTGGTCGCGGCCATCGCTGCCATCAACAGGTCAGCCATCACCATTTATTGAGAGATTCATATCTTATAAATAAACGAAAGTTGATTAAACTGTGTTATAAATTTTATTCTAAATAACAATAGAATTCCACCGACTTAATGATTTAACATTCAATTCAATATACAAGAAATATTTAGTTTCCTTGCCAATGTAATCAGCCTTTTATTTTATCATAATAAGTTGTAGTGACTTATGCGAAAATGTCAAACCGTGTTAATTACAGCATTTTAAGATTTATTTTTATATGAAGCACTAACTTTGCGGTTAAATATTTTAAATTTAAAAATATATATAAAGAAGATCGAAGTGTGCGCGGGAGATGCCTTTTGGTGGCGATGAGGTTCGCAGCCCATCACACCGCGTCTCTCGCGATGGCGAAAAGAGAAGGATGGAGTGCCGCATCGATTAAAGTGTGGCAGTCCATTCTTTCTGCCTACCCTTTCGGGGAGACGGCGTGATGGTTAGTTAGTTAGTTAGTTAGAAGCAGGTGATATATAAATATGGAATGGTAATTATAATATAAAGCAATTAGTTTCGCTTGCACCCAAATTTCTTCCAAATCAAACTGTCATTTGCTATAAGAGTTTTGCCCCGATTAAGCTCGGTACAAGCGAAACTAGTTGGCTACAAATATAATTACCATTCCTGTAATTCAGTACATGGTATTTTTATTTTAATTATTCATTTTGATAATATTTCAGAAAGATTTAATAAAAATATCATGCAGGGCGGGTATTAGTACCCACTTCGAGGATTGCCGCCTATAAGCGGGGTGGGTGTACCCATTTCTTACACTCCGTCTATTAGCGGGTCACGCACCTGAAAGTAGCGAAATCTGATAAAGTAAAAGTCCGATAATTCGAAATTCAAGGGACCGGATTTCCTAAAAAAATTCTAATTACGAAATACGCGATCACAAAAAAAAAAAAAAATTGCGCCAAAATCACGGCCATTTTTAGTTCTGTCAAAATAATAATTATAACGTCAAGTGTTCATAATAATAATAAAATTTGAAATAATAAATAATTTTTTTTATTGGTTAAAAGAATCCTATTAAGACAGGCATCTCATACGAATAAAAAAAACGTTTAAAAAAATTAATACAGTGAAACCTGGATTTTATGTTTTCCCTCCATTTGGGTGTAATTATTTCAGTCACAATTTTTTTTCTGCAATGTATGTCGAAAATATTCAAAATATGCGAGTTACGTGCGCTTGACACATTATTTCGGTCGTGATTGGTCAGCGAGCGACGTTGCGATTAGTCAGCAGACAGCGCCTCACGTGGTGATCGGCCGACACTTTCAATTTTAGCCGTTTTTGTCCTATCATCATCATTCGGTTTTCGACTCGATTTATTACGCTTTTGACATTCGCGATCGTGTTTACATAGTTTTTACGTTTTTTGTTTTGTTTTATTCTTTAAGTTTATTAATTTTCTTCCCTTTTGTATACTCATTCTGAAGTATGTCTCAACAAAAAAAAGCTTTGTCTAGCTTTGGAATTTCTCCAAAAACTTTGTGAAAGAAATATTGCTAATTTATAGAAAAGAAATTATGGATACACGAAAGATGCTTAGTATCTTGTATATGTGTAATGAAGATATCCTTTTTACATAATGTTCTCATTTTATCGCATTGCACTTTTTAACCGCGTTATATTTTCAGGAGAAATACGTAATATATAGATATCTCGCTTGCACTAATGTATGTAAGCGCTCGAACTTGATTGTTTCTCATGTGATATTTCACTTTATATTGATTGAATTATTAGAACGCGTAAGTACATTTTGATGAAAAACTTTACGAATTACGAAATGCGCAATATTTCGAATTAACGGTAGAATTTACTATGAAAAGCCAATTTTTGGACCGAGCAAATTATGAAAATTTCGAATCATGAAATATCGTTGTTCGAATTAAAGGACTTTTACTGTATATCGGATTTCGGCAACCAAAAGATTAATGGGTTAACACGAGTGTTTCAGAACAGGTTGATCTCACACAGTGTGAATATGTTTCCAGCGAGACGGAGTGGCAGCGCGCGGAGACGTGGCGGCAGGCGGCGCTGGTGGCCGCGGGGCGGGCGCGCGTGTCTCTGGGGGCGCGCGAGGCCCGGCTGGCCGGCCTGCAAGAGCGCTTGCGCACTGGCCTGGCCGACGAGAAGCGCGACTGGCTGGCGCACACGCTCGCCACGCTCAACCAGGAAATGGCTCGAGAGGACGCCTGGGCGGGTTAGTCTCTTCCCTAACTTACTGCAAGCCCTAGGAATAACTCAACCATTAAAGCAGAGGTTTCCAAACTTGCCCCATTGACTATTTACCATTTTTTTCATCGCATACTCGATGCATGACATTATGTATAAATAATTAATTTGAATGAAAACGTCAGTTTTCTAGAAGTTTTATTATATTTTATGGGAATGACATGTTTCGCCTTTCTAAGGCATTATCAAATGTGACGAAACTTCAACTCGTTGCAGTTTATCTCTCTCTCTGTTTTTAATCCTGGGATTGGTTTGCAGCAATTTCCTTTATTCTTCTTTTCCATTCTTCCCTGTCTTGTGCGCCATTTTTGAAATCTGCATATGATGAGCAGCGCGCGTCCACCAACAGGTCCTCCAGGTACTCTCGGCGTGGGCGTCCCCTAGAGTTTTTCCCCTCGGTCATACCCTCCATTATCGCATGCAAGAGGCCTTCTTGTCATATTACATGGCCGATCCATCTTGCACGCCTTTCGGACAAGGTCCTGAGCAGGTGCCTTCCTCCTTCGATTCCTTGGAGAACCTCCTCATTTGTAATGTGGTCTCTCCAGGAAATTCCTAATAGTCTTCTATAGGACCACATCTCAAAAGCCTCTAGTCTCCGTTTATCTCTTTCGGATAGGTACCAAGTCTCGCAGCCGTACATCAAGATACTCCATAAATAGGTCTTGATGGGGATACCTCTTTGGAAAATGTCATGATGGTTAGTTAATTATGTATATATGGCTATAGCAGTTTTAGTTTTTTTAATATAAAATTCTGGCACTGTCTCAAACTACAAATTCAAAACGATTTAGCTCTTAATGTTCTCATAATTTAATAAAATGAGAACCTTCTTTTGCAATGATAATCTAAATCTGAAACTCTGACAAAGAGAAGGTTAAATGTTATATATGGTATGTTCTACTATATGGCAGTGAAACTTGGACTCTGAAAGTGAATGTAATGAATCGGTTGGAAACGTTTTAGTTTTGGATATACCGTAGAATGCTCCGTATATCGTAGACCAATAATGTCGGTAATGCAGACGTACTTCAGAGAGCCGGAGTCAATAGAGAGCTGTTGTCGAGTGTGAAAGTTAGAAAGGGAAGAAAAATTCCACCTCCTTCAGCTGATAATCATGCAAAAGATAGAAGGACAGCGGGAAATCTGGCAGAGGTAGTCATCCTGACTGGGGAATACAAGAAATTGGAGAGGAACGCCAACATTCAGCATCAGCAAGACTCATAAAAGGCATTCCAAAAAAGTCCCTTATAACACAACATCTCAAAGAATTTCACTGGCTTAAGAGTCCAGAAAGAATCCAGTATAAACTCTGCAGGACGAAGCAGCTATATATCCGAACTCTCTATAACGGACAGCCTAAATACAAGGATATCCACACTTCGCTCGGCAGACTCCTCGGCAATAGGAAGATTAGTTGAGCCGAAGCGTTGCCCTTGTACAAATTTCGGGGATCGAGCGTTTGCGGTAGCCGGTCCATCAGCTTGGAACAATCTCCGTTCACACCTCAGATGCATAAATGATCCGACAGATTTCAGATCTAAGCTGAAAACCCATCTTTTTCATATTTCATACCCAATTTAAAACTTGCATATTTTGCTCTATTAAAGTTTCTAACCGATCGCAAATATCAATCAGATGCCGCGTTCACATATAGATTTAAAACACGTCTTAATTCCGCCCCTGAGGTGATTACATCACAAAAAAGGCGCTTTAAAAGTTAGCATATTATTATTGGAGGGACCTGACACGGCAACAGAAGAATAAGTGCTTTATTTAAACTAATACTCGTGGTCTGCCGTTTTCTGCTAGAATGTTGAAGTGTTTAAATTCCAGGGGCCTCCGAGTGGGAGCTGGAGCAGGCCGCCCTGACGGTGGAGCGGGCCGTGATGGGCCGCGTGTACCTGCAGGCCATGTTCCCCAACGGGGACGGAGACATACTCAGGGACCAGTGAGTATCCATCCATCTACTGATCAAACTACGATATTGATTCTT
Organism: Lepidostoma basale; assembly: GCA_022606425.2. Lineage (NCBI taxonomy): Eukaryota > Metazoa > Arthropoda > Insecta > Trichoptera > Lepidostomatidae > Lepidostoma > Lepidostoma basale. The sequence goes on along the minus strand of JAHDVF020000843.1, from coordinate 379,680 downwards.
CTTTCTTCTTAATCTATGAGGATAGCAACATTAAATTTAACATCCAACTAAGACTATTCAGTCAATCTTTGTCAAGAGGAGGTGAAATTTTTTTATTTAAACAAAAAAATTACTTTTAAAATTTTCGACATAGTCACCATTCCTCTCAATGCAGGTGGTGAAGCGCGGTATCAACTTTTTGATGCCTTCCTCAAAGTAGTTTCCCGCCAACCCCTTCATCCACTTCTCCACCGGTTTACCTCCTCGTCGGTTGAAAACCTTTTTCCGCCCATGTGCAGCTTCAGGTAGGTAAAGAGATAGTAATCTGAAGGTGCTAGGTCAGGGAAATGCGCAGGATTGTTCAGGATATCCCATTTAAACGCGAGCAGTTCCTTCTGGCATTGTCGTGCAGCAGGCAGACTCCCTTTGTCAGCATGCCTCTCCTCTTGTTCTAAATCGCCCTACGCAATTTTTTTAGGGTCTCACAGTATCTTGCGGAGTTGATGGTCTGCCGTTGAGGCATATATTCAATTAAAATTATACCTTGACAGTCCCAAAACACAGATGCCATGATTTTCTTGGCTGAAATTTTGGTTTTGAACTTTTTGGCGGAGGGTGAAGAGGTGTGACGCCACTGTTGAGACTGCCTTTTGGATTCAGGCGTGTAGTGTTCAACCCAAGTTTTATCTCCAGTAACGAGTGGAGCGGAGAAATTCATCTCCACGGAGTTTGCAGCGCCTCAAAATCTCTTGCCCGGCGCCGCACATTTCGCACTTGGCGGGAGATTGGATTGACATTTTTCACGAAACGTGTTGAAAATGTCAAAAATAAAATCCATCCAGTCGTGAGAGCCTCAGTACACTTACTTTCTAGATATGCCTCGTAATATAATACCAGGAATGCATGAGAGATGGTTCGACTTTATAAATAAAAGATACTCTCTGAAGTCGACAGTAATTGTCTTCTGAACCCACTTTCACTAGTGTGAAGGACGTGGATCTCATCAGTGGAACAGTAAATATTAAATGTGTGTTAATTTTGATTGATTGACAGACTGCTACATGAGCACATCACCCGACTGAGTTTAGAGGGCATCGGGCTGCCGGAAAGAGGGCTCTCGGGGGCCCCCTGGCTGCCGGCCCAGAGGATTCTCGCCCACCTGCCTGTATATAAAACTCCCCGAGACAAGGTACCGTATTTCACTGTTTTATTACCTTATTGTCATTACGAGGGGTATCAATAATTATATTTAAATAAGCTCCATTTTTTACCCCTCAACCGTGGGGCCATTGAATATACGGGTAGGTAGCGTATTTCCCCATGCTTGGGCCTCATTTATACTTTCTCCAATATTCCCAGATTATGGCAAAATTTTGACTACCGGCAACATCTATTGGTGTACAAAATTAATTATTACAGTAAAAGTCCGTTAATTCGAACAACGATATTTCGTAACTTGAAATTTTCATAATTTACTCGGTCCAAAAATTTACTTATCATAGTAAATTCTACTGTTAAATCGAAATATCGCATATTTTGTAATTCGTAATGTTTTTCATCAAAATGTACTTAAGATTTCTAATAATTCAAACAAGACATCAATATAAAGTGAAATATCACATGAGAAAGAATCAGGTTCGAGCGCTTACATACATAAGTGCTAGCAAGATATCTATATATTACCTATTTCTCTTGAAAATATCACGCGGTAAAGAAGTGCAAAGCGATAAAATGAGAACACTATGTAAAAAGGATATCTTCATTACATATATATGTATACTCAGCATATTTCTTGTAGATATCATTTCTTTTCTATATAGCAATATTTCTTTCACAAAGTTTTTCGAGAAATTCCAAAGCTAGACAAAGCTTTTTTTTTGATGAGGCATTATTTCAGAATGAGTATGTAAAAAGGAAGAAAATTAACAAACTTAAAGAATAAAACAAAACAAAAAACTATGTAAACAACGATCGCGAATGTCAAAAATGTTGCAAATCGAGTCGAAAACCGAATGATAATGATAGGACAACAAAACGGCTAAAATTGAAAGATGTCGGCCAATCACTACGTTGGGCGCTGTACGCTGACCAATCACGACCGAAATAATTTGTCAAGCGCGCGTAACTCGCTTATTTTGAATATTTTCGACTAGAATCGGGTAATCGGGTAATAAAAAATGGAAAATGTAAAAACGTTTTGTCATCGCAAAATGAAATAAACCTTTTTTAAATTTAAAAAGTGACGTGCGTTAAATGTAAAATTGTCTGATATGCAGGTGGAGTGCGTGGTGCGCTGCGTGAGTAGCATCATGTCGCTGCTGAGCCTCACGGACGGGAGCACGCCGGGGGCAGACCACCTCACGCCCGTGCTGGTGTACGTGGTCATTAAGGTATAAGTTATTTCATAATTATCATTTTTTAACACCTTCCAGACCTGAGAAAAAAAAATCCCAAGGTATTATGAATATATAGGGATGATAAATATACAGACATACAAGTTTAGAGTTGGGATGATACATAAACAGACATATAAATATAGAGACATCTAGTGGACAACATAACCAAATAGACATATGGAGGCATCTATTGGGATTATATGCTTCGCCCTGTATGGCGCTCCGGTATCATTTCGAGAAAGCTCAAGCTCCAAGTATTCAGCAGTAGCGTTAAAAGCGTACTGCTGTACGGATGTGAAACTTGGAAGTCTACCGCCGACGTTATTGGTAAACTCCAGGTGTTTATAAATAGGTGCCTTCGCTCAATATTCAAAATCTATTGGCCCCAAACAGTGTCAAATGCCGTTCTCTGGACCATGGCAGGCGAAAAGCCAATTAGAGAACAAGTCGCTAGACGCAAGTGGCAGTGAATTGGTCACACTCTGAGACGGATCCCAGCCTGCATCCCTCAGGGCGCACTAGACTGGTCCCCTATGGGGTAAAGAGGAAGCGAGGCAGATCTAGAGCCACCTGGAGAAGAGCCCTGCAGGACGAGGTTAAGGCAACAGGCCTCACTTGGGATAATGTTAGGCGTCAGGCATGCGATAGAGTCGGGTGGAGAAGGTTCCTTGAGGCCCTATGCACCACGGAGGTGTGACAGGATAAAAAGAAGAAGAAGAATAATGGAATAAATATGGATGATAAATATACAGATATACAAGTTTAGAATTGGGATGATACATAAACAGACATACAAATATAGAGACATCTATTGGACAACATAACCAAACAGACATATGGAGACATCTATTGGGATAATAAATACATACATATTGAGACATCTATAGGGATGATTAATAAATATATTATGCAAGTATAGAGATATCTATTGGGATAATAAATAACAGACATATAGAGACACCTATTAGGATGATGAATAAACAGACATGAGACATCTATTGGAAAATAGCCAAACAGATATATAGAGACATGTATTTGTGTAAATAAATACTATAATATTATTGTTAACAGATGTTGAATTCAAAGAGATTTATGACATCTATGAGGATGATAAATAAAAAAAGAAAAATTTACGGATATTGAATTTATAGAGATTTATGTTATTGTTTCTCTAATACAGGGTTGACACTTTTCCAAATTTCTATACTTATATCTCATTTTTACTATTTAAATATCCGAATCTAAGAAAGTATTTTATCAATGAAAGCGAAAATGGCTGTTCACAATGGAGTTCTGGTCCCAACCCTTATGTATGGAAGCGAAGCATGGAACTGGCAGAAGAAAGATGAGAGCAGAATAAATGCGGTAGAGATGAGGTCCCTAAGACGTATGTGTGGTAGAACGATATACGACAGAATCTCAAATGCTGATATTAGGAAGGAATGTAGAGCGAAAGAAGGTATTATGAACAAAATTACGAAAGGATCGCTGCGTTGGTTCGGATATATGGAGCGCATGGGTGAAGAAAGAATGGTTAAAAAAGTATACGTTAACGATGTAAATGGAGAAAAAAGTCGAGGTAGACTGAGGAAAACATGGCATGACCAAATTAATCAAATATTAAAGGTTGGTCATGTCAGAAGCCTGAAGAATCGACGTGCGTGTATGACTCGATGTATGAATGTGGAGGAAGCTAGAGAGGTGTGCCAGGATAGACTAGTGTGGCATTCCATTCTCTCTGCTTACCCCTGCTAGGAAACGGCGCGTTGGGTTGTTTGTTTTGTTTCATTACATATATATACTCCGCATCTTTCGTGTAACCATCATTTATTTTCTATAAATTAGCAATCTTTCTTTCACAAAGTTTTCGGAGAAAATCCAAAGTTTTTGTTGTTGTTGTTGTTGAGACATTACTTCAAAATGAGGATGTAAAAAGGAAGAAAATTAATAAACTAAATATTTTTTTGGGAAATCCGGTTCCTTGAATTTCGAATCAATGGACTTTTACTGTATTATATTTGTGCAATGTTTACAATAATGTCATCTAAATTTGTATCGTTTTCGTAGGCGAATCCTCCTTCGCTGCTCTCGACGGTCCAGTTCGTGTCCACCTTCCTGAGCTCCCCTCTGGAGGGCGAGCAGCAGTACTGCTGGACCCAGTTCTGCTCCGCCGTGGAGTACATCAAGACGATGGACTACTCCCGCCCGACCAGGAGATAGGCCACGCCTTCCTTCAACCATCATTTAATACGTACCTTTTATTTTGTATTCGTTATAATTCTTGTTGCCTCTACACCCAAACTAAACCCTACGCTTATAATCTCAATACCATTATAATATTATTCGTGTTTAACCCTTTCGGACCAATATCAGGTGTGCAAATAATTTCCGTGTTAATTGGGCATTTATTGTGAAAGAACGGTACATCATATTTTGTTCGATGTATTGTCCATCGTTTGCCACTATTTTTTCCCAGCTTTCTGGCTGCATATATCTTTTCGTGATATCCTGTTCCCTTTATGTAACAATGTGTATAATGGTGTTTTTTTATAGGTATACAAATTCAAAATAAATAAAAACACATTAAAATAATGTTAATATCTATGATATTGGCTTTATTTAATAGATAATTCTATGCCATTGTTGTTTAAATATGATTTCGGGCATATGAGCGCCACGGCCATCTCGAATGAAGCGCAATCGTGAAGTCATATTTCGACAACTTTATCAAGCTATTGTGTGAAATGGCAAAAATACCGACTACAAATCAACTGTCAAATTGACAGTCTGTAGAAACAATGTTGCTAGTTTAAAAACCAAACCTCTAAAAAAACTTCCTATATATTTACATCTGAAGATGGAGGTCTCATCCGTAACATGTATCTTTTGAGGTTATCCACGAATCGATCCATTTTTTGGTATCTTCATATGATGTGAAGTGCTGCTCGGATAGATCAGATTGATTGACAGATGTCCAACTTTCCGATAATGCAGTTTACATCCACAATATTAACCACACACTGGTGCTGTCAACTTTCGTCTTCTTCTTCTTCTTCAAGTGCCCTGTCGTGTCCCCCCAACGTTGGCGATCACCTCGGCGAACCTGTCCCTGTCCACTCACTCACGTTTCGCAGCCAGGACATTTGTCTTCCTCCGGGCCCTCGGCGTCCCTCAATTTTCCCCTCCAATATCAGTTGGAGGAGGTGGTACTTTCCCCCACGCAGTATATATATATATATATATATGACCCAGATGTGAGATCTTTCGAACCTTGATAGTTGATAACAGTTCCCAGTCAACTCTAGCTCGCCTCAAGACTTCGGTATTGGTAACCATGTCTGTCTAGGGAACTCTGAGCACTCGGCGATGGAGCCACATTTCAAATGCTTCCAGTCTGTTCATTGAGTTAAATTTCAAGGTCCACGTTTCACATCCGTACGATAAAACAGACCACACATAGCATTTGATCATTCTCTGACGGAGTTTCAAGTTTACGCTATCATTGCAGAAGAATGATTTCATTTTATTAAACGTAGCTCTTGCGGCCTCAATTCTGCATTTTATTTCTACATCTGGGTCAAGAGATTGCGTTAGTATGCTGCCGAGGTATTTAAATTTTTCCACCCTTTCAACGTTACGGCCGTTGTAGTCAAACCGTCTGAATGTCATCCATTTGGTCTTTCGTCAAACGGCAGAAACTTATTTGTACACCTGATAAATACAGTTTAATATTAAATAAAATATTCCATTATATAAATAATAACGCTTTATTTTCTTTGATGATATATTTATGAATTAAAACGCTGTTTTTTTCCACTTTTGAGTTTATTTTTCTCAACGTCTTTCAAAGGGTTTACACCTTCATTACCGTGAGAATGGGGTAAAACCTCCTAGTTTCAATCCAAGGGATAGATTTGGAGCAAAGTGTAACATTTTTGCTGGTTCCTAGGATGCCACTTTGGCCTTTAATATGGTAGTTTCTCGTTGCTTTCCACATTTGTATACAGCAGGTTATTTGTATATAACTTTTTAGCTATTAATTCTCACGATATGTGTTAGGTAGTTAATCTATCGCCATTTTATTGTCACGAGAATTCTACACCAGACCAATGACAGTGTGACAATCACAATGCCATCGCCGGAAATCGAACCCGGGACCTTCGGTGTGGCAATCGTAACATTTACCACTCTGCCACGAAGGTCGTCCATAAATTCTAAGTGGAAAAAAAACGCCGTTTTAATTTTATTTGTTCTTATAAACATATTCAGGTTTGAAAGGGTTAAATAGTTTTCACCAATATTCGATATGTAAAGGTTTGTCTTTAGATAAGGGGTCTTTGAATTAAGTGCTGACAAGAAAATTGTTAAATGAATTGGACCATATTTAAAATATATTTTGTTTTTTCAAGGCATGCTATTTTGTTAAAGCGAAATCCATAAATATTTAAAAGAAAGATGGCTTTTTTTTTAGAGAATGTACAAGTGTAGATGCAGTTAGCAAGATTCTTGGTTTCTGTGTCCCTCACTTTACTGACATTTCGGAGAATGTACAAGTGTAGATGCGGTTAGCAAGATTCTTGGTTTCTGTGTCCCTCACTTAACTGACATTTCGGAGAATGTACAAGTGTAGATGCAGTTAGCAAGATTCTTGGTTTCTGTGTCCCTCACTTTACTGACATTTCGGAGAATGTACAAGTGTAGATGCGGTTAGCAAGATTCTTGGTTTCTGTGTCCCTCACTTTACTGACATTTCGGAGAATGTACAAGTGTAGATGCGGTTAGCAAGATTCTTGGTTTCTGTGTCCCTCACTTAACTGATATTTCAGAGATTGTACAAGTGTAGATGCGGTTAGCAAGATTCCTGGTTTCTATGTCCCTCACTTTACTGATATTTCAGAGATTGTACAAGTGTAGATGCGGTTAGCAAGATTCTTGGCTTTTGTGTCCGCTGGTTTACTGACATTTCAGAGATTGTACAAGTGCAGATGCAGTTAGCAAGTTTCTCGGCTTCTCCCACTTGTACAAGTGTAGATGGAATTTATCTTGAAATTAACTGCTTTTTTTCTTTTAAATATTATAAATATGGAGTTTCACGTAATTGCTCAAACAAATAATGTTTAAAAAGTTGGACAACTCAATGGATTTATATTTATATCTTTAAGTTTGTGGAAGGTAATGTAGGGAATACTCTTTGGTTAAGTAGGTAATCTTGCCCCTTAGTTGTTAGAAGGATAGTCTAATATCTGTCTCGTAAGCTTATGTGAGTGTTCGTCGAGCCAATGGGTATTACTTACAAGGTATTTAGGGTGAAAAATTAACGTTAAGGAAAATTCCTTTGTGATATATAACTCGTATTTTGGAAACTTTAGAACCACTAGTGGCTGTTGTTGTCGGCGTCGTGCACGTTTTTCGCATTATAGATTTTATTTGTTCTATTTTCTTTTTCACTACTGCGGGTCAGTTCTTATTTATATATTTCTTCCTGTTTTTTTACTACGTAAGAACTTGAATTTTTGTGAGAAATGTTTCAATTTCTATATTCCATTGTTTGAATCAATAGAATTATCTGTGGAAAATTCAAATTTTTCGATCAATAGAATTATCTATGGATAACTCCATTGTTTGAATCAATAGAATTATCTGTGGAAAATTCAAATTTTTAGATAAATAGAATTATCTATGAATAACTCCATTGTCTGATTAAATAGAAATATCTATGGGTAAGCAGTGCTTATTTAGCTATTTTTTTAAATGGAGAATTATAATTCTTTTCGCCACAAACACATTGGTAGGAATATTTTTATGAAGCTAAATCTATAGATAAAAATGCTATTGTATTGTATATATTATATTGTGTATTTCGAATTTGAAAAGGGTTCTTTTAACTCATTGCAACACAAAACCGGCGAATCGCCGGCCACGGTCGATTTGTCATTGACTCGCAAAGCCGGCGATTTGCCGGTTTGTCTTTGAAATGATTTTTTTTACATTAAAACTGAATGACAATAACTTTATTCATAAAAATAACATAAATAAGTATATTTCGGTTACTGATTTCATAATAAAATGTAACAATCACAATTTATTTCACATTATTTATTACAAAACATTACGATATTTTAACATCCGTCAATACCTCCAAAATGGCCGAACGCACGCGTAAACAAACTCGTCGCGCTTGTAATATTTCATCAAATGAGGATGAAATACAACGAATCCTTTTGGAAAGTGGCAGTGAGAATGAAGTTGATTTTACGCCTTCGAACAATGTTTTGGAGCGTTCAAATAGTGAAAGTAATGTGTCAAGTGACAGTTCCATAGAACACCGTGTTTCCAAAACTACCTGGGGATGAGCCATAATGATCTAGCTTACGAACAAAAAAAAATATGCTCTTATGTTTTACCCTGAGATGGTTTGGACATATGGAACGAATGGATGAGAGTAGAATGGTTAAAAAGTTGTACACAAGCAGCGTGAGTGGAAAAAGAAGCCGAGAACGACTGAGGAAAACATGGCATGACCGAATTAATCAATTACTAAACGGCGGATTACATTCGAAGTCGAAATAATCGACGTGCATGCATGGTACGATGTATGAATGTAGAGGTATGCCAGGACAGAGCTTTGTGGCGATCCATCCTCTCTGCCTACCCCTCCGGTAAATGGCGTGATGGTTAGTTAGCTAGTTGATGTTTTACCATTTTTATTTTGTATGTAATTTATCTTAATGTTATTGTAATAAAAAAATGGGTCAAAATTAAATAGTGCGTTGTATGAATAAATTATGTCATCTTTATTAGTGGTGCAATGGGTTAATTTTAGAATGAATTATGAAATTTCTTTTTAACAATTGTGTTTCATTGTTTAAGTCTTTAGGAATCAAACCTACTTTGGTCTAGAACTAAACAAGTTTGCAAAAATTCATGTTTTTACCTAGTAATATATTTAATAATTTTATGTTTAAAAAATCAGCTTATTAAATATGCATTGATTTGAGATTAATTTAAAAAATCTGGTTCCTATTTAATGCTACTTATGTTTTAAACAATAGTTCTTGATTCATTGAGATGGTAACGCAAATTCTATTTTTAAATTTGTTCTGTTGCTGCGTTAATGATACTGTCTGAACAATCGAAAGCCGTTGGCTTAAATTCCACTTGTTCTGTTTTGATCCTAGATCCTATTTATAAATAAACAATTTAAAAATGTTACTTTGGGCTTATTTTTCTACAGAAGGTCTGTTGGGTTGTAGTTTCATTCTATTGGTTCTGTGTTAGAATCTGGTATACATTCTAATTTTTATCCAAAATCCTATATGAACCAGCTGGATTTCACGCTTTGAGCAAATCTGTATACTGATTACAGTAAAAGTCCGTTCATTTGAACAACGATATTTCGTAATTCGAATTTTTCATAATTTGCTCGGTCCAAAAATTTACTTTTAATAGTAAATTCTACCGTTAAACTGAAATATTGCGTATTTCGTAATTCGTAATGTTTGTCATCAAAATGTACTTACGATTTCTAATAATTCAAACAAGACATGAATATAAAGTGAAATATTACATTAGAAAGAATCAGGTTAGAGCGCTTACATACATTAGTGCAAGCGAGATATCTATATATTACGTATTTCTCTTGAAAATATCACACGGTAAAAAAGTGCAAAGCTATAAAATGAGAACACTATGTAAAAAGGATATCTTTATTACATATATACGAGATACTCAGCATCTTTTGTGAAGCCATCATTTCTTTTTTATAAATTAGCAATATTTCTTACACAAATTTTTCGGAGAAATTCCAAAGCTTTTTTTGTTGAGACATTACTTCAGAATAAGTATATAAAAAGGAAGAAAAAATTTATATAGGTTTTTTATCCGTGTGAGATGCCCGTCTTAATAGGATTCTTTTAACCAAAGCTAGAATGGCAGTGCACAATGGTGTTCTTCTACCGACTTGGAACTGGCAAAAGAAGGATGAAAGTAGAATAAATGCAGTTGAAATGAGATCTCTTAGAAGAATGTGTAGATACTCTGTGTATGATAGAGTGCCAAATGAAAATATAAGAAGTGAATGCGGTGCGAATGATGGTGTCATGAACAAAATAATGAAAAGATCATTAAGATGGTTTGGACATATTGAAAGAATGAATGAAGAAAGAATGGTAAAAAAATTATATGTTAATGATGTAAATGGAACCAGAAATAGAGGAAGACCGAGGAAAACTTGGCACAATCAAATATTGAATGTCGGCCATGTGAGGAGTCGACACGCGTGCATGACACGATGTATGAATGTTGAGGAAGCGAGAGATATATGTCAGGAAAGAAAAGTGTGGCAGTCCATTCTTTCTGCCTACCACTTCGGGGAGACGGCGTGATGGTTAGTTAGTTAGTTAACCAATAAAAAAGTTTATTTTAATTTCACACCATTAGACCCACAAAAATGTCGTTTTGTTATTCGAACACTATTGTTATTATGAACACTTGACGTTTATTTTTGACAACGAAAAAATGGCCGCGATGTTCCAAGCCGTCGGCCATTGGCGCAAAATTTTATTTTTTTAGTGATCACGTAATTCGTAATGGGAAATTCGGTTCTTCGAATTTCGAATTAACGGACTTTTACTGTACTATGCATTTACATAATTCTAAATATTAATCACTCTTTTGATGATATTAATGAATGCTAGTTGAGTTGTGTATAAAATTACCCAACCCGCAGCAGTTTATGATGGGACAGCATAAGAAGTCTTACCCAATCAGTCTGGTGAATGTGTTACCCTTCTTATTCTTATCCTGTCACTTCCGTTTGACCTTTGATCCTTCTCCACTTGACTATCACACGCCTGATGTCTAAAACCATTCCGGGTTAGGCCTACCGCATTAACCTCGTTCTGCAGGGTTCTAATATGGCTTTAGGTCTACTTCGCTTCCTCTTTCCACCCACAAGGGGCCAGTCTATTGCCCCTTTAGCGATGCAGATAATTTCCTTCTTTCCATAGCTATTTGCGACTAGTAACTTGTTTTCTGATTTTTCTTTATTGTGTTAACCTTTTAAAGTGCGGCTGTTCAAAAGTCAGACACACAATAGGGGTTAAGGCGGTATTCTAGTCTAAATGCCTGAATTTTAGGTGTTTTAGGTTTGAAAATATTCAGAATTTCAGTAAATACTCTTAGGGACATATTCTTAAAGATCTAAACTTTAAAAACATGCAAAAAAAAAACGATTATTTCAATGTCTTTCATTGTCTTCTCACGGAATCAAGAATATATTGTATTTTGTAAACATTACTTTTCCTTACGTATTTTGGATTATTTAGCAATTAAAATTCTTTACTTCAAGCTTTATATTCTACAAGTGAATCTCCTTGATTTTATATTGTTACAAAATATTAATAAATGAATGAAAAAAACACAATAAATTATCTATTTATATAATAAAAAATATTTTTTCACTGTGTGTTTCTAGATTATGTAAAATTAAATATGTATCTTTTAAATAATCGTGTATTTTATATTATTTCGTTAGTAAAAACAAATTATATTGTACAAGTGAAATATTTAGTTATGGCGTCGAGTTTATTTGGCTTTTGTTATTATATATTATTAAATATTTATAATTTAACACGTTGATCGCCATATTCATGGACAACCTTCGTGACGGAAGGTCCCGGTTTTGATTCCCGGCGATGGCAGCGTGATTGTCACACTGTCTTTGGTCCGGTGTGGAATTCACGTGACAATAAAATGGTGATAGATTACCCACGAGAATCAATATAATTGCTATACCCCCATTAATGAAATGAAAAGTAAATTTTCGGACCGAGCAAATTATGAAAATTTCGAATAACGAATTATCGTTGTTCGAATTAACGGACTTTTACTTTAGTAATAGTTCAGTAATAATGTTGAAGTATCGTAGTGTTCGGCCAAAGCAATGGACTATTTAAGTCCAAACTTCGTGCTTGACTGCAAATCAAGTGCGACTCGTATTTGATTCGTGTGGCAGTCAACGTGTTAAATATATTTTTTTTAATGTGCGCACAGAATGTTCTTTTTTCAAACTCAAACAGGCTTAAGAGCGAGTTGAGTGGGTGTGTAGTTATCGTATGGGCAGATCATTCCACTGTTTTAGATATTATTTTGTTTTTGCTTCTCTTTCTCTACTCAACTTGCCTCTTCTATCGCTGACTAGAAAGTTCTGGAATGATTGCTAGAATATTAGCTATGTAACATTGGCTGAATTCCGACTAACAAATCTGCATTATTCAGTTTGATGATATTATAAACAATCTTGTAAATTAATTTACGCTTTTCTGGAATCTTTCTAAAACAAATATGGCAGTACATAATGCAGTTCTAATATCAACCCTTGTTAACAAAAGTGAAGCTTCATCATCTGCCGTCTGTCATCCACTGCTGAACACGCAAAGCACGCCACCGCCCCCTATCCATTGCCGCTCCCATCCATCCAGGTCCAGCAATCCTCTCCAGAACCCGTCTTCCCCATCGGCCGTCGGTTCTTCGACAGATATGTCCAGCCCACCGCCACTTCAGCCCGCCCATCCTCAGAGCCACCTCAGTCACCTTGGTTTGTTGTCGAATAAATTCGTTTCTAAATCTGTCCCTCAAGGTTATTCCAAGCATGGCTCTTTCCATGGCGCGTTAGGCGACCTGGAATCTGTAGACTAGACCTTTTGTCAGTGTCCACGTCTCGGCTCCGTACGTCATGACTGCCAAGACGCACTGGTTGAAGACTTTAGCCTTAAGGCATTGTGGTATTTTAGAGGTGAGAACATGACGTAATTTTTCAAAGGCCGCCCAACCCAACTGAACTCTTCGGTCGGCTTCTTTCTCGAAATTGTTTCTACCTAATTGAATGATTTGAAGCTTGGAGCTGGCAAAAGAAGGATGAAAGTGGGATAAATGCTGTAGAAATGAAATCACTGAGAAGAATGTGCGGGAAAACAATATATGATATAATAGAATTAGGTTCTATTTTTAAATTGTTAATTTCTCTCTTTTTTTAACTGTGTAGTATCATATTGAACAAGTTAACTAACACATTCATTCCATATAGTGGCGGGCCGGATTGATGACACTGGTTATTAGCAGTCGCGGGCCGGATTGATGACACTGGTTATTAGCAGTCGCAGGCCGGATTGATGACACTGGTTATTAGCAGTCGCGGGCCGGATTGATGACACTGGTCATTAGCAGTCGCGGGCCGGATTGATGACACTGGTCGTTAGCAGTCGCGGCCCGGATTGATGACACTGGTCAATAGCAGTCGCGGGCTGGATTGATTGCACTGGTCATTAGCAGTCGCGGGCCGGATTGATGACACTGGTCAATAGCAGTCGCGGGCTGGATTGATTGCACTGGTCATTAGCAGTCGCGGGCCGGATTGATGACACTGGCGGGCAGTAGTTTGGAGACTCCTGATCTTGGAGATTTTCTGACGCATTTATTCTACTTTCATCATTATTATACCAGTTCCATGCTTCACATCCATGCATAAGGGTCGGCACAAGAACATTTAAAAGGCAATCTCAGAAAAGCGTAAACGATATTTCGATTTGCGTATTTTAAATTCTAAAATAACATTGTGTGTTTAACATTTATCGCTGTGAGTTCCTTGATATATCCATACATAATATATATATTTTGAGAATATTTTATTTTATCATTAAGATAGCGTTAAGAAATAGTTAAGTGTATTTAAAAAAATATTATTTTTAATGTAATCGTATCTCTTTTCCCCGAGTCACACTATTTTATGACCCAAAGTTTTATTGCGAGCTCCGAGTAGAACGTAGGGTTGTGTCGAATAATAACGATTAAGAATAACCTAACCTAAAATAGACCGTTGCCTGTAAAATTCTGCGTACCTTTTAAATCATGAAACACCGCTGCAATGCGAAAATTGTTAATCTGTTTTTGTGTAAAATACATTTATTGTGTTAATTTTTTTATACTAGCAACACATGCCACATGAATGGGAGGTTCAATTCATGAATCCTTAATTAATTTGATTAAAAAAATGCATAAATTATTATGTAAAGCGAAAACAAATGACAATGCAACAAAAAAGGAGGTAGAAAACTGGACTTGGCTTCCTCCACAACGGTCTTCCACTGACTTCTGTCTCTGGCCATCTCTCTCCATTCCTCAGCTCCTTCCATTTTCTCCCAATCTTCTTCCACGCAATCCGCCCATCTTTTCCTCTTTTCGCAGGGCACCCATCTGGATATAATTTGTGGTATTCTACCCTCTGGCATTCTTTCCACGTGGCCAGCCCACCGTAGGCATTGAGACTTACAGAATCTCACTACTGTTTCCTGGTTAATCAGTACTTCAAGTTTTCTTTTAATTCTGTAAGTCCCATCCTCCAGCGTGGGTCCAAAATTTTTTCTCAGTATTTTACTCTCAAAAACTGGTAGCCTGCCTTCCTCTCTCTGCGTTAGAGACCATGTCTCACAGCCGTACGTGACTACCGGTCTTATGATAATCAATATACAATATTATTCCGTTAAATAATTTCTGTTGTTATCGGTGATCTTCTGAGGGTCTGAAAATATGACTCTTTTATCTTGAAGCAAATATTCCATTGACTTAAAACGGTGATAATCTAAAGGTGCAATATCAGGTGAATATGGTGGATGATACAGAACTTTTAAATGCAGCTGTCTTATTTCGTCCTGCGTAATCTTTGTTGCGTGTGGTTTTGCATTATCATGTTGTAAAATTAGTATTTGTTTGACCAAAATTAAAAAATAATGTCAAAAAGAAAGGATTTTAATAGAGCTTCAAACGATACCAACGGTAGCCGGTGGCAAACTGATTTCAAAATGACACAACATCAAAATTGACATTTCTTTTCGTTTTATTTAATATTTTTGTTATTCATTTCAATTTATTAAAATAAATCACTAAACAATTTGATTTACATATTACAAATGTGTTGATTTGTGCATTAATATTTGATGCTACACATTTTAATTCAACTTTTTCAAGTAGTTTTATTGTTATAATATAAAGAAAATTAATAACACATTATTGTATTTAAGGATTGATTGTATCTCAATAGAGCCGAAGATGTAAATTGTTTTTTTGGAAACAGAATATGGTGGTCGTGGCGTTTAAAGGACTTATGACCTGTCATTGGTTGGGTTAAATGATCGCTTTATGTTAACAACATTCATCATTCCGCCCTTCTTACGACCACGTCTGAAATTTTTGGAAGTTGTATATATGCTATGTTGCACCACACTTCACATTTTTTTTTTCAATCTACACTAGCGCCATCGATTAAGAATAGGTGTAAGCATTAAGCAGAAAATCTTTATTAAAAACTAACTAACCATCACGCCATTTCCCCGGAGGGGTAGGCAGAGAGGATGGATCGCCACACTGGCCTGTCCTGGCATACCTCTCGAGCTTCCTCTACATCCATACATCGTACCATGCACGCACGTCGATTGTTCCGACTTCGAATGTGGCCGCCTTTTAGTAATTGATTAATTTGGTCATGCCATGTTTTCCTCGGTCGTCCTCGGCTTCTTTTCCCACTCACGCTGCTTGTGTACAACTTTTTAACCATTCTACTCTCATCCATTCGTTCCATATGTCCGAACCATCTCAGGGATCCTTTTTTAATTTTATTCATCAAATCTTTATTAATGCAATGTGAAAGGCTACATTTGCTAGACAACGCCAGGAGAATACTTCTCCAATTCTGTTTCCAAAAAAATAATTTACATGTTCGTCTCTATTGAGATACAATCAATCCTTATAAATGATTAACCCGCAATGGGTAAAATCCAGTATTTGTCTACAAATATTAGTAACATTCATTATTGTATTCGTTTTAAAATTTCAAATATTTGAAAAATGTAACTGCACTTACTATTACAACACTTTATTTCACTTATCACAGACATGTATCGGTTACAGCAACCTTTTTTTCAATGTAAGTGCAGTTATATTTGTTAAAATATGAATCCACAACACAAAGTGAAGGCGTATATAGAAGAAACTAGATACAATTTAGTTCACAAGGTTCAAGTGTAAAAATTTATAGGTTTTACGTTGGACCTTTTATCAAAATAAATTTTACGGTTATGTTTACAATAAAGACATCTAAAATATATATAAATACTTTCGCTGTTTAAATATAATAATTAAAATGTTATTTAAATTTATTATGAATTAAATAAAGTTATTTTATTGTAAAACTCAGATCTGATTTTGGATATATTGACTGATATTATTATTAATGAAATCTCAACCTTGTTTTTTTGGAACATATCCGGTGTATTTCAACACTGTTCACTTCTTCTTATTCTTCCTTGTTGTAGACCTATGTGGTCTGTTCTCCGGAGTGTTGCTCCTCCTGTGAGGTAGATTCCCAGCTGTCCTTCCATCTTTTAGGAGGTCTTCCACGAGGACGAGTCCCATGAGGCTGATTATGTAATGCAATATAGGGGAGTCTGATGGTGTCCATTCTTTGAACATGACCGTACCAGTCCCTTTTTCGCTGTCTGCTCCATCTTATAATATCTTCAACCTCACAAATCTATTTTATTCTGGTGTTCCTCGCGCAATCTCTCAATGTCTTGCCTGCTATCGTCCTCAGTGTCTTCATCTCAGAAGTCCTCAAAATTTGTTTGGTCTTTACTGTGTCTGCCTTCGCTTCGACGCCATATGTCATTATTGGTCTTGCGCATGCGTTGTAGATTCTCATCTTACTCTTAATGGCCATATCTTTGTTTTTCCATTTTGTGGATTTTAGAGCGCCAGAGATTGCAGCTGCCTTGTTTACTTGGGCTTGTATTTCTTTCCGCAGATCAGCTCCTCCCACTAGGTCTATGCCCTAGTTCTATGCACTGTTCACTGATTTCTTAAAATTACATTTTATTTTCCATTTAAAATATCTAATTTTTATTTATTATCGTTTTGATATGGAAGAACATGGAAATTTTCTATATTTTATTAAATATTATAGGAGTATGAGTATTTTACCTTACAAAAGACATTTGATAATGGTCCTAGTAAGTAGAACATGTCTCCTATCTTCTAATATACAAATTCATTGTTTTGATTATGATACTTCAACATTATTAAATGTTTAATTTGAACATCATCAGGTTCAAGGATTAATTGTATCTCAATAGAGATGAAGATGCAAATTGGAAACAGAATATAGTGGTCGAGGTGTTTACAGGACTTATGACCTGTCATTGGTTGGGTTAAGCGCACGCTTTATGTAATACGACATTCCCCATTCCACCCTTCTTACGACCACAATTTTTTGGAAGTTGTATATATGCTACTATGTAACACCACACTTCACATTTGTATACGTATACATTCATGTATTTGTATACATTCAAAATGTTGTCAGATAAGATGTTTGTGAAAGGTGTAAAAAAATGTAAAAATACAGTTTTTTCAAAAAATTATTCCAATGTGAATCCACAACACAACAGTGGTGGTGAAATATACAAGAAATAATAAATAAATTATCATAAATTTGAAATGTTATCGTCGGATCTGAGAAATGTATACATTCCTATATATATATTATATTAATTAAGTAATACTTTATTTGTTGCTATGTAAAAAATCCTTGCCGAAGCTGTGTTTTTTTAGTGCTAAAGGTCGGTGTAAATTAATCCTAATTTTAAGTATATTAAACGTCTTGCTAGTCAGTAAATGTATACTCGTATGTATTCTGCTCAAAGTAACTGCGCGAGTGTAACTCACGCCTCATCCCAGACCCCCACGGCCCAATTTCTATCCTCAATCTCAAATTTTAGCTTTAATTTTAATTATTTCTTTGGCTTCTCTCGTGCAATACAGAATCCCATGTAATTTAATGATACAATTATATTTTAAATAACAATTTTTCAATTTAACCTCTATCTAAATATTTATTTTAATTTTTAACTAGCAGACTCGTCAATAATTCAAGTATATGCATACAAAATGTATTAATTAAATACAATTGAAGTTCAATATAAATTTGTTTATGCCATCCAACAACGGGTTTCTCCAATTACATGAAGTTTAACAATAAAATCCAATTATGATTTAAATTTTTGTTTGAATGCATGTGCAGTAACGTCACGACAATTGAAAAGCTGTCATAAAAATAGGTCTGAGCGCCATCTCTTGGTGAATCACACTATACACAATTAAACATTGACATCAAACAAAATTACCACAACCCAATATAGACTGTAATTTCCTGGCGTTAAAAGGTTTAATTGCCTGTCACTCGTAAAGTTAATTTATCTTCTCCGGTCTTAATCTAATGATTGGTCTGCAGCAAGGCTGGCAGCAAGGCATCTCCTCTTCCACTCCGCTCGGTCCTCTTCAGCTCCGCATAAGAGGTGCAGCCCATATCTTGGCAAATCTGGTCTAGGTACTCTTGGCGAGGTCGTCCTCTGCCAATCGATCCCTCGACCATTCCCTCCAATACGTCATGCAGGAAACATTCGTGTCGCAACACATGACCAATCCATCTCGCGCGCCTCTCCGCTATGGTGTTCAACATGTGCCTATTCTCTTCAACTCTGCTGAGAACCTCCTCATTTGTAATGTGGACCCTCCATGAAACATGAGCAATTCGTCGGTAGGTCCACATCTCAAATGTCTCCAGCCTTTTGCGTTCTCTTTCGCCCAGGCACCAAGTCTCGCAATTCAATTATATGCATTTAAAAAGTGAAAATTTCATTGCAATCGGTTCAGTATTTTTTGAGTCTCTTAGTCCTATAGCCACCAATATTGCCTTTAATTAATTGTATATAGATTACTTACAGTTTTAAAAATTATGAAAACATAGATATTTCATTTATATACTAATTTACTTAACCCATCAACTTAAATTAACTTACCGGATGAATAAAAATCTTGAATACAAAAACCTTTTTCTTATTCCAGAATTTTTTAAAATAAGTTCTTTCTGTTGATGAAAATTTGTAATAACAATGTAAATAAGTACTTTTTACGTAGTCACATTTAACAATTTTAGGAAGGGGTTGAATTGAAAATGTTGATTATATTTGATTTTGTAAAAATCTATAAAGTTTTTGTTTAATCGTGGGATGCTTATTGCATTATTTTGTATGTAGCTGACGCATTAATTTGTTACATTAATATTTATCTGAGAATTGTAAAATACCCCGCTTTTACTAACTCCCCATATAATAAATTGACCTTATAAATATATTTAATAAAGTACTTATATCAATAATTTGTTGTTTTATTTATTATATTTTATCATAGGTTCCTGTAAGAAGGCATAATGAAACATTTCTCTGATTGTGCATAAATGTGCAAAGGCAAATAGCCGCAAGTTAAAAATAGTAGTTTTGAGATAAACGGGTTTATACTTTTATTTTTTGCTATAGTTTATCATTTAAAATAAGTTTTCTAATGCAAACTAAGTTTTAAAAGTAAGAATACAGTTCTTAGAAATGATTAAGACGTGTTTTTGCCATATAAGTATAGTAAGCTTCATATTATTAAAGAAAATTAGTTTTGCCGCCACATATTAGCTAGACCGTCGCACAAATAATTTGGTAATGGCCCGCAATTTAAGTTGCTGTCATTTGCCAGGATACATATTGTGTCGCAGCAAAAGGCCGCAAGTTTTGGCTGTGCCGTGGTAAAAAGCAGCAACTTAAAATGATGCTTTTTGCCAAAACATGTATCAAATTAATACAATTTTGCGGCTATTGGGATAGTGAATATCTCAGTAAAGGAAAGAGATAGAGAAAAATCTGTGATTGTATATGATAGAGGCCAGTTATAAGAATGCTTTGAGCTGTGTTACGCCAAACAGCCGCAACTTAAGTTACAGCTTGTTGCCTTTACACATTAGTGCATTGGAAAATAATATTTGAACCCTTCAAGACAAAGTTTTTGGTCACATCAAAACACCACGGACACTGTAGATACCAGAGTGTTCAGAGGGGCCGAACTCGGAACTGACCATTTTTTGGTGGTGACAAAGATAAACCTGTTCCGAGGTTGGCGCACCAAGAAGAACAAAACAGTGACCGCCCCGTCTAGAGTTAAAATAGAAAAACTCCAAATCGATGACGTAAAAGAGAGTTATATGACGAAAGTGAATGAGAGGCTGAGTGGTCGAGAATCTGAATTTATAAGTATAGACGAGATCTGGAACAAATTGAAAGAAAGTCTATGTGAAACAGCGAAAGAGGTATGTGGTACATGTGTGCAAGGAAGAAGGAATGGAGATGCTTGGTGGGATGACTGTGTAAAAATTCTGGTCAAAGAAAAGAAGGATGCATGGTTAAATATGATATCTGTGGATAAAAGAGATTGCGAGAAATATAAAAGAGCAAAAGAAGCATACAAAGTTTGTAAGATGAATGTCAAGTTGAAAGTGAGAGAGAAAAAGGATAAACTGAAGGAGGAAGACGGTCTCAAGATGACGAGCCACTTTCAGAGCAACATAAAAATGTTCTGGAAGGAAGTCAAAAAGGCCCGGAATCCTCCCGAAAATGGTTGTGCGAAAGCAATTTTGAGTTGTGAGGGAAGAATGATTACTGATTTTGACAGTATACAAGGAAGATGGATGGAATACTTTAAAGATGTATATGGCAGTGAAATGACTGAGAGTTCAATGAGAAGGAGCGTTACAAATGTGAGTTGTACGAATAGCGAAAGAGATATGACAGAAATAAGTTTGAACGAAATAGTAAAATCTGTAAGCTGTATGAAAGGTGGAAAAGCTGTTGGTTATGATTGTGTCGCTTGGAGTTTATTAAAAACGGTGGGCCGGTTGTTGCAGCGTGGTTATACAGACTCTTTAACCAGTGTTTAGAGGAAGGATATACGCCGCTTGACTGGAGGAGGGCTGTTATCATGCCTCTATATAAGGGAAAGGGGTCTCGTATGGACTGCGGAAATCACCGGGCAATAAGTCTGTTAAGCGCGGTTGGTAAACTCTACGGCCGAATTTTAATAGAAAGAGTAAAAAAGACGACGACTGAAAGAGTATGGGATGTTCAAGGCGCTTTTATGACCGGAAGAGGATGTATGGATCAGATTTTTGCACTTCGAACGCTTGCGGAGAAGTTTATGGCCAAAAACCGTAAGCTTTTCTGTGCGTTTGTCGATTTGCAAAAAGCCTATGATCGAGTGAACAGAGATAAACTGTGGTCAATCTTGTCCGAATACGGAGTGAGCACAAAACTGATACGGGCGGTTGCTTCTCTCTACGAAGGGAGCACTGCCAGTGTTAGGGTAAATGGAGACATCACGCCTTGGTTTGATATCACGAAGGGTGTTAAGCAGGGCTGCGTGATGTCTCCATGGTTGTTCAATCTGTATATGGACAAGTGTATGAAAGAACTTAAAGGTATAAATGCTGGTGCTAAGATGAGTGATCTATCTGTAAACTGTCTGCTTTACGCGGACGATGCCGTTCTCGTTGCGGATAGTGCGGACGAATTACAAATCTTGGTGTCGAGAATGAATGAGGTATGCAAGTCAAATGATTTAATGATGAATGTCGGAAAGTCAAAGGTGATGGTTTTCGAAAGGGAAGAGCAAATGACAGTTTGTAATATAAGTGTGAACGAAGAGAACTTGGAACAGGTGAGGGAATTTGTGTATTTAGGTAGTATGTTCACAGCAGATGCCCGAACGGATAGTGACGTCGAAAGAAGGGTTGGTGCGGGTAACAAAGTGAATGGAGCTTTAAAAATAGTTATTGGAAACAAGAATTTATCAATGAAAGCGAAAACGGCCGTTCACAATGGAGTTCTGGTCCCAACCTTAATGTATGGAAGCGAAGCATGGAACTGGCAAAAGAAGGATGAGAGTAGAATAAATGCGGTAGAGATGAGGTCCCTAAGACGTATGTGTGGTAGAACGATATACGACAGAATCTCAAATGCTGATATAAGAAAGGAATGTAGAGCGGAAGAAGGTATAATGAACAAAATTATGAAAGGATCGCTGCGTTGGTTCGGACATATGGAACGCATGGATGGAGAAAGAATGGTTAAGAAAGTATACGTTAATGATGTAAATGGGGTACGAAGTCGAGGCAGACCGAGGAAAACATGGCATGACCAAATTAATCAAATTTTAAAGGTTGGTCATGTTAGAAGTCGGAGGAATCGACGTGCGTGTATGACTCGTTGTATGAATGTGGAGGAAGCTAGAGAGGTTTGCCAGGATAGAGTAGTGTGGCGGTCCATTCTCTCTGCCTACCCCTGCGGGGAAACACCACTATTACAAACAAAACACCACTATTACATTTAAATTTACAGATTTATACAAAATGTTGAACACCATAGCGGAGAGGGGCGCAAGATGGATTGGTCATGTGTTGCGACACGAATGTTTCCTGCATGATGTGTTGGAGGGAATGGTCGAGGGATCGATTGGCAGGGGACGACCTCGCCAAGAGTACCTAGACCAGATTTGCTGAGATATGGGCTGCACCTCTTATGCGGAGTTGAAGAGGAGATGCGTTGCTTTGTTGGAGACCAATCATTAGATTGAGACCGGAGAAGGAGACAAAATGCCAAATATTCTTATTCGTGAAAAACAGTTGTTTCCAGATAAAAAAAAATATTTTAAAAATTTTGCAATAAACCATGTAAATCTGTATATGATAGTGTCAAATGCAAGTATAAGAAGTGAATGCGGTGCGAATGAACGTGTTATGAACAAAATAATGAAAGGCTCATTAAGATGGTTTGGACACATGGAAAGAATGAGTGAAGAGAGAATGGTGATGAAGGTATATGTAAACGACGTCAACGGAGCTAAAAATAGAGGAAGGCAGAGGAAAACGTGGCACGATCAAATATTGAATATTGGTAACGTGAGGAGCCAGAGAAATCGACGTGCGTGCGTGACAAGATGTATGAATGTAGAGGATCCGAGAGAAGTATGTCAGGACAGAACTGTGGTGATCCATTCTTTCTGCCTACCCCTCCGGGAAGAGGGCGTGATGGTTATTTAGTTAGTTAGCAATAAATCATTTCTCCTACCTCCAATAGGAGCAAATAGACTCCGGCCAGGTACTCTCGAGAAGACAAGATCCAAACGTAAAACCTGCTCAAGTTTTATTTGAATTAAATTAAATGGTAAGCGTTAATTATGGTACTCTCCTAATGCGATTTGTTTTAATTATAGCGAAATTGCGGCACATTGGGACCTACCCATGCAATCTTTGACAGCCAATCTACAATAACTTTGCATTTCGTTCCCATATCTGTGGTTGTGTTATGTCAGAAAATAAACGATTTAGGTTAGGTAACGGGGGGTGATAAGACTGAAAATATTAAAATGCAGTGTTATTGTTTTGGAAAAAAATCGTAAAATTATATTTCAAAGTTTCGGAAGGACAAAATAATCCATCAAGATGAGTGAAGGCGCCAAACCGCCGGCAGTCGTGCAGCCGGAACCCCAGCAGACTCAGATTCACGGTAGAGAACCGTATCAGTTCTCAAAAGAAGAAATGCGAGTTTTGACAGAGTGCAACAAAGAAAGTTTCTTTCAAAGATCCCTTCCGCTCGGCGGCATTTTCGCATTTGCTACTTATTCCGGGATAAAGTCGGGCTACCTCAAGCCCAGCGTTCGCTTCGGCGCGTTTCCAAAAGTCTCTGCCGCCATTTTCATAGGATACTTTCTCGGGAAGATTTCCTACCAAAGGAAGTGCGCTGAGAAGCTTATGGAGCTACCCGACAGCTATATAGGGATGCTCTTGAGGAAGAAAAAGAATAAGGATCTAGATACGGGCAGCCCTCTGTCCATGTTTGGAGCGGCATCTCCCGACGTGTACTCAGACGCCGGGCCGAGCTCCTCGCTAGACTTAGACACGGATCGACCAGTATTCAGCGGTCTGGACGAGAGTAGCCGCCACACTTTGGATTCTAACGTAGTCGAAGATCCCATCGTGGCCAAATCTCCGAGCATGACCTACGACGAACTGCGGAAGAAGAATCGCGAGGAATACTCCGCGCCGCGCTCCCAGCCCTACAAGCTGGATGAGATGCCCCCCGTTTCACGGGCACAGGTAGAACAGCCCGTCAGAAACCAGTACGGAGATATTGTCAACTAATTTTTTGGGATAAATATTGTCAACTAATTAGCGATTTAGTAAATTTAGCACCTTTATGTACATATGTTACACCTTGTTATGATTTATATGAAATGTACCGCTGACGTGTTTTAGCCAAATGTGTTTTTTTTTTACTTTTGACTTTAATAAAGATATCACCGGTCAGGTGACAAGCTGATAAGATTATTTTTTTCATTCAAATTTAAAAGAAACTGTCCCAATAAGGCAGACCCAATATGTGGCATACAAATTATGTTTAAATTCTTTTAATTGCGTTTCTTAGTATGAATGTACAATTCTGGACTACCTTCTCATATGGCGTGAATAATTTATTGAAAAAAATATATGAATTGTTATCCTTTTCTGTAGTTTATACATTTTGCAATAACATATGACTCGCTGTATGAATGTGGAGAAAGCTAGAGAGGTGTCAGGATTAAGTAGTGTGGTATTAAGTAGTGTGGTAGTGGTAACATACATTTTGCCTACCCCTTCGGATAACGGTGTGATGGTTTGTTGTTATTGATTATTTATTGCATAAATCTAATGCTAGTCTGATTAGACTAGGATTATTTATTAAATAAATCTAATTCTAGTCTGATGAGACTAGGATTATTTATTCCATAAATCTAATGTGGGTCTGATTAGACAAGGATTATTTATTGCATAAATCTAATTCTAGTCTGATTAGACAAGGATTATTTATTGAATAAGTCTAATGCTAGTCTGATTAGACTAGGTTTTTTTTTTTAATAAATCTAATCCTAGTCTGATAAAATTAGGATTATTTATTCCATAAATCTTATTCTAGTCTGATTAGACTAGGATTATTTTTTTTAATAAATCTAATGCTTAAATTTTTGTTTGAAACATTCACTTTGTGGTTAGACATTTTAATATTTTTTATTATTTGTATTTAAAATAAAATAAAAACACTGAAAAAAAACAGGTTTTTTATAATGAAATTTTATTTTATTTTTTTAAATTACGAAATGTCAAATACTCGGCCGCCCATTTCGCCTGTCCCTAGTAAAACTATCAAATTTATGAAGACTTTTTATCGATAAATTTTTGTCTAATATTCGCACATTTCGTTTGATTAAGTGTCGAAAATACACATTGTATATGTACTGAAACATTAAAAATATTTTTTTCTTTCTGTATATTAAATATTTATTTTAAAAGCACTGTTCTTGTATGGATCAGTGTGAATTTATAATAGTAATTAAATGATATACATATACAAAAGAATAAAATCAAATTTACTTAAGATAACCTTAATTTATAGATAGAAATATATCCACAGAAGCAAAGATGGCAGTACACATTGGAGTTCTAGTGCCAACCCTCATGTATGGAAGTGAATGCAGAAAGTGATGAAAGCAGAATAAACGCCGTAGAAATGAGATCACTGAGAAGAATGTGCGGGAAAACGTTGTATGATAGAATACCGAACGATGAAATAAGAAAGAAATGTAAGGCAGATGACTGCATCATGAATAAAATTAAAAAAGGATCCCTGAGATGGTTTGGACATATGGAACGAATGGATGAGAGTAGAATGGTTAAAAAGTTGTACACAAGCAGCGTGAGTGGGAAAAGAAGCCGAGGACGACCGAGGAAAACATGGCATGACTAAATTAATCAAATACACATTCGAAGTCAGAATAATCGACGTGCGTGCATGGTATGATGTATGGATGTAGAGGAACCTCGAGAGGTATGCCAGGACAGGCCAGTGTGGCGATCCATCCTCTCTGCCTACCCCTCCGGGGAAATGGCGTGATGGTTAGTTAGTTAGTTAGTTATTACCTTCATTATCAATATTAAATTATTTTGATGTCAAACTG
The DNA here is from genome assembly GCA_022606425.2 of Lepidostoma basale. Lineage (NCBI taxonomy): Eukaryota > Metazoa > Arthropoda > Insecta > Trichoptera > Lepidostomatidae > Lepidostoma > Lepidostoma basale. The sequence goes on along the minus strand of JAHDVF020000843.1, from coordinate 353,332 downwards.
GAGCACATTATAATTCACCTATGCCAAACTTTAATTCCATAATTGGTTGGTAAAACAGTTTTCTATAATACCCGTGTGGTTGACTCCACTAGATACAAAAATATCAAGAAAAACTTTGGTTAATTCATATTTGCATCATGACACAATGTATGGCCGAACGCTTGTCTCTCTAAGAGACCTGGGTTCAAGTCTGGGCACAACCAGGTTCCTTTTTCATAATAATAACCTATTTACTGCTCACATTGGAGATTATATAATCAATTCTTATGCCTTGGTGTTCTTTAAAATAAAAATGAACCATACATTTTAATGTGCTGCAAAAAACTTGCAATAATTTTTTTTAAATATACTGACGATAATACAATATGAACTAACTAGCTAACCATCACGCTGTCTCCCGAAGGGGTAGGCAGAAAGAATGGACTGCCACACTTTTCTTTCCTGACATATTTCTCTCGACTCAACATGCATACATCGTATCATGTACGCGCGTTAATTTCTCCGACTCACGTGCCCGACATTCAATATTTGATTGTGCCACGTTTTCCTCTATTTCTTGTTCCATTTACATCGTTAACATATACTTTTTTTACCATTCTTTCTTTCCATGTGTTCAAACCATCTTAATGATCCTTTCATTATTTTGTTCATAACACCATCATTTGCACCGCATTCACTTCTTATATTTTCATTCGACACTATCATACAGAGTAATACTGCATCGAGACGATACATGCCCTCACTCGGCAAAAATGACCCGTGAAAAAATCCAAGACCTAAAATGGGGGGTTATACCTCACCCTCCATTTCACTAGACCTTGTTCCATATGACTATAATCTATTGCGGTTTATGGAGCACTCCTTGAAAGATTAAAAATCCCTAAATTTTAACAAAAGGGGTATTGAAATTTTACAAAATAGATAGAGAAGAGGTTATTAGTAATGATGGCATTTTTATTTTGAAAATCAGGCAAAGCCTTTTTTTTCATTAATTTTATTTCGGTCCACATAATTAACCCTCCCTTCCCTGTGATGGGGTATCTTCTATACTGATGGGTTGCTTCTAATAGCCATCAATATCTCTACACATTTAATAAATACAAGGTTAAGATTTTAGGTATTCCTCCATAATGTATTTACGCATTGATTTAAAAAATAATATTAATAATAATCGGAATTTATTGGGTACATTGGAGGTATTTTGTGAAAAACGAAAACAAAGTCGCGTATAAACAGCGCTTTCAGCGCGACAGTATTTTCTAGCTCAATGTTCTCACTCTCGCCATTCCGCCGCGCCGGCAGTCGCTTTCGGGCTTGCAACCAGAGCGAGTCTATGCCCGTTCCGTGAGCGTTGCCGGATGGTTTTTTAATGTTTATAGCAATTAAATCTCAATTATTATAATTTTTGACTTCAATTATAATTATATAAGGGGATTAGCTATGAATGTTCCTATTTTTCCAATTTAAAATCGCCAATTTTCTAACGCGTATTGACTACCCTACACCGGTATGCACGTTTTTATTATAGCACCGTAAGAGAAAGGTTATAATAAAAACAGGGCTAATTTTTTTAAATTTGGCATACTGTTTGCGGACCGATCTAGACAAGAGAAAGACATCCAGAAGAAAATTCAGCATTGCGTGCCGTGCTTTTTTTAAATTCATAATAAAATATAAATGGTTTACATTAGCAAATAGTATTTTAAAAAACTTTGTAGCAGACTAAATAGAACCCTCAGATCAGCAAATGTTTCACCGCTCCACAGCAAACTTTTTGTCAAAGAATTTAGAATAAAATATCACTTTTCAAATAATATTTCTATACAAATGAAATCATTATAGTAATAATTGATTTCATCAGTATGGTCATCGAATAAGAAAGAAAGAATCGATAAACACTCGAGATCCTGATGCACACAACTTATCAACCTGACTAAAGTCAGTTGCCGTGGGCAGAGTTAAATGAATTGGTAATGTGTAAAAATAATCAAGCAAATTATTTCAACATCTTAAGCAAGGTAAAGTATGTCATTAGCATAAAATATAAAACTTATAGAAATAAATTGTTATATTAAATATTAAATTTTACATCATTGTTCAATAATTTTTTTATACGATTGTCAACAAGAAAAAACTGTCATTAACATAGAAAATTAGATGTTAATCGGCTGATATAGATGGTAAAAACAAGCTTAATGTTATATTTCTTGCTCTGTAATATTGAGAATGTAGAATGAAGCAGGTGACCAGCATCCGCTTCAAACTAATTCCTACTAAATTAACTTTGTGGGAGACTTTGATTTTGAGGATCAATAAAAGCCTGGTTTTGGTGGAAATGAACAATTTTATTGAATCATTCACTCGTAAAGATGGTCACATGTATAAATATACAGCCCTGTAGAGGTGAAGTGCTCCGTCAGTGCAGCTCCCGCTCTGCCGAGGATTAACCTGCAGACAAAATAACACCATTAATATTTTTATTATAAACATTAATTGCTAAGAGAAAACATTTTGACCAAGCCATGTTCTCAAATATTTTGTTATCCAGGTCATTCATTTTATGGCCATTATATTGATATAAACACCAATTCCATTAAGTAACCATTTGTCATCAATAAGTATTGAATTAGAAAAACTTGTTTCCTTTTCTCATTTAATTATATCCTCTGAGACAACTCATAAATCTCTTATGGGAATGGAGCTAGCAGTGGGTATGTTACAAGCAGTTTTTTTAAAGAAATATATAAATATTCTCTGGCATTGTTTCATTCCTCACTTTACTTGTGACCGCTTTTTAACTATACATCGAGATAAAAAAAAAACTGGATACAAAAAAACGATGATAGCATTTGTTGACATTTCCTTTCAATAGATTGCCATGGCCAGCCATGCAGCAATCACAGTTCATATTAACAGGAAATATTCATTTTATTCGGGTCACAGATAAAATGATATAATTCTTTTTAACCCTTAACGTACCGTGTTCAAAACAAAACGCTTGCTCCCATGTGGTAAGTTCAGTTTACCGCTAACTTTATCTAAATATCAAGCATATGACTAGATGAATCAAAATTTAATTTATGTCATCTTGTAGGGAATTTCATTAGGAATAGATCGATATCTATAACATACATGGATTATTTGAAAAACATATCATTATTAATTTTTTTCTGGAACCATGCGATTTCTGATATGTAATGCGTCATAGCATACGACCGACTAAACATCAGGAATAAACTTGTCTGCGCGCCGCGGCCGGCGGGGCGAAGATAAAGGCACCTAGGCAAAATGTATAGTACGTTCAAGACAACGAGTACGTATTAATATTTGTCCCTTTTGGTAAAGTGTTAATATTTTCACAGTTCTGATATTATTAAGTTACGTGCTGCGTTTTCATCCAGTCGGTATTATTACGTACCTATTGAAAAGGTCAAAGATATAATTTATAATACGTTCAAAACAGCGAGTAAGTATTTGTCACTTTTGATAAAGTTGTAAATATTAGCAAAACAAATTCTACCTTAACACGAATGAAGGTGAGGGCAGTCTTAGAAAATATTTTTTTTTGGGATGAAGGAAGTAATTTTTTGCTTTTTTTATTACGAAATATTGAGAACACTTCAATGGAGGATTACAATTTTTTTTATAATATTAGGGTCCATAGGTTTTAAGAAAATCAACTTTAAATTGGCAGTGGAAACTCAATTTACCACATGGCAACGCGACGGTTAAAGAATAAGTATATCTAAAATTTTCATCATAGAAATAAATACAACAAAAAATAAAAACCTTACCTTAAAATTAAATAGACATAACACAGCCTATGACCTCGGCCTCTCCTTCTTCTCTTTGTAGAGGGCGAGAAGGGATACATTGGCCACCTTTACCACCTGAAATACAAACAAACTCATCAGGACGGGGGTGTGGAGCACTGGTTCTCAGTATGTGAGAGATGGAACATAACAAGAGCAGACTCAGATTTTTCCGTTCATCATTTTACCTCAAGAGTAGCAAATACAATTAAATGTAAACATCACTTGCCTGCTTGTAATTAAAACTATTCATCAAATAATCAGCAAAATACAATATCTTTAAGTAACGTATTCTCTAGAAGTAATTGTGTATAATAAGGTTACCTTGAACCGGACTCCGGGAATGTCTCCTACGGCGTGACCCTTCCTGCCGAAGCCGGCCACCAAGACCTCGTCGTTCTCCTCAATGTGATTGAGGCAACCGTCACGGGGGACGAAGGCTGTGATCTTCTTGCCGTTCTTGATCAGCTGCACCCTCACGCACTTGCGGATGGCGGAGTTGGGCTGCTTGGCCTCAACACCGCTGCAAAATAAAACAAAACGGTCCCATTAATGTGGCTATTTGTCTGGGCAGAAAATTAAATCCACAAGTGGGGGGGAAATATCTAAGATTTAGTCAATAATTCACAAATAAACTTTATTGTAAGATTAATGCAATCAAAGGGCGTATTAAAAAAAAACATATTTTTCACCGACATCTTCAATATTATGAATAAGCTTGAAGAAAAACATTACATACAAGATGTAAACATACTATTTATGGTTGTGGATTTTATTTTGTGAAACTCCATTATAATATAAACGCGATGAGGGTATTTTCATTTGAGAATGCCCTCGCAAGGTAAAACTAATTTGCCACTAATATTTTTATGCCTAAAATCCTCTGTAAAGTCAATGAACCCGTTGACTGCCAACATATTCCCCAACGGTTCAACACGAACGCCGTTGAAATACTGTTGGATAAGCAATTTACTACATAGACATTGTAAACATGCTTTTATACAAATAATTCAGTTTAAAAATAAAATACGATTTCTTTTACACTAAAATCATGTGTGATCTTGAAATCTTAAATACATTGTAAATTTGACAAAATAAAGATATGGTAATATACAACTCGTCATATAAGCTGCTCGGTGCACAAATCGATTAACTTCACTTTTTTTAAATATTAAATTGTATGTAATGTGTATTGTATCTGATGATTATTTTTTGACTATTCTTTCTCATTAATTTTTTATATCGTTGGATGAAGGCTTTCTACAATATATATTTCAATTTATATATTATAAAGGGAATTTAAAAAAAAACAATGTACAATTATTTCATCGCATTTCTGAACTTTTTGTTTTATGGAATTAATAGATTTGTGCACTGAACGGAACATATATTAAAATCTAAAAATGGTGAGGCTAGTATCATATTAAACTGAATACTAAAGTCGGGTTGTTCGGTGTTGAAGACATTGCAGGTCGTGGTCAGCGGCGTTGAGTGGCAGGCGAGTAAGCTCGCAGTATTATCCTGTGATTGTCTAATGGAGAACATTCACACGAATAATACCACGAGCCTCCACACCCTTTTTCTTCACTTCCTCTCCAGGTCCAAAATAACAACACCATTCAATGTTAAACCCTTTTCACTCAAACGCTCCAGTGTGTAGCCATTACGGACTAATAAACTTTAATCTTTGTTTCTAAACATAGTTTACTGATTTTATTACTGCAATTATTTCTTATTGCTGGCAATAATAGCAATACAAAGCTTCAAGTGAGAAGGGTGAAATTATCTCTGAAAAAACACACTTTTATACCAAACTACATACAGTCGAACTTGGTTCTTATCACAGAAATAGCAAGATCTTGGATGTAATGGGGATACTTCGTGTGTTGGGTATTTTTTGAAAGCATTTAATTTAACCGAGTAATGTTTAGAACGGGCAAATTTAGACGGTAATGACCAACTCATTGAAAGTTAAGGCATTGACACTGGAATTCCATAGTAATCTACTTTGGGAATTATAAAAACATTGTTTAAACCACTTTTTAATAATGGAGATGGAGGTATCCTCTTCAACATGTCGTGTATTTTGAAACACTTGTTTTTCACCACTTAAGTTTTATATTTTACATGACTAGTTTCGGAAGCTACAAATGCTTCCATCTACAGGTTTAAATATAAACTGTATTTTAATATTTTTTATTATTAAAAAGTGATTTGAACAATGTTTTTTTAATTCCCAAAGTATGTAATTGCCAAATTTGACTGTATTTAAAAAAAAAAATGTAGATTAATTAATCACAAGGAATTAATAATTATATATCTAGCCATATTTAACATGTGATAAATAATTTAATTATGGGAATTTGATCAAAAGGGAAGCACGCATGACCATGCTACGCCAGAATATTTAATTCAAACAGATTCATAAACGATCTTACATTAAAAATATAAAGTTTCAATCATTACCAAATACAAGTTGTGTTAAATATATAGTAATATGATCTTTTTTGGTTACAGAATATTTAGGTTAGGTTGGTCAATATTCCAGAATATTCAATGCACATGTGTTGATATTGAAATAATTGTAGTTTGGTAATTATACAAATTAATCCGTATTGAAGCAATGCTCTTCTTATAGCAAACATTACAATTATCACACGAAACATATCACACATATTCAATCAAGATTCAAATCAACAAGCAAAACATGTGGTTAGAGAAAATTGTTAAAAACATGGTCATTCAAACAAAATGTACGTTTTCAATCGAGTGAAATAGTTTAAATATATATAGTTAACCGTTAACACTCATCTATATGTACATAGCAGTTACTAAATTAGATTATAATTGTTTAAAACAAACACTTGGTGTTAGAAAAATTGTTTCCAGAGATCATAAGTAAATATTACAGATTTCTAACATGTGCATTTTGTGGGCAAAGAATTAATAGCTACATTTCGAAGTAATCTGAGACTTAACCCAAATAACTTATAAGGAAATGCAAATTAATAAAGGGGAAACGTACTTACACCTTTTCCAGGACGATACCCTTGGCGTGAGAGGCGCCCCCGAAGGGGTTTGCCTTCCAGCGGGTCCCCAAATGGGCCTTTTTGTATTCTTTGTCGGCCCATCGTTGTTGACGACGGTGATCTGCGTGCTTGCGGGCGGTACGGAGTCCACGGGGCTTGCCTGCACAGAAGAGAAATTACTATAGAAAATGTAACCAACTAAAAAAATAATGCAAAAACTCGCGCAAACGCACCGAAATGCACAATTTTGGATCTAAAATTAACACAATGACAGCGTGTGAAATAGAGGATGAATCAGATTACGGTGAGACACCACGCGAAAATCTCATGTCGGCACTATGGCGGTTACGACGCCGACCGATTACTATCAAACATTTTGAGGTAATTCGATGCAACAAAATGAAATTTATAGTTTCACTGTTTCATTTGTTAAGCAAACTTACATAAAAAAGTGCAAACTCTATCCGAACCACTTAATTTAACATATAAACTCAAAAAGTCGCCTCACCCATCTCGAGCGCGTACGACACAGTCCTTGACGGAAGTGAAAGAGGCTTGTCAGAAATCAAATGAATGGGACATGCGCGACAAACGGGAATGGTTGCGTTTACTTTTTTTATTCTTATGGCAACATGGGTATTGTACGTACTTTCCTAATTAGTGAGTTTTTTTTCCATTCTGTAAAAGTTTATTAAATAAATACGGTTAACGAATAATACCAAAAAACATTTAAAATAATCTTAAAAACAAGTTAAGAAGCTGTATATTTTAATAACACATATTTTAATTTGGGAAATACCAAATCATGGAAAATTAGTTGGAGAAGTTCTTTTTGATATATTTATATGATATTAACTAACTAACTCCGTCTCCCCGGAGGGGTAGGCAGAAAGAAAGGAACGCCACACTGTTCTGTCCTGACACACTTCTCTAAATAAAACTTTTTTTTATATCTTTCGATTATTTATTGACAGTACAAACAAATTATCACGAAGTTTCTCCGGAGTGGTATGCAGAGAGAATAAACCATAACACTGCTATCTAACAAACCTACTTTATGGTTTACTGAAAAACGAATAAACTTCCTCCATATTTATCCATCGAATCACACGGGAACGTCGATTCTTCCGACAACGCGACCAACTTCTTTTTTTATTCTTCTTATGAGCCATTTCTTCATTGCTGGGTGTAGGTCACATTTATTTTAGGTGTATTAAGCTCTGTTCTGTTTTTTTTGCATATTTTCTTCTACCAAGATAACGTCATCATCGCAATTCAGGAAAACCTTATCTGGGGGCGTCCACTGTTCTTTGTTATCCTACGCCTACATTTCAGATCTCTGGGTCCCCATATCTTAATACCTTGTTTCGTAACATGACATGTCCATTGTATTTCACACTAACAATACTGTGTAGTATGTTGACAATATTAGTTCGGCGTCAGATTTCTTCATTTTGACCTTATCTTTCACACGTATGATTAACATTTGTCAACCTATAGACGTGTGTAATTCATTTGAAAATATGTACGCCATTAAAAATCTACAGGGTTTTTCTTTTTAATTATATTTATATTTGTGACTATTTTGATGCGCTGTTTTGTGAAAAGGTTCACTCTAAGGGGGAATAGAAAAATATTGAACATTGCAATCCTTCACAATTTAGATTTAACATTGCAATCCCTAACGTTATTAAAATTTTACGTCGCTTGGATATGGATTTAATCAAAAAGATTTTTTCCAGTCAACGATGTGACTATTCGCAAAATGGTTTTTGGTAATATTTATAAGGGCGATTTGAACATTATTATAAAACGATATATATTTTTTTACATACAAACATGTAATCATTATTTTTATTATCATTTAACATGATTGTGGTAACATTAATTATTGAGGGAGGGTGTTTTAAAGAGAATTTTAACCCAAAAATCTGACAAAATGAGATGTAATAGTGAGGAGTCAAAGAACTTGACGTTGGTGGAATATTCAATGTATGGTGAAGATACGAAAGAAGAATGTTAGGGACATTCTTTCTGTCTCTGTCTCTTCGGGGAAATGGCGTGATGGTTAGTCGTAATACCGTCTTGATAATAAACAGTGATTTTGAGACGGCATTGGTTGGTCAATTAATTATATCAGTTCATTGTAATGTAATATATAGAAAATTTTATAAAAAATTAAAATAATTAAATGTAAGAGTACGGCCACACCGAAGTTCCAGGGTCAGAGGCTAGGAGGACACCTGGCGAACCAACGTATGGCGTACAATGAAACCGGTCACGCTACAGGGTTCACAGCGCGTGATCACAATCGAACCGTGTCTTGACGCCTACCTAGGCACTCCGGTGTAGCCGTACCTGAGGGGTGTCTATGGTAAAGGGGGGGGGGAGAGAATATCTATATATTCTCTATGGTGAAAATTGTAAACAAAATCTGTCAAATTTGTTCTAGAAAGTAGAAACAGTGACTTATGTTGTTATCGAGTGTATTTATAATATATTATTGACTTATATAACTGAAACGTTAATTTGGGTTGTATATCGTCTAAAATTTATTTAAAGCATCCGACCAAACATGATAAAAACACCTGGGGAACCTAGGAAAGACGGCGGACCAGGTTATGTCGGCATTAGATTCTGTCAAGAATGCAACAACATGCTGTACCCAAAGGAAGACAAAAATAACAAAGTACTGCTCTACGCGTGTCGGAACTGCGATTATAAACAGCTAGCCGACTCTAACTGCGTGTACGTGAACAAAATTATGCACGAAGTCGATGAATTAACGCATATAAATCCCGATGTAGTCAGCGACCCCACTCTGCCCAGAACGAAAGAACATCAGTGCCCGAAGTGTAATAACAGAGAAGCCGTATTCTTCCAAGGGCAGACGAGGAGAGCCGAAGAAGAGATGAGATTGTACTATGTATGCACGAGCTGCAAGCATCGCTGGACTGAATAGTTTTATGTTATATTTCGGATTATTTTTATATAATTAATTTAGTACCACTTTAATGTAAAGGAATAAAAAATAATGAATATACGCTAATAAAAACAGTCAATTTATTCATTTACGAAATGAGAAATATTCAAATTGATTTGAAGTATATAAACTGTAACAATTAATTAACATAAATGAAATAAAGGTATTTTGATTTATAAAATTTGTAAGTCGTTTAATTTTTCCCTGCTTTAACTGTTATACATAAAAACGTGTTTTAAATTGGCTATAATTAAAATAAAACTTGTACCAAAACCTTAAGTTCTTTTATTTTTTTTCACTTGTGAGTTTCTATGTGGTAAGTAAGAAAAATATTACTCGAGTTTATTACACATTACCTTGGTTCCTGATCCAAGGGACATGGACAAAACCCAATTCCTTATTTTTGTCTGTTTTATGTTCATTCGGGACTCAAATAACTTAACTGTCACAGTGGGTACGTTAATGATGTAAATGGGGTACGAAGTCGAGGCAGACTGAGGAAAACATGGCATGACCAAATTAATCAAATTTTAAAGGTTGGTCATGTTAGAAGTCGGAGGAATCGACGTGCGTGTATGACTCGTTGTATGAATGTGGAGGAAGCTAAAGAGGTTTGCCAGGATAGAGTAGTGTGGCGGTCCATTCTCTCTGCCTACCCCTGTGGAGAAACGGCGTGATGGTTTGTTGTTGTTATTGTTGTCACAGTGGGACGTACCTTGTTGGAAAGCAGGTACCCATAAAAAGTGAAATGCCACCTTTCATGACAGTAAAACTTTCTGGCATTCTAGAATGGTCCTCGTGACCTAGTGAGTCCCGGGCAATGTGATCACTGAGCATACCATTGGGGTATGGCGTATCTTCGGCGCCACATAACAGACCCACCAGCTAAGGGAAGGTAACCCCTACAGAAAATCTTTCACCTCAGTTTTGGTCTTCCCACACTTTGCTTTCCATCTGGTCGTGTATTGAGAATCTTCCATGGACAGTTTTCTTTCATTCGCTGGAGGTGTCCTAACCATCTAAGACTGGAGATTTGTATTGTTCTTACAAATTTCTAAAATACACATTTGACAGCTGCCATGTTGGGTAAAAAAAAAGGGATAGGTATTGAATAAATAACGTGACAAATTCTTACGTGTTTATTAAGTTATCACAGCCATTACTCGTTTCCTTTAACACAAGGAATACATTTGATCTGTTAAGCATATATGCTATTCACATTGATTGCCTTAACAATACCATAATCGTTGTATTTCATTTAAACATTTGAAATAGTAACGACAATTTTAATAACAACGAAGTGCTTACAGCTTTATGCACTTACATAAAGTGAAAATAATTATTTGTTTTATTGACATTTGAAATGATTTTAAACAAAAATATAAGTAATGTGTAAAATCACTACCACTGTGAAACATACATTTTTAAGGATTAATTGTATCTCAATAGAGACGAAGATGTAAATTTTTTTGGAAACAGAATATGGTAGTCGAGGCGATTACAGGACTAATGACCTGTTATTGGTTAAGCGATCACTTTATGTTAACAACATTCCCCATTCTGCCCTTCTTACGACACCACGCCTAACAAATTTTTGGAACTTGTATATATGCTATTTTTTTAATAACTTCACTGTTTGTAGGTCAATCTACACTAGCACCATCTATTAAGATAATTTGTAAGTAATAATAACAAAGTGATCGCTTAACCCAACCAAAGACAGGTCATAAGTCCTGTAAACGCCTCGACTACCATATTGTGTTTCCAAAAAAAAAAAAAAATTCTTCGTCTCTGTTGAGATACAATTAATCCTTAAAAAGGATTAACCCGCAATGGGTAAAAATCCAGTATTTGTCTATAAGTATTTGTATACATTAAAAAACAAAACATACATTTATTTACAGTGACAGTTTACAAACAAATTATCTATCTTTCCCGCCATTTTGTTTAAATTTGTTATGGAATATTAATCAATTTATTAAAACATTTTCTTTGAATGGCTAACTGTATTCATCCATAAACTTGGATCCATTTATCAAATGTTAATGTCCCAAAAAACAAAATGGCAGGAAATCAATTATTAGTATAAATAACGAAACATATGTATTAAACAGATTAAATCCACAGATAAAATATTATTGGGGTGTACTTTCGACATTAAAAACAAAATAACTTCTTACAAAACCATTTAACAGAACTAATGACATAAATTAAAACTTGTTTCTTGTTTTTTCTTCGAATCAAAATATTAAAGAAAATTGTAATATTAATAAAACAAGAGCTTAGAGAAGATAGCACATGGTAAGTACAAAGAACAATTTTTTTTTTCAATCTAATTGACATTTATACATTAGTAAAGCAAAAACATATATTGTTTATAATTTTAAATGTTTTTTTTTGCAATATTTGAATAAATAAATATTATAACATATATCCCTAATGTTCGGATTAACTTAAACAAATTCCTATTTTATTAATCATTTTTATTAGTCTGGTAACTTAAGTCGATTTTTATGTCTTTTGGAGGGCGTTTTTTTGTAGGAAAATAAAAATGAATCGTTTTGGAAATTTAGAATGTTTTTATTTAGATATTAAAGATACAAAAAATTTAATTTTTGAATTTTTTTTATAGTTTATTATTATTATTATTATTATTAATCGAAGTTGGCACCTCGAAAAAAAAGCGCGTGGGTGGCCCGGGTGATTTTGGCTCTTGATGTTATCTGAAATCAAAAATTCTTAATCTAAAGACATGTCATTCTCGTCGGAACTACCGAGACATTTTTTCACCCCTAACTTTTTATTTTACAACCCCTTCTTTGCTGACTTTTTTTTCAAAGTCAGTTATTTATCCATGAAATTTAACTTCTGTAGTTCCGACCAGAATGACATGTCTTTAGATTAAGAATTTTTGATTTCAGATAACATCAAGAGCCAAAATCACCCGGGCCACCCACATGCTTTTTTTCGAGGTGCCTACTTCGATTAATAATAATAATAATAATAAACTATTAAATTAAAAATAAAAATAAATTGTTTTGTATCTTTAATATTTAAATAAAAACATCGTAAATTTCCAAAATGATTCATTTTTATTTTCCTACAAAAAAACGCCCTCCAAAAAAGACATGAAAATCGGCTTAAGTTACCAGACCTTAATAAAAATATTACCTATTATATAAAAAATATAATATACATAAATTTGCAAACGGAAATATTTTAAATTTAAATAATCAGAGTGCTATTATATTTTTATGAATTAAGCAAAATGTAAAAACCCTTATTAATATGATTGATAGATTCAGTTTACCAAAAGTTTTATAATATTTTTATGGGAATGAATGACATGTTTCACTTTACTACAGCATTATCCATCTTTTCTAGAAAACAATAAAAAAAACAGTTAATTCGTAAACATACAAAGCACTCCAATTGATTGTTACTAACTCTACTTATGTTTTAACAAAGTATGAAACATTACACAAGCGTTGCAATAGCATAAAGGTTTAAAATACGTCACTATAAACATCAACATGGAATGTGTATCAATTTCTAGACTTACAAAAGCGTCAATATAAAATCACAACCAACTATTTTCATCTTGGAAGTTCATAAGTTATTTGGAAGTGGGATGTTTGATTGTTCTACGGCATTATAAGCGGAAGCTCGATTCATCATATTATATTAGACATTAAAATAATTAATACCGATTCTGAAAAAGCAAAATCGTTGTATTTTTTTCTCTCTACCGGTTAAACATTCGGTTTCTTATTGGTTGTCAGGGTGAGGCACTTACGGGTGTGGTATTAAACAAAATAACTAATTAACTATCACTCCGTCTCTCCGAAGAGGTAGGCAGAAAGAATGTTCAACATTCATACATCGTATCATGCACGCGCGTCGTTTCCCCCACGTGTCTGACGTTCAATATTTGAATTATTTGATCGTGCCACGTTTTCCTCGGTCTTATTCTATTTCTATTTTCAATTACATCGTTAACATATACTTTTTTTTACCATTCTTTCCATGTGTCCAAAACATCTTATGTTTCTTTCATTATTTCGTTCATAACACTTTCATTCGCACCGCATTCACTTCTTATATTTACTCTTTTGAGTACAGATTTTCAAAACATTCGTCTAAGACCTAGGTTCTCAAAGTGGGCGAAAACGCCTCCTTGTGGGCGTTTGAGACTTTCAGGGGAGCAGCAGAAGACCCAGAAAAGAATACAGAGCGTGGGCAGATAAAAAAACATAGTCAAAAAAGACAAAAAAAAAAACACGCTAATAACGTAGGTACTAATAAAGCAAATTAAACTTAAATATTAATTTTATTTTGTTATTGTATGTATTGTAATCATTTTCCCATATTTCAAATAACTTTTATGGGAGGGGGGTGTTGAACGTTTATTTTTCTTGTAAAGGGGGCGGTGGCCCAGGAAAGATTGGAAACCTATGGTCTAAGAGATCTCATTTCTACTGCATTTATTCTACTTTCATCCTTCTTTTGCCAGTTATACGCTTCACTTTATCAAACCGAAACAACTAACTACAACTACCGGTGCTTCTGGAAATGACATTATAAATTAAGCCAAACCTTTCAAAATGGAAACTTAAAACAAACGTAAAATAAATTTAAAATACTAATGATGCATTTAGTTTTAAGAGATTTTTGACAAAATGTCGCCAGAGTAATTTTGCTTTTCCAGGATCGATATTATTAATAGAATACTGTTCTAACAACAAGCGATTTTCATTTGCAATCCAATCTAGACAACGTGTACAATATAATAATACTAATAAGAAATACACACGCGTCTCCCGCGGGGTGAAAAGAGAAGGATAGAGTGCCGCATCAGTAAAAGTGTGACAGTCCATTCTTTCTGCCTACCCTTTCGGGGAGACGGCGTGATGGTTAGTTAGTTAATAAGAAATAATCGTATACAAACATATGAGAGAATTTTTACATTATCCTTTCAAATGTCCATTCAATTCATAAGATTTCCTTAGGAACTATATAGCCCAAAGGTAATGCTGTCCCATCTATTGGGACACAAACAATATAAATTATTAACTAATTATAACTTTTGAAAAACATTATATTTTGAAAAGACTTCATTGCTTTCTATACTAACACGTTTTGGAAGTTCGCAGTGAGATTGTTCTCCAACGGATGAAAAAGCATCTGGGGTTGCTCGACAGTGTAAAAACGAGGAAACTACAATTTTTTAATAATATGGCCGAGCCATAGAGGGCTCCCTCCGCTTACCCGAAGCTGTTATAGGAGCAGCGGTGCCTTTCGTAAGCTTCACTCGTGCACTCCCTAGGCCCGTCCCCCGTCCATGCGGGACTTACGTTAAATAATAATAATAATACAACTCACAATCACGCCGTCTCCCCGGAGGGGTAGGCAGAAAGAATGGAACGCCACACTGTTCTGTCCTGACATACTTCTCTCGCTTCCTCTACATTCATACATCTTGTCACGCACGCACGTTGATTTCTCCGACTCCTCACGTGACCGACATTCAATATTTGATTGATTTGATCGTGCCACGTTTTCCTCGGCCTTCCTCTATTTCTATCACCGTTCACGCCGTTTACATATACCTTCTTTACCATTCTGTCTTCACTCATTCTTTCCATGTGTCCAAACCATCTTAATGACCCATTCCTTATTTTGTTCATAACACTTTCATTCGCACCACATTCACTTCTTATACTTGCATTTGTCACTCTATCATATACAGATTTGCCACACATTCGTCTTAGAGATCTCATTTCTACTGCGTTTATTCTACTTTCATCCTTCTTTTGCCAGTTCCATGCTTCACTTCCATACATAAAGGTGTCAGTAAGTAATAATAATATTATATGTATATTTGCAAAGAAGGGGGACCCAGACCACATTTAAGTTGCAATTACTGCAATTACTTTGGTCACGTAATGAGAGGAGAAATATACCAACTCCAACAACTTATAATTCAGGGAAAAATACCAGGAAAAAGAGGACCAGTCTGGAGAAGAATCTCTTGTCTGCACAATTTAAGACAATGGTTCAGAAGTAGCATCACATCGCTGTTCAGGGCCGCAGTCAACAAGGTGGAAAAAGCACTGTTTTAGAGCCAACCTTCTCAGAGGAGACGGCACTTAGGGAAGAAGAAGAAGAATTTGATTTGTGTCATAGAATCTAGGCAATTCTAACAATTTCCGTCTCATAAGATTGACTATGATTTTTTTTTTTCTACCAGCGATATCTATTGGTGGACACAAAATTAAATAATTAATCAGTATTTTACAAACTGAAAATATTAAATGACGTTTCTCTCGAGAGGTTACGTTTATTAAAATTTAATTATATATTAATTTAAATTTTTATTTAATTTTATTATTTTCATTTTACAATCGTCTTCTATCAAGAAATTTCAATACGCAATTTCATTTTAAAACAATGAGTGGAACAAAGTTTGTTATTAATAAATATCAAATGCAATGAAGAAAGAATGGTAAAAATAATGGTAAAGAATGAATGAAGAAAGAATGGTAAAAAAATGATATGTTAATGATGTAAATGGTACCAGAAATAGAGGAAGACCAAGGAAAACGTGGCACGATCAAATAAATCAAATATTGAATGTCGGCCATGTGAGGAGTCAGAGAAATCGACGCGCGTGCATGACACGATGTATGAATGTTGAGGAAGCGAGAGAAATATGTCAGGAAAGAAAGGTGTGGCAGTCCATTCTTTCTGTCTACCCCTTCGGGGAGACGGCGTGATGGTTAGTTAGTTAGTTTCAAATGCAAAATTATCAACGCAAAGGGGATTAGGAACAAGACGAGACAAAAGTTTATCTATATTACAAAAACACACGTCATCCGTCTTATTTAATAATCTTTAGTGCCACAAGCCTTTGTACGCATATGACAAACATCAAAAACTTTTTTCATTAAATCCATCCAAGCCGAGAGAGAGTCAAAGTGAATAAGAAATGGTTATATAAAACACTACAGACTAGCTTATTTCTACACAAGTACAATGTAGCAGAAAGATGGAAGCCTCTTATGATTTTTTCCATTCTTGGAAGAACTACGTATAGTACATAAGGTTATTTTGTGAAGGTTACAATATCTAGTATGAAAAAAAATATAGCAAAGATCTATTGTAGCTATGCTCTAAAATTTAGTTACTAAGATATGAAGTAAGGCTACTAAAGTTTAATTTAATTAATTACTTAATACACAGATGGCGTTAGTTGTCCAAACAAATATTATAAGTAGTTCATTTGAAGACTACAGGGGACAAACAAGGAATGTCAGTTAAAATTCAAAATAAATGTAATAATACCATCTAGCGGCATTTGTACGTATCTATCCACAGTAAAATTTTCATATTCAAAAATCATCTGTGTCATCGACTATGGCCAGATAATCGATTGCTAATTGCTAAGAAATGTATAGACTTTGATTAGCCTTTATTCTCAATTTATTCAAATAAACCTTCTACTGACATTCCTTGTTTTTCCCCTGTAGTCTTCATTTGTCTTAAACAAAATGACATTTTTCATATTTTTTGGAAACAAAATAGATTCTTAATATTTAATACTTAAACGATTCGAACAGTTCATGATTTATATACTATGAAACCAATAATAACATATGGCGTCGAAGCAAGGGCAGATATAAATAATAAAGAAATATAATTTATATCGCACCGTGAATGTAAAACCGAGATAACTGCAAATATAAATTTTGGAGATATGGGAGTTTAAAGATTTCATATTGCTTGGAAAAACTGTTTTTTTTTTTAAATAAACCAATGATTTTCGGTTTATAGTAATATACCTATAAACCGAAAAACATTGGCTTATTTAAAAAAAAACAGTTTTTCCAAGCAATATGAAGTCTTTAAACTCCCATATCTCCAAAATGTATATTTACACTTACGTCGGTTTTACACTCACGGTGCGATATAATATATATCGCACCTTCGGTAAGACAAAGGCACAATTGTTAAAAATTCTCAAAATCAGTTAAGTATGCCAATGTATTTTAAAAACATCCCTTTATCTGGAGGAACAAAGTCGCTCATTAATTTCAGTCTCATTTTTCCAGAGGGCGATAGTGTATGATTAATATAGCCAGAATAACACGATATTATTCTTCAAAAATCTTAAAATGTCTTTAATGAAAAATTACAAAACGTGCAATTGTGCCCTTGTCTTACCGAAGGTATGATATATAAAAATATTATATATTGTGTAGTTAAACAACAGTTGCATATATTTAATTGCAAATTAACAATTTCAAAAAGAGATCATTTGAATAAAATAACATTATGTTTATTAGTTAATTTTTTAAAATTAATTTATCACAATTCCCTCACTGTTCACAATTTTTAACTTCAAACATTAACGATGTTATTAAAATAAACAAAAGTTGTTTAAAAATTGAAGAACTGAAAATTCTATAAGTGGTATGAAATATTCACGACACGTGTTTCGTCTTATGAGGACATCTTCGAGTGTGCAGGCTTAAATATAATGTGTTACTTATATAGGCTTTGGGGTATGTCCCCCCTCCACTTCTACATAGATTATTTGTGGAAGTGGTTAACAATTATAGGTGCATTGTTAGATTAATTTCTGGGTATTTCTGTGGACAGTCATTGGACCAGAAATACCCAGAAATTAATCTAACAATGCACCTATAATTGTTAACCACTTCCACAAATAATCTATGTAGAAGTGGCGGGGGGACATACCCCAAAGCCTATATAAGTAACACATTATATTTAAGCCTGCACACTCGAAGATGTCCTCATAAGACGAAACACGTGTTGTGAATATTTCACTTATAGAATTTTTAGTTCTTCTATTTTTAAACAACTTTTGTTTATTTTAATAACATCATTATGGAATTCTATACACTTAATCATACATCGATTAATATCAAACATTAACACTTGTTAAAATCATGATCGATGTCCAGGGTGACAATAAAGGGAATATTTTTAAATTGAAATATAACAAATCACCTCGAATCACCTCTACTCCATATTTTAACAAGGTTTGGAATCACCCTACAGATATGAGCTTTCCCTCTATCAATATTGTCAATTAATACAAAATTAAAAATTAAACTTTTAACAACGTGCCAAGCGATGTACAAAATGGCTTAATTATTACCAAATCTACGTTATATAAAGCTTACAACGGTGCTATTAATAATGTGTGGCCAACATTAATATAATTATCACTAAAACGTTAACAAATGGACGAATTATTTTAGGTACTCGTACGTGCGTGTTTACAATCAGTCCTTCCAAAATTTAAAAACAAGCGTTGCACATAACCTCAAACGCGTGCGTACATTTTCACAACTAGCACAATATATGAATTAGTATCAAACACATCTCAAAATCCTACCATCTTGTCTCCTCGATACACTGAAGATGTTTACTATCTCCAGAATTTGTCAAAAGATGTCGTTACTTTGCTGTACAATGTTTTTTTGTTTTATATTGAATTTTAGTGTACACCAAGCGTAATAAATCTAACATTTTGTAATAAGCATTGCTTAGTATTATAAATATTATAAAAATAACCTTTTAAATATATTTTTTAGAACATATAAACATCATGAAGTGATATACAAAACATGTCATTGAAAACATTTTTTTAAGAGCTCCCATTTGTTCTTAAAACTAAATCTAACTAAACTAAACAATGAATAAATGAAAAATTCTTTAAATTATACCATTTATTAAGTGAAATTCCACTTAGGTTTATGGCTTGAACTGGTTTCGGCAGCTCGCTGCTTCTGGTAAGAATAATCCAGGATTTTAACTAAATATACTTTCTAATAAGATTTTTGAACAGGTAGACCAATTGAGATATCTCGGAAGCGAAGTAACCAGATCTAATGACCTCCCCAGAGAAGTAAGGTCACAGGTAGATAAGGCTGCAGCGGTTGCAGGCCGCCTGAAAGATGTCATATGGAGAAACAAGGACATGAGGACTGACAGCAAGGTACGCATTTATAAGACCTGTGTGCGACCAATCCTCACATATAGCATTGAATCGAGGGCAGACACTGTCAAGACAAAGAGCATGCTCAGGACAACCGAGATGAAAACACTCCGCGCTATAGCTGGCAAAACCCTACATGATCGAGTTAGGAATACAGCAATCCGAGAAATCTGCGAGGTCGAATATGTGGGCAGATGGGGACGTCAAAGACGGCGATACTGGCATCAACATGTAGAAAGAATGAGCTCAAATAGGATACCATACATAGCTCTCCATGGAACGCCAAACGGACAGAGACGACCAGGAAGACCCCCGAAACGGTGGATAGAAAGCTGGAGTTCAGCGTCTCAAGAGGACCCGCCTGAAATAACAGACTCCCGAGTCTATCAAAAGTGAAGAATAAGATTTTTTTTTTAAATTTTAATTTTCATTACAATAAAATTGGAAATCTACCGCGGACGTTATTGGAAAACTTCAGGTGTTTATAAATAAGTGCCTTCGCTCAATATTCAAGATCTATTGGCCCCAAACAGTGTCAAATGCCATTCTCTGGACCGTGGCAGGCAAACAATTCAAACCAATTAGAGAACAAGTCGCTAGACGCAAATGGCAGTGGATCGGTCACACTCTGAGACGGAACCCAGCCTGCATCGCTCAGGTCGCACTAGACTGGTCCCCTATGGGGGGAAAGAGGAAGCGAGGCAGACCTAGAACCACCTGGAGAAGAGCCCTGCAGAACGAGGTTAAGGCAGCAGGCCTTAAGTGGGATGATGTTAGCCATCAGGCATGCAATAGAGTCGGGTGGAGAAGGTTTCTTGAGGCCGTATGCACCACGGAGGTGTGACAGGACAAAAAGTAGAAGAAGAGACAATAAAAATAGGGTGTTAACACTGTAGAATTCCACAATGAGGAATATTTTAAGAATTAAAAGCACTATTTTTGTCACGCTTGAGTTTATTTTTCTCGACATGTTTTGAAGGTTTCAAAAACAATATAAATTTCGAAACATGTGGAGAAAAATAAACTCAAAAGTGAAAAAAAAAAACAGTATTTTAATTACAGCCAAACAACCAAACAGCAGATAGATAATTGCATTATAAAATAAATAGGAAACATAACATATTTATAATATGGAACAAAAAATTATGTTCAATTGTTTTTTCTTCATGTTATTTATATGTTCAGAATTGCATTCTTAATTCACCATTCAAATGTATGAATCCCTCTGAAAATTGTCTATGATTTAAAAACATTTATGACTTCTTTCAGAGTATTTTGATTGTTTTTAATTAAAAGTAAAAGGGATTATTCACATGACACAATTTTAACAATATAATACAGTACATTCTGTTACCTAAAGCTATGTATAATTATTTAAGCGTAATTTTAAAACTTTAACTGCGGAGCACTAACCGGGACAGTGGTAAGGGAAGAATCCAAAAGGCTGACCCCTTGTCCAGATTACACCCTATACCGTTTGGTTTTAAGTAAGTATCTCAATAGAGACAAAGATGTAAATTGTTTTTTGGAAACAGAATATGGTGGTCGAGGCGTTTACAGGACTTATGACCTGTCATTGGTTGGGTTAAGCAATCACTTTATGTTAACAACATTCCACATTCCGCCCTTCTTACGACCACCACGTCTGACAAATTATTGGAAGATGTATATATGCAAACACTTCACATTTTTTAGTTCAATCTATACCAGCGCCATCTATTAAGATTAGGTGTAAGCATTAAGCAGAAATTTTTTATTAATGCAATGTGAAAGGTATCATACATTGCTAGACAACGCCAGGAGAATACTTCTCCAATTTTTTTATGCTTTTTTAAACTTGGACCAGTTTTTATACAACATATTGTTTTTATTGAATGTTACCAATACTTGTAGAAAATACTGGATTTTACCCAATGCAGGTTAATCATTTAAGGATTGATTGTATCTCAATAGAGACGAAGATGTAAATTGTTAAAAAAAAAAAACTCCTACTTACTTAAAACCGAACGGTATAGGGCCTGACTTGGACAGGGGTCCGCCCTTGGGTTCTTCCCTTTATCACTATCCCGGTCAGTGTTTCGCAGTCAACGTGTTAAACAAACTAAGCATCATAAATCTATTGTGATCAACATTAGGTTATGTGCCATTTGTAAAAGATAAATAATTCCAGATTGTCATTTTTAAGATTGTGATTTCAAATGATTGTAATTATTTAAGATGATTTTTTATTTAACAACTAACTAACCATCACACTGTCTCTCCAAAGGGGCAGGCAGAAAGAATGAACAGCCACACTATTATTTCTTGACATACTTCTCTCGCTCTCTCAACATTAAATTTATACATCGTTTCACGCACGCACATCGATTTCTCTGAATACTCATGTGACTGACATTTTATATTTGATTGAATTGATCATGCCACGCTTTCCTCGGTCTTCTTCATTTCTTGTTTCGTTTACATTGTTTAACAAATATATTTTTTATCATCCTTTCTTTCCATGCGTACAAACCATCATTATGACACTTTTATTATTTTGTACATAACGCTATCATTCGCACTGCATTCACTTCTAATATTTGCATTTGACACTCTATCATATATATTCTTACTACACATTCGTCTAAGAGATCTCATTTCTAACTAACTAAACTAACTAACTAACCATCACGAATGGATGGACTGCCACACTTTTCTTTCCTGACATACTTTTCTCGATTCCTATACATTCATACATCTTGTCATGCACGCACATTGATTTCTCCGACTCCTCATGTGACCGACATTCAATATTTGATTGATTTTATCGTGCCACGTTTTCCTCGGTCTTCCTCTATTTCTAGCTCCGTTCACGCCGTTTACATATACCTTCTTTACCATTCTGTCTTCACTCATTCTTTCCATGTGTCCAAACCATCTTAACGACCCTTTCCTTATTTTGTTCATAACACTTTCATATGCACCACATTCACTTCTTATACTTGCATTTGTCACTCTATCATATACAAATTTGCCACACATTCATCTTAGAGATCTCATTTCCACTGCATTTATTCTACTTTCATCCTTCTTTAGCCAGTTCCATGCTTCGCTTCCATACATAAGGGTCGGCACAAGATTACCATCTTGCCTGCCATCTTGGCTTTTTTGGATAGGCTTTTGTTTGCGATGATAACTTTAAGTGCACCATTTACTCTGTTGCCTGCCCCAACCCTTCTTTCAATATCCTTCTTTTGCCAGTTGCATATATTAAACAACATTATTACTTTATTTTTCTTGCCATATTCTAAAGGTATTATTTGGAAGAAGGCCTGTAATTTTAATTTGATTGTTATTTGATAGGTAAAAACAAATCTACAATAAATAATTTATATATTCATACCGGTAGGAACTACATTTTATAATTAATACAAATCAGCTCACAACCACTCATCATAATTCAGATTATTCTATTTTCAACATGGGTGCAAAATCTTATTCTTTTTGAAAACACTGTAAAAATTTAAAAAACAAAAGCAGCATTTGTTTTTCAAACTGCAGCCGATGGAAGAGATAACTTTAACACTGCGTACATAATGTAGTGACACGGTGATAATTAATTTAGTTTTATTATAATTTAAGTAGGCTTGGCACAATCTAGTGGTGTTTTTTGTTGGTTTCTAATATAACGTCATTTTTATTTTTTTATTTTATGTAAAACACATCTATTTTTAAATCGTCGTAACAATGTTCTTATTTACAAAGTTTAAGTATAGTCCAACCAGTGTAAATTAATTTAAATTTAAACCACCATTCTTACATAAATGTTATTAAGTTTACTCTTGGGCGTCCTGTTCTAGAATTTTATTTAAAAATATAACACAAATCACAAAAATAGGTATCATTAGTTTTAAAATTAAACATATAAACTGTGTTTTTTTAGAGGTATACAATACATATTCAAAATGAATTAAAAATACATTAAAATAATGTTAATGTCTATGATATTGGTTTTATTTAATAGATAATTTTATGCCATTATTGTTTAAATATGATTTCGGGCATATGAGTGCCACGGCTAGCTAGTATGACGCGCAATCTTGAAATCCAATTTTCGACAATTCTCGTCTTTGTGGATGCGTATTATCCACTAGAGTGTACGTGGTGCGAAAACGATCCATGGTCTTCCGAATAACTTGCTCGGATGGACGATTATGTCAACCGTAAAATGGACGTAGTGCACGATAAGTTTGGCGAACCGAACCATGATTTTCAAAATAAATTTGCACAAGCGCAATTTGTAAGCGCTGTTCTGATGTCAGTTTATTTAGGGTAAAATGGCAAAACGTGTTGACTACAAATCACCTGTCAACTGTCAAATTGACAGTCTGTAGAAACAATGTTGCCAGTTTAAAAACCTAACCTCTAAAAAAAACATCCTATATATAAAAGCACAGTGCATTGAAAACATTTGAATTTTAATTAAGGTAGGTACGCAAAATAAGTATGAAGTCAGCTACTAGCTGGCAACACCCTCTCATCTCTTTAATTCAAAGGGGTTCTTATCATTAAGTTTGTGGAGAAATTTATGCAGTTAATAAACTTCAAAGACTAATGATACCAAATTGCAAAGGTCACATCAAATATTAAATAAATATTTTTGAGTCATACATACAATAATTCCTTCAATAGAAATCTACAATTTTACTAATATTATTAGACAACCCTTATGTATGGAAATGAAGCTTGGAGCTGGCAAAAGAAGGATGAAAGCAGGATAAACGCCATAGAAATGAGATCACTAAGAATAATGTGCGAGAAAATGTTGTATGATAGAATACCGAATGATAAAATAAGAAAGAAATGTAAGGTTTAGTAGTTGTTTTATGCGGGGGCTAAATGTGTGGTGCTCCTTCGCAAAAGGGCGAGGGAGGATTTAGGGTTTATTAATTTTAATACATTCTGATTAAGCTTGTCCTAACCATAGAATCTGTAAACAAAGTGATAGAATAAAAGTAGCAGAATATTTTATAGTTTAACCACGAAGAAATGGGTAAAAATAATATTTTTAATATACTGGTTGGACTTACGTAATGAGATATCTTATCATTTATAGATTGGTTTTTAATTACATAATATTATAATCATTTTGGTTAAAAAATATTGGATTGTTTTGCATAGGTGTCATAATAATATATAATAAATAATCATTTATTTTAAATTAAAATAAATCACATCTTATTATATTTTGATTTAAACTACAAACATATTTATTTTATTCCTCTTATAGATTGTTGCTAGAATGTTGCAATATTAAAAAATGGTAATCTCCCATTAATTAGAGTCACAAGAATATTTCAAGAAGATGGATCTCTAAGCACTGATATGAATCTCCATTGAGTATAATAAAAACTCATCTCTATCAAGATTATTATTTGTCATTATCTTTAACAAAGGTTTTGTCAAATCAAATTAAAAGTAATGACGACTATGGGATGCCCCGTTGGCCGCGAAGCACATACTTATGAACAGAAACGAGATGAAACGCGCATCTCGCACTCTGAGCTGCAACCGAGTGATGGCGTTAAACAAGAAAGAATTGATCCAAGAGCTGAACAATCTATTTTGAAAGAATTCCAAGAGGAAGAGGAAGGAGTACTCTATGGACTAGGCATCGTCGATTGAGGGTAAGTTAAGATTTTCATAGTTTTAGCCGGACTTGAAACTTTAAATGCGTTTTTCTCAAAACTGTGTTTTTAAAACATTCCTCCATCATATCTCAAGAACGGGTTGACCGAATGACTTCAAATTTATACTGTAGACTCAGCACATATAAACACCCAAAATAGACTACTATCATTCCCAAAATTTTTAATAATTATATTTTTTATAACAAAAACATAACAAACAAAAAACATAAAATTAGATTTTTTTTCTTCAGAGGTCTACCAAAAATCCAATTTTTGGTATTTTCAATTGAGTATACATTCTGTGCATTTAAGCTTACAGATTAAAACGCCGTTAATTTTTTTTATTTCAGATAAGCCAATCAAC
Source organism: Lepidostoma basale (assembly GCA_022606425.2). NCBI lineage: Eukaryota > Metazoa > Arthropoda > Insecta > Trichoptera > Lepidostomatidae > Lepidostoma > Lepidostoma basale. The sequence goes on along the minus strand of JAHDVF020000843.1, from coordinate 327,448 downwards.
TGGAATCGTGGAGGAAGTGAGCGTCCATTTTTTCGAGGCGGGTGTGTTCAGAGCGCTATAACTCACGTTCTATTGGATATTTTTGGCTAAATATTTATATACATACTCTTAGAGTACATACAAATAAACGATAAAAAACTTAAAGTTCTATCTTTTTACTGGTCGTCAAAAAAAAATCCCTAAAATGCTTAAAAAACAGGCCGTCACATGGGTGAACCCCCTTAAACAAACGAAAAAGAAAGTAATTATTTTGCATTTAAAAAGTTTTCACCATATACTAGGCTATTCTAAACCGGTCTTAATATCTTTAAAACAGTAGAATTAAACATTGTCTTTACATATAAATAATTTGAATAATAATATAATATACTTTTCATAACATTCTAGCAACAACCATTCTGTTTTAACATTTTCAGACATATTTTCATGACGTTTCCCGCCGTTTTTTTTTTGCGTCAACTGAAAATTCAAGTAACTCCAAGCTTTTCGACAATACCACTAGATGTCACTAAGTAAAATTGTAATTTTTACGTTTTTGATTTGAATTTGACAGTTATCAGTTTTAATGCATGCAAATATAGCATGTGTTGTAAATAAAATACGCAAATATTTTATTTAGAACTTATAAAAGTCAATTACCTCATGATCATTATTGTCAGATTCTGAAGAGGTTACTTCTATGTTTTGATTGTTTAGTCTTCGATGTGCATTTGTTTTTAATGCAGTCATAATTTAATCGGTAAAATAACAAATTTATATGTACCACTGGAAGACTAAGAGTTGAACGCCATGCTGGAAGTCTCGCTGGGCGCCTTGGACAGCAGGTGACTGTTATTTTCCAGGTCGTATCCGATGGGGCCCGGCACGTTGTAGTCTGGGATGGGTGGGAGGACGTTCAGTTCGAATGCGCCTGACAGATTGCCGGGCGGGGAATAGTGTGCTACCACGATAATCTTGCCAGCGCGGGAACGGGCCTTGCCTACCCCGAAAAATCGGGTAGCTACCCACACTATCTGCGTGAAATGACCTGCAACGGGAAGAATTCGTTTTATGTGTGAAACGTAACTTACTAGGCGCCAATGTCTTACCACTCTGACTGCCGAAAATAGGAGAAATACAGATGTCTCAAAAGAAAGTTTATATTTGTTTAGCTTACTGCGTGAACGTAACGAATCCGAGGAGTGCGAGGGCTATGTCAATCAGTAGCCTGGCTCTTGGGAATTCAGTCGCTTTGGAGCGTTTCTCGTGAGCGGACCGAAAGTTTTACAAAAAAACTGAATCGGCGACTGTAGCGCGTAGAAGATTCATAATAGTAAACACGATTGTTTAGTGATTTTACTTGGATTTAATTTATATAAATTGTAATAAATTTGTTTCGCCTTGCGAGGGCATTCTCAAACTGAACCTAATCGCCAAACAGTGTGTCCTTATATTGAAATTCAATATAAGGACACACTATTTGGTGATTAGGTTCAGCTTGAGAATGCCCTCGCAAGGCGAAACAAATTTGTCACAATTTATTTAATTTATATAAATTAAATCCAAGTAAAACCATTAAACAATCGTGTTTACTATTATAAATTAATACCTCAACCATCAATACGTAGAAGATTCTGCAGTATGCATACCTCTCATTCGAAAATGGTTCAAAAAGTGTGAAGATACCGGTACGACACTGGAAAAACCAAAATCCGGGCGACCAATATCATCAAGAACGGTAGAAAACGTGGAGAGTGTTAATCAGTCTGTCGATTATCAGTCAGCTGAGCCGTAATAATTTTTATTACTGCTAGACTAAATGAGTGCCGCGAACGCGAGGGTTTACATTTGGACGATATTATTTTTAAGAAATAAATCCCCAAATTGTGCACTTTAATAAATAGTAAAGTTTTTTTCGATAAACGCCTTTTTTTTAACCCTTCCACTAAATATAAACTTTCTTTTGAGACTCCAGAGGGCCGTCGACCACCAAAGAGATAGAGCGAAGGCTGGAAGTCTTTATCACAGGAAGAAATTACAATAAAGGAAAGAAGAAGAAATTACAATATTTTTGAAAGTTATTCAAATGCAACACAAAATGAAAGCAAATAAAAAAGTAGAGAAGAAATATGTTAATAGATTTAAAATAAACACAGTACAGATTATAAACATACGCACATGTCTCCTATATTCGCCTTCACTTTGTGTTGTGGATTCATATTTGAATAAATATAATTACACTTAGTATTACAACACATTCTTTCACTTAACACAGACATGATTCGGTTCTAACATAACCTTTATCAATTTACACAATTTTAACAATAAAATAAAACAGAGTTATGTATAAAGGTGGAAAGGATATAATTAGGATTGAGGAGAGGGGGGTGTAACGGGAACACTTCGAACGTTTATAAACAGATTTTTCACAATTGGAATTCTTTTTCCATTCGAGAATTCAAATTGTATTATTATTTAGTGGTTTATGGAGGAAAAGTTGCTTACCCGCATTGACGTTAGCATGTAAGACATCCGGTTCTTTGAAATAGTCATACTGTCTGACTGCTGCGTACCAGTATGAAGACACTTCTTGGCCTAAAAACATTACATATGTTATTACTATATTCCTTCCATCTTTGTCTTCCACCAATCTCTATTCATTTATCTGGGATATGTAACATGCTCGTAGTAATGCTAATTTTATTAGGTGGTTCACAAATGTCATCTTACTTTTTGGTATATCTAAAACATAACTGATTAAAATATCGCACTAAAGACACTGAGGACGATAGCAGTCAAGACACTGAGAGATCGCGTCAGGAACACCAGAATAAGAGAGATATGTGAGGTTGAGGATATTATAAGATAGAGCAGACAGCGAAAAAGGGACTGGTACGGTCATGTTCAAAGAATGGACATCACCAGACTCCCCTATATTGCATTGCATAATCAGCCTCATGGGACTCGTCCTCGTGGAAGACCTCCTAAAAGATGAAAGGACAGCTGGGAATCTATCTCACAGGAGGAGCAACACTCTGGAGAACATACCACATAGGTCTACAATAAGGAAGAAGAAGAAGAAGACTAAAGTGATATTACTCAAAAACTTGTTATTGACTAGTGTCACAATCAAATCAATAAAACATTAAATGTCGGCTACACGAGGAGTCGGAGAAATCGACGTGCATGACTCGTTGTAGGAATGTCGAGGAAGAGAGAGAAGTGTGTCAGGAAATAACAGTGTTGGGGTCCATTATTTCTGCTACCCCTTCGGTGAGACGGTGAGATGGTTAGTTAGTTAATAAATAATAGCATTTTATAGCAAAAATGAGAATCCTACGCCCCATCGTAGATAGAACTCTAGATGATAAGGTCTGTCTGTGGTGTTGAAGACAAAGTGAGGTGGGGAAAAAGCAGAAGGCGCTTTTGGAAGAATTGCGTGGACTTCATGGAAGATACAAGACTTGTAAAATAATAAAAACCCCAGTAGCAAGAGGTTACCAGGAATGCCGCCGATGGAGGGATTGCTGAACGTCATCATCCTAGGAAAATTCACGATCACAAACAGATCATACAACCTAAACCAAGAAGAAAAAGAAGAAGCATCTAATAATCGCCTTTTTGCTTCCCCCAGAGCTAAAATGGCTCCCTTAGTTCGTTCTCGTATCTCCTATCTATATTAATTTTACTATAAAATGTATTTGTATTAAAATATAGCTGTGCGCTACATGCACATTATTAATATAAATACTAAGCATCCATTGTGCCAATATTGAGAAATGGTTACCTTTTTATTGGGGATATTTATATTTAAGTTTTATATATTTCATTTCCTATTTTTATAAGAAAGTAAATTGTGGTTTAAACTTATTTTATAAACTGATAGTTTGTTATAACATAACTGGTTCTGATTTTGAAAATTTGGTTTGGTTCGTGTGGTTCTCCCGTAAATTTGGAGGTATTTCGTGTATAAAAGAATTGTTTCGGTCAATTTTATTGTTGCCGCACTTTATGATAGTTATTTGTGACACAAAATACGTTTTCACTGTTTTGATGTTAAAATTACATAAGTTTTTCGTTTATAAAAATAATTTTGACAGGTGTAAAAATAAATTTTTCATTTGTTCCAATGACAATTTAAATAAATTCTTCAATAATATTTTTAAGTTTTTGCTGGTGTTGGATTGCTTTAAGTGCCTAATTAGGGTTAATTAAAAACAAAAACAGTTGATGACTTGGAATAAAAATTAAATGAACACAAATGTCCGGATCGTCCAGCTGACGACAAGTGCACCATCTAAAAGAACATTTTGTATTAAATTATTTTAATTTGTTATTTTATTTTATATCATTGTATTTTATATAATTTGTTTTAGGTTTATTTTGTAGACGTTGAACGATCGAAGTGTGCGCGGGAGATGCCTATTGGTGGCGATGAGTTTCGCAACCCATCACACCGCGTCTTCCGCGGGGGCGAAAAGAGTATGAATGGAGTACCCTATCGGTTAAAGTGTGGCAGTCCATTATTTCTGCCTGCCCCTTCGGGGAGACGGCGTGATGGTTAGTTAGTCAGTTATTTTTTTTTTCTAAAAAAATATAATGTCACCTGTGACGTCTGCTTGTAACGTGGTGACGGGTCTCTGGAATAGGTTCTGTCCGATTTCTCTGTCATTTCTGTAGTAGAACTTGTTCGTGTGTGCCAGGTGGTTGGCCCAAGTCTGCGCGTATCCACACAACTAGAAAACAGTACTCTTTGATGAATAAGATTCAAATAGTTAAAAAAACATTCTTTTTTAGAAGCATTCTGCTTTTGAAAAAGGAATTCGAATGACTGGAAGTGCCACGGTGGGACATACCCTTCTGGAAGGTATGTATCTATAAAATGCCGTTAAAAACCATCTTATATGACAACAGCAAGAGTTTAAGAACCTCTGAAATGTCAGGTAATATTTGACATTTAACCACGGGAAAAAAATCGATGTCAAATGTGACCTTACGTAAGACCAAAAAGGGTTAAGTGACGTCAAATGTGATCCCTACATGAGACCGAGAAAGGTTAATCGATGTGACCCGACATAACGCAGAAAAGGGATAAGAACATTATTTTCAAATTTTGCTTTTAATTTTTTTTTACTTGAAACTCCGACGAAGAATGATTAAATGTAATATGTGGTCTGTTCTACTATATGGCTGCAAAATCTGGACTCTGAAAGTGAATGTAATGAACCGGTTGGAAGCGTTCGAGATGTGGATATACCGCAAAATGCTCCGTATACCGTGGACCGATAGGGTCAGTAATGCAGACGTACTGCAGAGAGCCAGAGCCAATAGAGAGCTGTTGTCGAGTGCGAAATTTAGAAAGGTCTCATATTTGGGTCATGTGCTAAGGGGAGAAAAATACCACCTCCTTCGACTGATATTAATGGGTAAAGTGGAGGAACGTCGCGTCAGGGAGTTGGTAGAAGGCAGCTGTCCTGGCTGCAGAACATCAAATAATGGACAAGAATAACAAGAGTTCAGAACCTGTTCCAAGTGGCGCAGGATAGAGATGCCATTGCTGCAGCGATCGCCAACGTTGGGGGGACCTGACAGGCACCGAAAGCATGCTTATTCATGTAGGAAAATTATTTAAACTTGACTCACTTCAGGGAGCATGGATAGGCCTGGTGCACCATGCCTCTGTCGGTAGACGTTGTGCCAACAGAGACACTCCGTGATGAAGTCGCTGTCCTGCCAGGCCGTCTGGGCTTCGTTCAGTTCCACCACAACGCTAAGGGGCCGATGGCACAGCAGCTGAAATAAAAGTCAATTTTAAGAACACATTTAAAATTAATAAAATACACGCCAAAAATAATATGTATAATGTCTATAATAATAATAATGTCTCGCCGCTATCATTAAGTCAATGCCATTTCTAAATCTCTCTTTCAAGACGGCATTGTGAGTAAGTACCTGCATATTTCAAGTACGAGGCATATCTAGAAAGTAAGTGTACTGAGGCTCTCACGACCGGATGAATTTTATTTTCGACATGTTGGCTACACTTCCGTGTAGCCTGACCCTTCCCCTCCGCAACGAGACCGGTTCGAGGTCAGTACGTTGAGAAGTGTCGACGCGACAACACGTTTCGTGAAATATGTCAATCCAATCTCCCGCTAAGTGCGAAATACGCGGCCCCGGGCAAGAGTTTTTGAGGCGCTGCAAACTCCATGGAGATGAATTTCTCCGCTCCATCTTTACTGGAGATGAAACTTGGGTTGCACACTACACGCCTGAAACCAAAAGGCAGTCTCAACAGTGGCGTCACACCTCTTCACCCTCCGCCAAAAAGTTCAAAACCACAATTTCAGCCAAGAAAATCATGGCATCCGTGTTTTGGGACTGTCAAGAGATAATTTTAATTGAATATTATGCCTCAAGGGGAGACCATCAACTCTGCAAGATACTGTGAGATCCTAAAAAAATTGCGGAGGACGATTCAGAACAAGAGGAGAGGTATGCTGACAAAGGGAGTCTGCCTGCTGCACGACAATGGAAGAAGGAACTGCTCGCCTCGTTTAAATGGGATGTCCTGAACCATCCCGCGCATTCCCCTGACCTAGCACCTTCAGATTACTATCTCTTTACTTCCCTGAAGCTGCACATGGGTGGAAAAAGGTTTTCAACCGACGATGAGGTAAAGGAGGAGGTGAAGAAGTGGACGAAGGAGTTGGCGGAAAACTACTTCGACGAAGGCATCAAAAAGTTGATACCCCGCTTCACTACCTGCATTAAGAGGAATGGCGACTATGTAGAAAAATGGCTTACATATGTACTACGGTAACCACGTAATTTTTTTAGTTTAAATAAAAAAAATTGCAGCGTACAATAATTCAGTACACTTACTTTCTGGAGATGCCTCGTACTTGACCGAATGTTTAGTTGTCTATTGTTTATTCGACGCAAAATAGTACCTAATAGTACTTTCCTATATTTAGAGTACTTACGCTTGAACATTGTTTCATTAGAAACATTAAATACTCGTATGTTAAGTGAATACAAGTATATTAATAGAAACATCGTATATATTAAGTAAGTACTCGCATCTTATACAGAATATTTATCAGAACGCTACATTGCATGTGACTCTGAATGACGATTGGAAGACTAACCTGATACCAGTAAAGCGTGGCGTGAGACAAGGAGATCCAATTTCTCCGAAACTATTTACTTTGGCGTTGGAATATGCCTTAAAACATCTACCATGGGACTCCAAAGGCATAATCATAGATGGCACTCACCTTAATCACCTACGTTTTGCAGACGATATTATTGTCATCAGTAACGACCCTACACAACTGACGGAAATGCTAAAGGAGTTGAACGAAGCATCTAAAAAAGTTGGCCTAAAAATGAACCTCACTAAAACCAAGTTGATGACGTCACAACCAGCACAAATCGTATTGGACAATGCCAGCATTGAATCTGTCAGTGAATACATTTATTTGGGTCACAAAATACAGCTTGGGCGAGATAACCAGACAGCAGACCTGAATAGAAGAGTCGGACTAAGCTGGGCAGCATTCAAAAATCTTGGTCACATTTTGAAAAATCCGAAAATACCCATCAACCTGAAAAGGAGAGTGTTCAATGCCTGTGTCCTGCCAGTGTTCACTTATGGTATTGAGACAGTCACAATGTCAACAAGCCAACAACAAAAAGTGCCAACAAGCTAAGAGTCACTCAGAGAGCAATGGAGAGAGCCATGTTGGGTATCAGTTTACGGGACAGACTCAGAAATGAGGACATAAGAGTCAGGACAAAGGTTTCCGATGTTGTCAAGATGGCCGCAACCCTCAAGTGGCGATGGGCGGGACATGTCGCTCGCGATCCAGAAGAAAAGTGGACAAGGCGACTGCTGTGCTGGTGGCCAAGGACGGCAAAGCGTGGAGTTGGGCGCCCACAGTTGCGTTGGCGCGACGATATCCGGAGAAGTGCGGGAAGTGCCTGGATGCGGATCGCTCAGAATAAAAGAAAATGGAAAATGCGAGAGGAGGCCTACGTCCAGGAGTGGACGGTCAATACGGGCTGAAGAAGAAGAAGAAGACTCGCATTGAGTACCTAACTCCAAGCTTATTAACAACAAAATTCAAGTTTGGAAGAGTTAAATCACAAACACAACTTTAAGCCTAGACAGGGCGATGTTTGCTCTGCAGATATTCGATCAAATTCTAAATGAAGTTAATTTAAGTTTAGCGAACTTCAAGAGCCGCGATACGAGTACCTGCCTAACTACTCAAATACTATTTAGGTACTTAAGTGGGTAGGTACTCGTACGAGTGGCGAGGGGGAAATTTTTAGTTTAGAAAGGGGATTAATTAATTTCACTCGCACTCAGAATTATACGAGATCTATAAATATTCCAGTGGATTTTATATGTTCCATGAAATATCGATTTTTTACCAATTAACCATCACACCGTCTCCCCGAAGGGGTAGGCAGAAAGAATGGACTGCCACACATTTCTTTCCTGACATATTTCTCTCGCTTCCTCAACATTCATACATCGTGTCATGCACGCGCGTCGATTTCTCTGACTCCTCACATGGCCGACATTCAATATTTGATTTATTTGATCGTGCCACGTTTTCCTCGGTCTTCCTCTATTTCTGGTTCCATTTACATCATTAACATATAATTTTTTTACCATTCTTTCTTCATTCATTCTTTCCATATGTCCAAACCATCTTAATGATCCTTTCATTATTTTGTTCATGACACCATCATTCGCACCGCATTCACTTCTTATATTTTCATTCGACACTCTATCATACACAGAGTATCCACACATTCGTCTAAGCGATGCATTTATTCTACTTTCATCCTTCTTTAAGGATTTACATCAATGATATTAGAATTTATTTTACAATCTTCAATGTGAGCAGAAAATAGCTCTTTATTATGATGAAGGAATCTGGTCGTGTCCAGGCTTGAACCCATGCCCCCTGGATCAGGAGCCAAACGTTCTATCCTCTAGACCACCTCCCGGTTTGATTACCACCTGATTACCTGATTATTGCGCTTTTTTACGTTGACTATGTCCAACATTAAGGGGGTACTACAATCCTGCGAAATTCCACACCGAAGTCAGTTTTCTATGTAATATATACCCTCTTGTTATTTTCAATCGATTATAATTCTACTTCATTTTCTTCTTCTTCTTTGCTAGCCTTCTTCCCTCCACTGGTGGATATAGGTCTCTTCCAATTTCCTCCACTCGCCTCTATCCTGCCCCCTTTGTATCCAAGATTTTCCAACCCTTTTGACAATATCATCGGTCCATCTCATCGGTGGCCTTCCGACACTTCGCCTTGTCGCTTGGTCTGCTGTTGCTACTACTGCCTTATGCGGTTACGCAAGCTATCCTATCACTACTGCCTTGCTACCCAGGATACTCAGCTGGTCTCCAACTGAGTATCCTGGGTGTCCATCTGTTGCCACCCTGTCTAGCCAAGTGTCCAGCCCATTGCTTTTTCAATTTTGCCACTCGGTCCATGACGTCAGCAACCCTGGTGCGGCGTCTGATTTCTTCATTTCTCATGCGGTCACGCAAGCTCACACCAAGTATCAATCTGTCTTTCCATGGACCTCTGTGTACACTTGAGGCTTCACTGGCTTAAAAGGAGAACTTCACTGGCTTAAAAGTCCAGAAAGAATCCAGTATAAACTCTGCTGGACAGTCTTCAAAGCGCTACATGGAATGGCACCAAGTTATATATCTGAACTCTGTATAACGGACAGCCTAAATTCAAGGAAATCCGGACTTCGCTCGGCGAACTCCTCAGCAATAGGAAGATTGGTTGAGCCGAAGCGTTGCCCCAGTACAAATTTCGGGGATCGAGCGTTCGCGGTAGCCGGTCCATCAGCTTGGAACAATCTCCCTTCACACCTCAGATGCATAAATGATCCGACAGATTTCAGATCTAAATTGAAAACCCATCTTTTTCATATTTCATACCCAATTTAAACACTTATACTTTGTTCTACTATACTTTTTAACCGATCGCTTTTTAAGCGGTCACATTTAGATTTTTTAGATTTAAAACACGTCTTAATACGCCCTTGAGGTGATTACATCACAAAAACGGCGCTTTAGAAGTTAGCATATTATTATTATTATTGAGCCTGTGGACACTTTTATAATACTATGATCATAACAAATCTAATACCGAGAAAGATTCCTTTTATTTCAACTATTAATCCACAAATTTTACCGTTAGCCGAAAAATATGTTGTCAAACGATAAATTCAATTTAGTATGCCCGATTCGATTACGATTTCCATTCGTAATTCATTTGGGATCGCACGGATGCCCGGCAATAAACAAAAGTTATCCCCAAAAACTCTACTTGTGTATATTTTCAACCATAACTAATATTTAGTAACTTTACTGGTTTAAAAAAATTATGATCCTTGCTGGTGCTCAATGATATTACAAATTATTCCCACGAGGAGAGCGTGCACTTAACCCAACCAATGACACCGGTCCTGTAAACACCTCGATCACCATATTCCAAATTGCATCTTCGTCTCTATTGAGATACAATTAATCCATTATCCGGAGGTATTTCCAATCCAAGAATACTAGCAGAACTAAATCTATACGTTCCCCAAAGATCTTCGCTGTGTCCTGAAAGTGTCCTGAAAGAATTCAGTATAAACTATGCTGGACGGTTTTTAGCGCTTCACAAAATGGCACCAGCCTATATATCTGAAATTTGTATTGCTGATAGCCATAACTTGCGGCAATCTACGCTTCGATCAGCTAACTCCTCAGAAATAGGCAGATTAGAAGCCAAAGCGCAATCCTCGGACCCATTCAAGAGATCGGGCTTTCCGGTGACAGGTCCGTCCGCCTGGAATACGCTTCCATACTCACATTGAGAGAATATGTGGAGTTGCACTGAAATTGTTGGGATTTATTCTCCGAACTGGTAGAGTTTTCAAGAATCCCTATGTTTTGCGAATTTTGTATAACTCATTGGTCCGGAGCCGGCTCGAGTGTGGTTCGGTGATATGGAGTCCTCACGAGGCGAGATACTCGCTCATGTTAGAGAGGGTTCAGAAATGATTTCTGAGATATCTCTACATGAGGGAGTTTGGTAGCTATCCGTGGTTTTATCCCACTGCATTCCTCTTGGGCATGCTGGGGACCAATAGTTTGCAGATAAGAAGAGATGGGTGCACACTTAACCATTTCTTCAGACTTATCAGGGGATTCTTTGAGAACTCCGTTATCTTGGAGGCTATCCATCTTTATGTTCCAGATGGTTATCTTCGACAGCGTCAGCAAAGTAACTAAATAAAATAGCTAAAAAAAAACAAGAGTTTTAATCACCACAATCCCTGGCTACCCCTATGAAAGTGCAACCCCCACGTATGTGTTGTTTTATTTAGAGGTTTGGTTTTTAAACTGCCAACATTGTTTCTACAGACTGTCAATTTGACAGTTAACAGTTGATTTGTAATCAGTATGTATTGCCATTTCACCCAGTTGCTCGATAAAGTTGTCGAAAATTGCGATTCATTCGAGCTAGCCGTGGCGCTTATATGCCCAAAATCATATTTAAATAATAATAGCATAAAAATATCTATTAAATAAAGCCATTACATAAACATTAATATTATTTTAATGAATTTTATTTATTTATTTAGAATTTGTATACTTCTAAAAAAAATACTCTTATATACATTGTTACATAAAGGGTGTTTTTATAGGGATACATTTATGTGAAGTCCAATTTTCGACATCTTTATTGAGCAACTGGGTGAAATGGCTAAACGTACTGACTACAAATCAACTGTCACCTGTCGAATAGATAGTCTGTAGAAACAATGTTGCCAGTTTAAAAACCAAACCTCTAAAAAAAACACCCATATAACTAATCAAATCAAATCAGTTTATTTACTCAAAAGACATTACAAACAGCATAAATGTTTAAGGCATCTATTGAGTACAGGTCAAATATTATACACATACAACATAATACCAGGAACGCATTAGTGATGGTTCGACATTAGGAAGACAAGATACTTTCCAAAGTCAAGAGTATCTGTCCCCTGAACGTACTTTCACTAACATGAAAGACGTCGATCTCCGAGGAGACTAAATAAAATAGCTAATAAAAAAAACAAGAGTCTTATTAACCACAATCCCTGGCTACCCCTATGAAAGTGCAACCCACACGTATGTAAAAATAGCGGTAAAAATTAATAGGTGTATGTTATGTATTCATGTACTCTGAAAGCATGAGCCTTACAAAAAAATCTTCGTGAATATATCATTTTACTGTTACAGTATCTAAGCTAAAACTTTGCCTAAGCTAAATCGGATTACACTTTTTTGTTCTCAAGTTGGCAATCCTCCCTGCTCTAGTAAACAATTTAACAATGGCCACTGTGTCTATAACGCTCTCGCCAACGCACGAAAATGAGCGATATTTTATTCGTCGGGTTGGGCAGATGCCAAATCTATGGCTGGCACATTCTCATAGAGAATTTGCACCATAGTCTGGTGTGAGGCACTTGTAAACTTGAACGCTCTGGGTACCCTTGAAATAATGTTACCGTAATGTGATATAGATATATTCAACACAACACAGAGCTATGACTGCCATACAGAAAGTTCCGGGTTCGATTCCCGGGTATGGCAGTATGATTGTTACACTGTCTGCCGGAGTGATCTATGGGCTAACCTCAATACAACTTGACAGAACTTGACAAAACGTAATAGCCACAGTTTTAGATATTGGATTTCGTTCAAACTACTCTCAAAACCTTTCTGGGACTAATAAAAAAAAACTGTGATATTTTCAGCAAAATTGGTTCAGTAATTTTCGAGAACATTGAAGACAAACAGACAAACATTCATTTTTATATACAGATTAAGTTATGTAGATTGCATACAATGTCGAAATAGCTGTTCTACTAGATAAAACGTCATAAAGCAAATATCGCCTCTTTGCGAGAATAACGATTTATCTCGAAAAATTTAAAAATGAAACAAGATACCTACCCGTCTGAAAGAGACAACGTGACAACATAATATACCGCTGTTGTGTTGTCTCTTTCCCTCATAAATTCTCTGTTTTTCACTTTAAAAATAGCATGTTTTTGTAGAAAATAAAGTTGAACACTGCGGTTTTGATTATCGAATAAAAAAACACTTTTTTTTCGAAATGTCACGTTATTCTCGCAAAGAGGCGATATGTAATTTGATCTCTAAACAAAAGATTATTCTTTAAATTAATTACTTTCCGAAATAAAATAAAAAAAAACAATTTAAAAAACAGGCATCAAATATCGCATTTTAAATTAAGAATCCAATAATGAGCAAAAACAAAATTTACCTCTCTGGGGGATAGCAGAATCGGATAAAGCTTAAAAACAAACGAATTCGAAACAAATGATCTGTCAGATGGCGCCCATTCCCGCCGAATACTGTTCCCTAATTGGAAAACTTCAACCCTCGAAGGGCGGTCTATTTTAAGCGGTTTCCCGCGCTCCGGCTCGAAAAAAAATAGCGTAAATAACGATTATTTGAAAGACATTGGTGATGGCGGTAAAAGTTCGAGATTAACAGGCGCCATCTTGTGCTGCGAAATTGCCGATTTGAAGGTTACTTTAAGCGAAATTGCTGAATAATTTAAAATAAAGACTTTTTAAAACGTATTCCGCCATTACGTCGACCGGAATAGTGGTATTAATTTAATGAAAAACGCAGGTCAGCAAATTTATATTACTTCGAGAGAGTTTTTTTGATATATTACACCATTATTGGAACTGAAAAGATTAAATGTACTCGTACATTACAAATTATATTAGAATTGGGCAAGTTTATTTTATTCAAAATCATGACAGTCTGCAACATAAGCGTGAATGGTGAAAATTTGGAGCAAGTAGATGAGATGATTATGATATATGATGATTATGATGACTGATATACCTCAAAGATTCCTGTTGATGCCATTATTTCCTACATGTGCACTTGGCATGCCACACGCTTGGCATGCCACACGCTTGGCATGCCACACGCTTGGCATGCCACACGCTTGGCATGCCACACGCTTGGCATGCCACACGCTTGGCATGACTCATGCTTGGCATGCCATACGCTTGGCATGAAACACGCTTGGCATGCCACACGCTTGGCATGCCACAGCTTGGTATGGCATATGCTTGGCACTCCACACGCTTGGCATGAAACATGCTCGGCATGAAACACACTTGGCATGCCACACGCTTAGTATGCCATACGCTTGGCATGACACACGCTTAGTATGATACACTCTTATCCATTTTACGAAACCAAACATGGGTGTCTTTTACTATTCAAGTATATGTGTTGTATATGCGCGATCACGGTAATGACCATTTCATAATTATGTAATGACGCATTCATTCACGTTACTATCCCAAGATATATCACGTTTCAGTTATCTGTCGTGCGCAAAAACGTGCCAGAAATTGTTTAAGAAACTTTAGAGTTAGTTTGGAAACAAGATTAAATTTCACTAAAAGTAAAATCTAAAAAAAACTGTTAAAAACTTTGCCTCGGAAACTTTTTCAAGATAAAATCGACGGGTGACATTGGATAGGGAAGATGGTGGAACGTGACATAACCTAAAACAGAGTTTCTTTCCGATAAATTTAAATTTAGAATTACAGCATTCGACTTGAAAACTTTGAAAACTGCTTACTTTTTTTTTTGTTCCACAGATAAAATGTTTTATTTATGTTGAATAAATCATTGTTTATATTGAAAAAAGCGACCTTTGTGGCAGAGTGTCAAGAGTCTAGAGTATGACTGTCACACCGATGGTCCCGAGTTCGATTCTTTTGGTCTGGTGTAGAATTTACGTGACAATAAAAATAGCGATAGATTAGCTACCTATCAGATGTAACGAGAATCAATATCTAAAAATTCGTATACAGTAATTGGGTTTAAATATTAGGTATATAAAAATGTGGAAAGCAATGGGGAATTACCACATTAAACATGCCCAAATGGTACGTTAAGAACATTTAATGCAAACCATTCTCTAGAATTGAAACATCGAACTCTATGAATTTCCTCATGAAATGTCCGGCTGTTATTTATCATTGATGGCTAACTTCATCATGTCGCACTTCCGTAACAGGGTGCGCGCGCAGCTTTCAATTTTGCCCTTTATTAAATGCACCAAAATAAGTATACTTTTATAATTAAATGCTGTTGCAAAACCGAAATTAAAAGAAAAAAAAAGTTGAGTAAGTAAAATTATAATATGTTTTCTAGAAGAATTTTGTGTTTTAGACCTCAATTTAGGGTAATTTAGGCAAATGTTGGAGAATTTTAAAATTCGTTTTCTCCCTATTACATTTTGAGGGTTTTTTCATAAAAAAAAATCGGCAATGCGGCTCCATAACGCGCGTTCTGTGGCGTATTGGGTCAAGTATTGCGCCCGAGATAAAAAAAGGATCCCTAAACATGAATTTCAAGGAAACTCTTCTAAAGTTATTAATACAAAAAAAAAAGGTTTTCATTTGTTCCAATGACAATTTGAATAATTTCTTCAATATTATTTTCAAGTTCTTGCTGGTTAAGTGCCTAATTAAAGCTAATTTAAAAAACGGTGGATACGTGTAACATAAATTAAATAAACACAAAAGTCCGGATCGTCCATGTCAACATGTGCAAAACTAACTAACTAACTAACCATCACGCCGTCTCCCCGAAGGGGTAGGCAGAACGAATGGATTGCCACACTTTAATCGATGCGGCACTCCATCCTTCTCTTTTCGCCATCGCGAGAGACGCGGTGTGATGGGTTGCGTACCTCATCGCCACCAACAGGCATCTCCCGCGCACAGTTCGATCGTTCAACGTCTACATAATAAATCTAAAACAAATTATCTGAAATACAATGATATAAAATAAAATAACAAAGAAATATAATTTAACACATAATGTTCTTTTAGATGGTGTACTTGTCGTCAGCTGGACGATCCGGACATTTGTGTTTATTTCATTTTTATTCCACGTTATCCACTGTTTTTATTTTATTTACTGTAATTAGGCACTTAAAACAATCCAACACCAGCAAGAACTTAAAAATATCATTGAAGAATTTATTCAAATTGTCATTGGAACAAATGAAAAATTTATTTTTACACCTGTCAAAATTCTTTTTATAAACGAAAACACTTATATAATTTTAACAACAAAACAGTAAAAACGTATTTTTTGGCACAAATAACTATCATAAAGAGCGGCAATAATCAAATTGACCAAAACAATCCACTTATACACGAAATATCTCCTAATTGACAGGAGCACCATATGAACCAAACCAAATTTTCAAAATCAGAACTAATGTATATGTGCAACATCGAAAAAAACATTATGTGTTATTACATTATGTGCTAAATTAAAAAAAAAACGGTGGATTCGTGGAACATAAATAAAATAGACAATATGTGCACCATCTAAAAAGAACATTTTGTGTTAAATTATTTTTATTTTGTTATTTTATTTTATATCATTGTATTTTATATTACTTGTTTTAGATTTATTTTATGGGTATCGGACGATCGAAGTGTGCGCGGGAGATGCCTATTGGTGGCGATGAAGTTCGCAACCCATCATACCGCTTCTCCCGCGGAGCGAAAAGAGAAGGATGGAGTGCCGCATCAGTAAAAGTGTGACAGTCCATTCTTTCTGCCTACCCTTTCGGGGAGACGGCGTGATGGTTTTAGTTAGTTAGTTATGTTTCCCTGAAGTGGTAGGTAGAGAGAATGGACCGCCACACTACTCGATTCTGACACACCTCTCTTTAGCCCTTTGGTTGCCTGCAAATTTGGGATACTTAAAAAAGTAACGAACCAACCATCACGCCGTCTCCCCGAAGGGGTAGGCAGAAAGAAAGGACTGCCACACTTTGATTTCTCTCGATTCCTCAACATTCATACATCGTGTCATGCACGCGCGTCGATTTCTCTGACTCCTCACAAAACAACAAATTCAATATTTGAATATAAAATGATACTGAAATATTCGTTTGCTTTTTCTTATTATAACAAATAATATATAAAAACAATATCTTCTGAACGTACTTTGACTAATATGAAAGACACAAATCTCCGAAGAGACCGCGTTCAACAAATTGTTCTTCCCACCGGTGTCACCAGAGGTAGGTTGGTTCTGATGGCCGGTAGGTAAAACAATTATGCTGTCGTTGTCGGGAATATCTAGTAGCAACAAAAAGAGGTTAGTGAATCATGTATACATGTATGCTTTAATGAACGAGTAAGATGTGTGACGTGCGCGCTTGTGTGTGTGTGTGTGTGTATGGTATATACAGGGTGGTCATAGACGATGGCGTGTTGGCAGTAGGAATAGTAACAAACACCCTATCGGATTGAGATGCGTTCCACGATAGCAGGCGGCATGCGGCGACCCTAGGAATACTCCACTATATCTGGAATCTACGCCCAGCAAGCAATGCGTACTTTATGAGGCAGGTGTCGTCAAACTTTTAACGTATTTATACTTGCAGGCTGGAATCGTAATGATTCATTGCGTATGCAGCACAGACACAATTGTTCAAATCAAATCAAATCAGTTTATTAACTCAACAAAGTGAATGGTGCACTTAAAGTTGTCATCGCAAACAAAAACCTATCCAAAAAAGCTAGAATGGCAGTGCACAATGGTGTTCTTCTACCGACCCTTATGAATGGAAGCGAAGCATGGAACTGGCAAAAGAAGGATGAAAGTAGAATAAATGCAGTAGAAATGAGATCTCTAAGACGAATTTGTGGATACTCTTTGTATGATAGAGTGCCGAATGAAAATATAAGAAGTGAATGCGGTGCGAATATTGGTGTCATGAATAAAATAATGAAATGATCATTAAGATGGTTTGGACATAAGAAAAGAATGAATGAAGAAAGAATGGTAAAAAAATTATATGTTAATCATGTAAATGGAACCAGAAATAGAGGAAGACAGAGGAAAACGTGGCACGATCAAATAAATCAAATATTGTGTCGGCCATGTGAGGAGTCAGAGAAATCGACGCGCGTGCATGACACGATGTAATAATGTTGAGGAAGCGAGAGAAATATGTCAGGAAAGTAAAGTGTGGCAGTCTATTCTTTCTGCCCCCCCCCCTTCGGGGAGACGGCGTGATTATTAACTTAAAATACATTACAAACATCAAAATGTTTAACCCTTACCACTCCATTATTTTTTGATATTGTTTGTCAGCCAATTCTAATTTAAATAATGTTAAAATATTAATTTATTGAAAGGTAGTTACAAAAAAAAATCGTTAAAAATTCATTTGTAATGATTTATTCTTTAAATAAAAAAACAATTTACAAAACAAATTATGGACTACTTACAGTTTTGCATAGTCTGGTACTTTTTAAAACAAACTCCAGGATGGAGACCAGGTTTTTTGAAACTGTTTTAGCGTACATATAGAGATGGCGGCTGGCATTCGACAAAGAAGTGGTCAGAGTAAGTGAAATATTATAAAAATAAAGCATACCTAATACCAGGAACGAATTAGAGATGGTTCGACAATAGGAAGACAAGATACTTTCTAAAGTCAAGAGTATTTGTCCCCTGAATGTACCTTCACTAATATGAAAGATGTCGATCTCCTCGCAGACCGCGTTCAGTAGACTAATAATTGCTCTTCCCACCGGCATTATTAGAGGCAGGTTGGTTCTTGCGGCCGGAAGAAAGAACAATCTATGCTGGCGCTGTCGGAGATATCTGTCGGGAACAAAAAGACCTACACCCTCCAGCACGGCTGAGTTTTCAAAATATCCCCTAATTAATCTAAAGAAATGGGTTGTGAGAAACCCGTCTCTTCGAAGCTGCAGAGAATTAAATCCCAACATTCCCAAAAGAAACGCTGTGATTTATTACGTATGGCAACATAGACACAATTGTTAAGTGAATGATAGAAAGATATGACGTGGTTGTAGACGTCCGTGCGAGAGAACTTGTCCCAGGCATGAAAATGCGCCCATGGAGACGTCCGTGCACGAGGACATGTCCGAGGCCAGGGCTTTATCCCACTGCAATTCTCTTGGGCTTACTGGGGACCAATAGTCTACAGATAAGGAGGGATAGGTTCACACTTTCCCATTTCTTTAGACTTATCAGGGAATATTTGAGAAAGTCGTCATCTTAGAGGGTATCCAGACGTCCGTGCACGTGGACATGTCCGAGACCAGTTGACCAGTGGCTTTAACCCACTGCAATTCTCTCGGGCATGCTGGGGACTAATAGTTTTAAGATAAGAAAGGGTTGGGTCTAAACATACGCATTTTTTCTGATTTATGAGATTCTTTGAGAATTTCGTCATCTTAGAGGGTATCCAGAATGTTTTATCTTCAAATATAAAGGAACAAACTTGTCTCTGGTGATGCCGGTGGGGAGAGAAATCGTACTGCTGAACACGATCACTTCGGAGATCGACGTCTTTTATATTAGTGAAAGAACGTTCAGAAGACAAATTTCCTTGATCTTAGAGATTATATTGTGTTCCTAAAGTCATCTCTCATGCGTTCTTGGTATTAAATTTTATATATTTAAATCAAATCAGTTTATTTTCTCAAAAGATATTACAAACAACAATAAAGTTTAAGGCATCTATTGAGAAGAGGTAAAACATAAAAAATACATAATACCAGGAACGCATGAGAGATGGTTCGACATTAGGAATACAAGATACTCTCCAAAGTCAAGAGTATTAGTCTTCTGAACGTACTTTCACGAATATGAAAGACGTAGATCTCGAAGCGATCGTGTTAAGCAGTTTGACTGCTCTCCCCACCGGCATCACCGGGGGCAGGTTGGTTCGGCATGCTGGGAGATAAAACAGTCTGTGCTGACGCTGTCGAAGATAACCATCTGGAACATAAAGATGGATAGCCTCCAAGATAACGGAGTTCTCAAAGAATCCCCTGATAAGTCTGAAGAAATGGGTAAGTGTGCACCCATCTCTTCTTATCTGAAAACTATTGGTCCCCAGCATGCCCAAGAGGAATGCAGTGGGATAGAGCCATGGATAGCTACCATTTTTTTCTGTTCTCAATAGATGTCTTAAACTATAACTTTTGTTTGTAATATCTTTTGAGAAAATAAATTGGTTTCATTTGCTTGCTACGCAGCACATTCTTCGTCGATGCATTTTGAATGAAATGATATCCAACTGTTGTATAAAAAAAATATACTTCTAAAACCTTTGTTTATAATTTGGCTTATACCAGTATAGATTATAGATGAAAGTAAATAGCAGAGCGCATTTGGCGCAGTTTTCACTACCGAATGGGATTTTGTCAACTCCTAAAGAGCGTCCACGCGCCGCAGGTTAAGAACCCCTGTCCCAGTACAAGATGGCTATCCTTTTCTAACCAGCAAAGGCGTTATCACCATCTGAGAAAGCCCCTTCTTACAAACGTGACGAAAGGAAAGCCGCAGTACTCACGTGTATATTTTTACCCAATACTTTATTCCTGAAAACAGGCATTATATTAGACAAATGTTTTCGTATTTTTGATGACAACATTAATTTGAAACTTCGACAAAGAATAGTCAAATGCTACGTAAATGGAGATTTAAAAATAGTTATTGAAAACAAGGACTAATCAATAAAAGCAAAAAACAGCTGTTCACAATTGAGTTCTGGTCCCAACCATTATGTATAATATATAAGCGAAGCATGAAACTGGCCGAAGAAGAACGAGAGCAGAATAAATACGGTAGAGATGATGTCCCTAAGACGTATGTGTGATAGAACGATGTACGACAGAATCTCAAATGC
Source organism: Lepidostoma basale (assembly GCA_022606425.2). NCBI lineage: Eukaryota > Metazoa > Arthropoda > Insecta > Trichoptera > Lepidostomatidae > Lepidostoma > Lepidostoma basale. The sequence continues at coordinate 306,605 of JAHDVF020000843.1, read as the reverse complement.
TGATAGAAAGGAATGTAGAGCGGAAGAATAAAAAGGATCGCTGCGGTGGTTCGGACACATGGAGCGCATGGATGGAGAAAGAATCATTAAGAAAGTATACGTTAACGATGTAAAATAAGTACGGAGTCGAGGTAGACCGAGAAAAACATGGCATAACCAAATTAATCAAATTTTAAAGGTTGGTCATGTTAGAAATCAGAAAAATCGACATGCGTATATAATAGTATGAATGTGGAGGAAGCTACAGAGGTGTGTATCAATCAAATCAATTTATTTACTCAAAAGACATAACAAACAGGAAAATGTTTAAGGCATCTATTGAGTACAGTTCAAATATTATATAATACAACATAATACCAGGAACGCATTAGTGATGGTTCGACATTAGGAAGACAAGATACTTTCTAAAGTCAAGAGTATTTGTCTCCTGAATGTACTTTCACTAATTTGAAAGACGTCGATCTTCGAGGAGACAGGGTTCAGCAGACTAATTGCTCTTCCCACCGGTGGGTAAAACAATCTGTGCTGTCGGAGATATGTATCAGGGACAAAAAGACCGACATCCTCCAGTACGGCCGAGTTCTCGAAGTATCCCCTGATTAATCTAAAGAAATGGGTTATTAGATGTACATCTCTTCGAAGCTGTAGAGAATTGGTTCTGAGCATTCCCAAAAGAAATGCCGTGGGATAGAGCCACGGATAACTACCATATTCCCTCATGTAGAGATACCTCAGAAATTATTTCTGAACCCTCTCCAGCATAACGGAATATCTCGCCTCGTGAGGACTCCATATCACAGAACTTTCGAGTCTGCTCCATAATGTGTATAGGTCTATTCTCTCCTCCTATCCCTGTGGAGAAACTGCGTGATGGTTTGTTTGTTTGTTGTTTGTTTGTGTGTTTTTTTCCTCATTCTTGATCTGTTCTATGCTGGATATAGGCACATTCCAAATGTTTCTACTACTTTCTATCGCTCGCTTTTCTCACCCAATATTTATCAGCTATTGAGGCTATATTGTCGGCCCATTTTTTCTGTGGTTTTCCAATGCCTATTTCATTCACCCCTCTCTCATTTACCATATGGCATATATTTTTTTGTATATAAATCCTCACATATGCAAAGCGTGACATTCCTAAAATGTCAATTGACATTTATACGCGATAATAAAAAAAGGTTATTCGTATGACATTCAAATTTAGTACAGTAAAACCTCGATATAACGGACTAATTGGAGGGAGGAATTGTTCAAAATAATTCCAAACACTTTTAAAAAAAATATGCTCTGTATTTAGATATTAATAAACAATACAAAACATAAACAAAAGAAACATCTACAAAATAAACTTAAAACAAATAATATTAAAAACAACGATATCCTAAATCCTTTTAATAAAAAAAATGCTTGGTTCATGTGGTGCTCCCGTAAATTTGGAGATATTTCGTATATAAGGTAATTGTTTTGGTTAATTTGATTGTTGCCGCACTTTATGATAGTTATTTGTGTCACAAAATACGTTTTTACTGTTTTGATGTTAAAATTGTATAAGTTTATCAAAAGAATTTTAGCAGGTGTAAATATACATTTTTCATTTGTTTCAATGACAATTTGAATAAATTCTTCAATAATTTTTTTTAGTTTTTGCTGGTGTCGGGTTGTTTTAAGTGCCTAATTACTACAGTAAATTAAAAAAAAAAACATTGAATTGACCAAAACAATTCACTTATACACGAAATATCTCCAAATTTACGGGAGCACCACATGAACCAAACAATTTTTTATTACAAGGATTTAGGATATCATTGTATTTAATATTATATTTTTAATTAATACGAATGAAAAAACTTATGTTTTTCTAGAAGTTTTATTATATTGTTTTATTATATTATGACATGTTTCGCCCTTCTAAGGCATTATCAAATGTGGCTTTACTTGGGCGTGTTACTCTTTATATACTCTATTGAGAGGAGCATAGTATGGCAAATGAACAATGATGTGGCTTTATACAATGGAAAAGATAATTATTGGGGGGAGTCCAGAAAATAGAAAGTTTTAGTTAGGAACTCATTATGAAATTTTTACCTCGTTAAGGAACACTAAATACAATTATATAAATCAAATTAGTTATTTGAGGTAGCTCATTATTAAACTATTACTAAGAAAACAAATGTTCAGTTTATAAATCGATTTTACATATTTCAAAACTAAATAAAAAATAATTATTGGGAAGAGCCTAGAGATAAGAGTTGTTTCCTGGATATCATTATGAAATTGTTGGCTGTAATGTTTATATCATTTAAGGAAAAATTAAATGAAATTATATAAATCAAAGTAACTCCATTAAAGTATTGCTAAGAAACCAATTGTTAAGTTTATAAACGATTTTATATATTTAAAAAAATTAACTAAAGATTATAAGTAAAATATATGAAGTCGCCTTCCTGCAAATCGATGATTAGGGTGATGTATTCTTGTCTTCTGTACCTGAAATATAAGATAAACATAGTGCAGAATCAAGAGTTCAATTAATCTAGTATTGGAACTACATTAAGGAGTAGGGCAAAATCCTCAAAAAACGCGGCCTTCATATTGCCTTCCGCACCACTAATAGTATAGGAATGTCATTAAAAAATTCAAAACATAAAATAAATCGTTTAAAAAATAGCGGAATATACAAATTAGAATGTAATGATTGTAATGCCGTATACATAGGCCAAACAGGGCGTTCCTTTTTGATACACGGTTAGGATTAACATTATTAACATTAATTAGATAATAAACACGACGATAGTTAACATCTATTAGATAATAAACACGACTTAAACCCTAACAATCGTCCTATTCCGCTACATATTCGCAATAAAGGGTACACCCCTAAACTTATTAGAACAATTAGAAATTAATAAATTTAAAAAAATCCAAATATTACTTTGATAAATGAACAAACTAACATCTATTCATCCCCACTCCTCAATGAAGTTCCAATATTAGATTAATTGAACTCTTGATTCTGCACTATGTTAATCTTATATTTCAGGTACAGAAGACAAGAATACATCACCCTAATCATCGATTTGCAGGAAGGCGACTTCATATATTTTACTTATAATCTTTAGTTAATTTTTTTAAATATATAAATCATTAACTTAACAATTGGTTTCTTAGCAATACTTTAATGGAGTTACTTTGATTTATATAATTTCATTTAATTTTTCCTTAAATGATATAAACATTACAGCCAACAATTTCATAATGATTTCCAGGAAACAACAGAAGGGCGAAACATGTCATAATATAATAAAACTTCTAGAAAAACATAAGTTTTTTCATTCGTATTAATAATTTAATATGGAGTTTTACATCATTGTTCAAAAAACAAAAAAAAAAAAATTTAGATTAATTTTGTGGACGTTGGACGACCGAAGTGTGCGCGGGAGATGCCTATTGGTGGCGATGAGGTTCGCAACCCATCACACCGCGTCTCTCGCGGGGGCGAAAAGAGAAGGATGGATTACCGCAGCGATTAAAGTGCGGCAGTCCATTCTTTCTGCCTACCCTCTCGGGGAGACGGGGTGATGGTTAGTTAGTTAGTTAGTTACGTTAAAAAAATCGGGTATGGAAAGTGTTCGCTTGCAGAAAAAGTTTGGGAAACCCTTGTATAGTCCGTTCAATCATTTCTTTTGTAAGAATTGTAGCGAAAAAAACATTATATCAGTGATTATCATAGGGGTTGGTACCGCCCACCGGCGGGCGTTGATGCTATCTAAGGGGGCGTTTTTGATTCAATGCAAATGAAGGGGGCATTTAGGATCAAACTGCCGCACCGGGCATTACTAGCTAGAATGCGCAAAATTTGATTAAAATTCAAAATATGTATAATTTTGAATATTTTTCACTTAAGACGGACGTCTTGAAGGATATCATAACTAACTAACTAACTTACCATCACGCCGTCTCCCCGAGAGGGTAGGCAGAAAGAATGGACTGCCCCACTTTAATCGATGCGGTAATCCATCCTTCTCTTTTCGCCCCTGCGAGAGACGCTTGTGATGGGTTGCGAACCTCATCGCCACCAATAGGCATCTCCCGCCCACACTTCGATCGTCCAACGTCCACAAAATTAATCTAAAAAAATAATATGAAATACAATGATAATCCTGAATCCTTGTAATAAAAAATTATTTGGTTCATGTGGTGCTCCCGTAAATTTTGGAGATATTTCGTGTATAAGTGAATTGTTTTGGTCAAATTGTTTTTTTTTTATAAATTAACTGTAGTAATTAGGCACTTAAAACAATCCGACACCTGCAATAACTTTATTATTCAAATTGTCATTGAAACAAATGAAAAATGTATGTTTACACCTGCCAAAATTCTTTTGATAAACAAAAAACTTATACAATTTTAACATCAAAACAGTAAAAACGTATTTTGTGACACAAATAACTATCATAAAGTGCGGCAACAATCAAATTAACCAAAACCTTATACACGAAATATCCTCAAATTTACGGGAGCACCACATGAACCAAGCATTTTTTTATTACAAGGATTTAGGATATCATTGTTTTGTAATATTATTTGTTTTAAGTCTATTTTGTGGACGTTGGACGATCGAAGTGTGCGCGGGAGATGCCTATTGGTGGCGACGAGGTTCGCAACGTCTCTCGCGGGGGCGAAAAGAGAAGGATGAAGTGCCCCATCGGTTAAAGTGTGGCAGTCCATTCATTCTGCCCACCCTTTCGGGGAGACGGCGTGATGGTTAGTTAGTGAGTTAAGAAGGACGTTATAAAACGACCGTTTGAAAAAATAGGTTATGGCAGAAAAATGTAAAAGGGGGCGGTGAGTAATTTTTTGGAAAGGGGGCGACAACATTTTTGAAAACGTGATGGTGTGCAATATTTCCGAAAGGGGGTGGTTAGTAAATTTTTGAAAATGTTTATTTTCGAAAAGGGGGCGATGACATTTTTGAAAAGGGGGCGACGGTAATTTTTTAAAATTTGCTTTGTTGATTTTAAGGAGGCTGTGAGAATTTTTTTTCAAAGGGGGCGATATATTTTTTTTTAGTAGAAAAGGGGGCGGTGGAACAAAAATGGTTGGAAACCAATGTTATAGAGGAGTTTAAGTGTCCTTTGTATAACTTTATATATTCGTAATAAATTAATTTATACTTCCAAATTCTGTTCAAGAAAAATACCCGTCTTTCCAATTTTTCTATATAAATTAGTATTTTAGATAAATTTAAAAGTAGTCACCTACCTTGTTTGTGGTAGGTCGCCAAGAAGTCTGGCATCATTTGAAACAAGTAGGATGAGGTGTGCCCATAATATAAGATAAACGGATTTCCCTCCATCTGGCAACATCGTTTATATTAAGCGGGAAAACTTAATACGTTCTTAATTTGAAATATACACTGCGGCACACTAGACAACAGCGGAGCAATTATGTCAACTTAAACGGATTAAGTAATACAGTTTTCACGGAAAGGGACTCCAAGTGATTAAATAGAGTGTTTTTTTGTCATACTATTGTCTATGGACACAAATATAATTCTTCATAAATAATGGAAAGAAGCATAAGATGAAGGAGAAGTGTAAGAAGTGTAAAATGGAAAGAAGAATGGCAAGGAACAAAGTTGCCGACATCATGGATCGTATATTTGGGCTTCATCATTCTGACCGGAAGAGTTTTCACAGATCCCAATGTGCTCAGAGTCCTATACAACGCATTGGTTCGGAGCAGACTCGAAAGTGGTTCTGTGATATGGAGTCCTCACGAGGCGAGATATTCCGTTATGAAGGGAGCTTTTGGTTCTGATAGCGTCGGCTCTGGATTCTATGCTGTAGGTAAAATTCAACTTTTTTGCACTTTTCACAAACAAGTTTTGGAATACATAAGCTCTTCCTCGGTTTTAGAAATTTAAAAGAAAAAAGAAAAACAGTTAAAAGGGGCTTCTGTGTCCCGAAACACGTTTGTGAAGAGTGCAAAAAAAATGTTGTGAAAAAACGTTTCCAAAAGTTATTCAAATGGGTTCTTAGCGCTTCTGTGGTGCAATTTGGAGCATAAAATAAGATATACTACCTTGCCCTGCTATAATAATAATAAGGCTAATTTGTATAGCGCCGTTTTCGTGAATAGCTCACCTCAAGGGCGCTTTGACAATGTTTTTAGTCATGAGAGCTGCAACTGACACCAGCAATCAGATAACCGTTGTTTACATTTTATGCGATATTTTGAAAAGGTGGGTTTTTAGGTGAGATTCAAAATCTGTCGGATTGTCAATCCATCTGAGGCGTGCAGGAAGCGTATTCCAGGCGGACGGACCTGCCACTGCGAAAACCTGATCTCCGAAATTTGTCCGGGGATTGCGCTTTGGCTCAAGTAATCTGCCTATTGCCGAGGAGTTAGCTGATAGAAGCGTAGATTGCTGCAAGTTAGGGCTATCAGCAAAACAAAGATAGGCTGGTGCCATTTCGCGAAGCGCTTTAAAAACCAGTCCAGCATAGTTTATACTGGATTCTTTCAGGACACTTGCTTCAGTGAAGATCTTTGGGGAACGTATAGATTTAGTTCTGTTAGTATTCTTGGATTGTAAATACCTCTGGATAACGGATTAATTGTATCTCAATAGAGACGAAGATGCAAATTGGAAACAGAATATGGTGATCGAGGTGTTTACAGAACTTATGACCTGTCATTGGTTGGGTTAAGCGCACGCTTTATGTAATACAACATTCCCTATTCCACCCTTCTTACGACCACCAAGTCTGACAAATTTTTGGAAGTTGTGTTAGTTTCAATCTACACACTAGCGCCATCTATGAAGATTGGATTTAAGCATTAAGCAGAAGATCTTTTTATTAACGCAATGTGAAAGGCTACCGCCATTAACGTATTGCTAGATAATGCCTGGAGATGTCACTCCAATCTATATGCTAACTTGGACCAGTTTTTGTTTTTACAAGATTTTTGAATGTGTACAAATACTTGTAGACGAATATTGGATTTTACCCATTGCGGGTTATCAATTCAAGGATTAATTGTATCTCAATAGAGACGAAGATGCAAATTGGAAACAGAATATGGTGAAGAGATGTTACCTCCGGATAACAGTTTTAAAAAATGCTTACCTAGAAAGATCATTTGATGGCAAGCCCAAACACATCAATAATACATTTTTGTAATATTTAGAATAACGTACAGAAAGTTAAAATAAGGAACGTATCGATTATTCTACCGGTAAAAAATAGCCGGAACAAACAGGTAATGTCTCCAAAGAATTCTTCTGGATTGTTCTGTAACTTACTGAAAATACGGTACGAACGATATTACATGTATTTGAGAAATAGCTATACATTTTTAAGTTCGTCCCAGGGCGGAAATATACGAAATATATTCTGGAACTTTTTCATTACAATCGGCGCTCTGGAGTAGCTTATAGCGTGAAATATTTAAGTTCAACAGTATCGGCTTATAAAATTCTTTGATACAAACGTATTTTTTCTCTATCTTAGGCTATTGTCTTATTTTAACTGATTTGTATATTGTATTCTTCATATTATTCTATGGTCTTATTTTACCTGATTAGTGTATCTCTACGATGGGGTATGTTTTGCTGGAAAGCATGCCTCTACAAAATGTCGTAAGGCGCCATGTTGCATTTACAACAGCAACACTACTATCAAGTCCAACTCTCTAGCGTCCATGAGGGCTTTTTAAAGACCCCGCGAACCCCGGGCAATGTGGCACATATTACTTAGTGCCATAGCAAATAGAGAGAGTTCGAATGACGAGCTTCCAGCGCCATAAAACTGGATACACCCAGCTAAGGGAAGGTAACCTCGACAGAAAATCCTCCAGAGAAGGCAAGGGGATACCACTCTGGATATTTTTCCCAAGGTCATCACTATAAGGATTATTGTCAACGCTAGGGAGACCTGACAAGACACAGAAAGAAGAAGTGTATTACTTCTTTATCATGTGCTTTTGTCTTTTTTTCTTTTTTTTCTTTATCTCTTGCTATTGTCTTATTTTACCTGATTTGTGAATTTTATTCTTCATATTATGCTATTGTCTTATTTTATCTGATTTCCGTATCTCTTCTTTATCATTAGCTATTGTCTTTTTTACTTGATTTATGTATTTTTTCTTTGTCTCATGATATTGCCTTAATTCACTTGATTTGCCAGTTATTTTCTCATATTATGCAATTATCTTATTTTATCTGATTTATGTATCTCTTCTCTATCATGTGCTATTGTCTTTTTTACTTGGTTTGTGTTTTTTTTCTTTGTCTCATGCTATTGTCTTATTTTACTTGATTTGTGAATTATTTTCTTCTTATTATGCAATTGTCATATTTTACCTGATTTGTGTATCTCTTCTTTATCATGCGTTATTGTATTTTTATTTGATTTATGTTTTCTCTCTTTGTCTTGTGCTGTCTTACTTTATCTGATTTTTGTATTTCTTCTTTATCTTATGCTGCCTTGCCTTACTTTACTTGATTTGTGTATGGTTCTTTATTTACTCAAAAGACATTAGAAATAGCACTAATGTTTAAGGCATCTATTGAGTACAGGTAAAATATTATACACATACGAGTACAACAATATCAGGAACGCATTAGAGATGGTTCGACATTAGGAAGACAAGATACTTTCTAAAGTCAAGAGTATTTGTCTTCTGAACGTACCCTCACTAATATGAAAGACGTCGATCTCCGAGGAGACCGCGTTCAACAGACTTATTGCTCTTCCCACCGGTGTCACCAGAGGCATATTGGTTCTGGCGCCCGGTATGTAAAACAATCTGTTCTGTCGCTGTCGGAGATATCTATCAGGGACAAAGATAATGACTGATTTTACCTGAGAGCTGCTCACACTGTTGGCATAAGCACTGCCAGTATTATGAACTTGGTGTACATATCAAATTGAAGTGTTACCTTATTTGAAGTATTTATATAAATCAAACCGCGCAGGGATCGCCCACCTGCGATTCAATTGTACGAAAATAGTAAGATTAAAAATAGAATTAGTGTGGGCAGCGTAGGTACCTGCAAAAGTACCCCGTAAGTGCTTAATGGTGAGTTGACACGTAACACAAAAATCAGTGTGATTAATGATCTAGAGAGAAATGAAGCAATTGAAAACATGAAAAAAGAACGCGATATGTACCTATGTTATGAAAGGTATATACCGGTCGAAGCCATAAACATAACTGGAAATTAACTAATCATTCTTCTTCTCTTCCTCAGCCTATTCCCGTCCACTCATGGACAAAGGCCTCCTCCATTCGTTTCCATGTCAGTCTGTCCGGTGCAGACTGCATCCAGGTTATTCCGACATGTCTGTTCAGATCATCCTTCCACCGTAGTTGCGGTCGCCCTGAACTTCTCTTTGCCGTCCACAGTCTCCAAGTCAGCAGTCTTCTTGTTCACTTCTCATCTGAGCTTCTGGCTACGTGATCTGCCCATTGCCATTTTAGAGTCGCCACCCGGTGGATGATGTCAGTGACCTTTGTTTTTTCTCTCACCGTATTGTTTCTGACTCTGTCTCTTAGGCTTATTCCTAACATGGCTCTTTAAGTCACTCGTAGTTTCTCTGCACTTCGTTTGGATAATGTTACAGTTTCAAGGCCATAAGTACCAACTGACAGAACATAGGCTTCATAGACTTACTAAACTAACCATTATGTATTTAAAAAATAATAGAATGATATACCGTTTGACCGACATTGGCGTTTTTCATTTGAACAAGCGAAATTTTAAGAAAATGATCAGAGCAACATTTCGGGGTGGATGTGACCACGATGTTACATGATATTGTAATACTCGTACATTACTTTTTTATTTATTTATCTTAATTTCATTTTTTTATTTCTAGTACTATAAGTATTTACTCTTAAATATTACGTTTACCTTATTTTGTCTTAGTTTAACTATAATCTTGTTTCACACTATCACTTGTTAATTGTTAACTATTATTTTATATTTGTGATAGCATGTAATTGGCCTTATTTTAATTATTCTAAATGTTTTTATTATAAAATTTAATTGTATCTCAATAGAGACGAAGATGCAAACTGGAAACTGAATATGGTTGATCAAGGTGTTAACAGGACTTATGACCTGTCATTGGTTGGGTTAAGCGCACGCTTTATGTAATTACAACATTCCCCAATCCACCTTTTTCTTTATGACCATGTAAGACAAATTTTTGGAAGCTGTATATATGTTATTATACAAATCTATGACTTACTTCACATGTCAGTTTCAATATGCCATCTATGAAGATTTTGATTACATATGTTAATCTTTTTAAGATTACTCTATATAATCCACATACTAACGCCATCTATGGAGATTAATTTTTATCATTTTGCAGAACTACTTTATTAACACAATGTGTTAACTTTATTAACACAAAGCCGCCTGCGTTGCGCGTAAAGAAAAAGGTGGAATGGGGAATGTTTTAATTACATAAAGCGTGCGCTTAACCCAACCAATGACAGGTCATAAGTCCTGTAAACACCTTGATCAACCATATTCAGTTTCCAATGTGCATCTTCGTCTCTATTGAAAGACAATTAAATTTCATGAATTAATAACCCACCATGGGCGTGGGTGAAATCCAGTATTCGTATACAAGTATAAGTATACATTCACAAAAAATATTGTTTTTATTATAGTTATGTTATTGATATCGCTGCATGTTACCCTTAATAAATAAATAAATAAATAAATACCGGGTATATCCAAGATCTTAAAAAAAGGAACACTGGTACCAACCGTGAAAATCTACGCATCCAGAATTTTTTGTCTCTTAAAATTTTGTCCGGTACAATACAAATTATTTATGTAAACGGAGATAAACAGAAACTAGTCTAGATTCTGCGAATTTCTAAATCCAATCCGTGTCAACCCGTCATAAGATATGCGGGGTGCCACTCCGTGGAGCATTCATGTCAAGGGTTCTTTTAAAATGGCTCCATTATTCCGCTGTCAGATGTACGGGGAGGGACGGAACTGTTACTTTGTGAATAAAACGTCCGCCATAGACTGAGCGAGCTATTTATATGTGACAAGTGAACATTTACCGTGTTTATTCGAGTATAATAGAAGAAGAAAAATTTAAATACCTCGGCAGCATACTAACGCAATCTCTTGACCCAGATGTATAGATAAAATGCAGAATTGAGGCAGCAAGAGCTACGTTTAATAAAATGAAATCACTCTTCTGCAATGATAACGTAAAATTAAAACCTCAAAACCAAATTAATGACATTCGGACGGCTCGACTACAGTGGGTCAGTATTGCATTAAAATGGTCAGGTTAAACTACCATATTAAAGGCCAAAGTGGCATCCTAAGAACCAGCAAAATGTTACACTTTGCTCCAAATCAATCCCTTGGATTGAAACTAGGAGGTTTTAAACCATTCTCACGGTAATGAAGGTGTAACACATTGAAAAAATAAACTCAAAAGTGGAAAAAAACAGCGCTTTAATTCATAAATATATCATCAAAGAAAGTAAGCGTTATTATTTATATAATGTAATATTTTATTAAAAATTAAACTGTATTTATCAGGTGTACAAATAAGTTTCTGCCGTTTGACAAAAGACCAAATGGATGACATTCAGACGGCTTAACTACAGTGGGTCAGTATTGCATTTGAGCGGCCGTAACGTTGAAAGGGTGGAAATTTTTAAATACCTCGGCAGCATACTAACGCAATCTCTTGACCCAGATGTAGAGATAAAATGCAGAATTGAGGCAGCAAGAGCTACGTTTAATAACATGAAATCACTCTTCTGCAATGATAACGTAAACTTGAAACTCCGCCAGAGAATGATCAAATGCTATGTGTGGTCTGTTTTATTGTACGGGTGTGAAACTTGGACCCTGAAAGTTAACTCAATGAACAGACTGGAAGCATTTGAAATGTGGCTCCATCGCCGAATGCTCAGAGTTCCCTGGACAGACATGGTTACCAATACCGAAGTCCTGAGGCGAGCTAGAGTTGACAGGGAATTGTTTTCAACTATCAAGGTTCGAAAGATGTGACATCTGGGTCATATACTGCGTGGGGAAAAGTACCACCTTCTCCAATTGAGGGACGCCGAGGGCCCGGAAGGAGACAAATGTCTTCTGGCTTACAGAGGTTCAACTCTTGTGACTATTCCTCTTACGTTTGATGGGATTACCCGATAGGGCACTGTTGTATAATAATTATTATTATATTTTCCATCTTTAATATTTTATTATTATTATTTTTTTTTTTTTATGTAAACAACAGGTTGTTTGAACCCAATTACTGTATACAATTTATCTTTTTTGCTATTATATTGATTCTCGTGACATGTGATAGGTAGCCAATCTATCGCCATTTTATTGTCACGTGAATTCTACACCAGACCAAAGACAGTGTGACAATCACACTGCCATCGCCGGGAATCGAACCCGGGACCTTCCGTATGGAAGTCAGAGCTCTTACCACTCTGCCACGAAGGTCGTCATTTCTCCTATAAATAGTAACTAACCGTTCTTTTAATTAAAATATTTAGGTACCTAACTTAATTTTAGCAAGAACTTCAAAATTACACCAAAGAAATTATTCAAATTGACATAGGAACAAATACACATAAAGGATCGAAAAATCACGGAAATTTGACAGTTAATATAATTATTATTGTAACACCTGATGATGTCAACATTGGTTGATGAAACAACTGTCGCTTAAATTAAATTCAATTGTGATACAAAAAACAAAATATATTCATTAACAGTTTAACATTTTTATTTGATTTCAATAAAAATATTGGAGGAGGGGTATACTCCGCTGGACTGGAGGAGAGTAGTTATCATGCCTCTTTACAAGGGTAAGGGAGCCCGTGTGGGCTGTGGGAACCACAGGGCCATCAGTCTGCTGAGTTCCGTTGGCAAACTATACGGCAGGATACTGATAGAAAGAGTGAGGAAAGTGACATCTGGAAAGATTTGGGATGTACAAGGAGCCTTCATGAGTGGACGTGGATGCATGGACCAGATTTTCGCACTCCGCAGTCTAACAGAGAAGGTTTTGGCCAAGGACCGAAAACTTTCCTCTCTGCCTACCCCTCCGGAGAAACGGCGTGATGGTTAGTTAGTTAGTTCTATTCCGTATGACCATTCTGAATTTCCTTAAAATTCGGGAAAACATTTCGATCTGGCAACCCTAAATTGCATCACGGCGCCCTCGTTTTGCGGCATCATAAGCTTGTCAATCTATTTCATCACGAGGATAACTATGAATGTTGGGCGGTTTATAAATAAACATAATACCTTCCGAACGAAGACCGACGGCTTTTGTTGTCAAATGTGGCGCTAAGCCATATTTTCAGATATCGAAATTTCGCGTCCATGTATGACGCAAATCTTTCGATTTCCAACCACGTTCGAATAGAGTTAGTTTACAATACATCCCAAACTTTTTTGACATATTTTTTCTGTTTTATGTAGACCCCCTGCTTTTTAATTATTGTTTTTTTTACAAAGTCATCTATAGGGTATTTTTTAGGGGTTTGGTTTTTAAACTGGCAGCATTGTTTCTACAGACTGATATTGATAGACAATTTGATAGTTGACAGTTGATTTGTAGTCAGTACGTTTTGGCATTTTACCCAGTTGCTCGATAAAGTTGTCGAAAATTGGACTTCACGATTGCGCTTCGTTCGTGCTAGCCGTGGCACTCATATGCCCGAAATCGTATTTAAACAATAATGGCATAAAATTATCTATTTAATAATGCCAATATCATAGAAATTAACATTATTTTAATGTGTATTTTTTCATTTAGAATTTGTATACCTCTAAAAAAAACATTTATATAACAAATGTGTATAAGGGTAATGGCCGTTCACAATGGAGTTCTGGTACCAACCCTTATGTATGGAAGCGAAGCATGGAACTGGCAGAAGAAAGATGAGAGCAGAATAAATGCGGTAGAGATGAGGTCCCTAAGACGTATGTGTGGTAGAACAATGTACGACAGAATCTCAAATGCTGATATTAGGAAGGAATGTAGAGCGGAAGAAGGTATTATGAACAAAAATTATGAAAGGATCGCTGCGTTGGTTCGGACATATGGAGCGCATGGATGGAGAAAGATTGGTTAAATAAGTATACGTTAATGATGTAAATGGTGTACGGAGTCGAGGCAGACCGAGGAAAACATGTCATGACCAAATTAATAAAATATTAAAGGTTGGTCATGTCAGAAGCCGGAAGAATCGACGTGCGTGTATGACTCGATGTATGAATGTGGAGGAAACTCGAGAGGTATGTCAGGATAGAGTAGTGTGGCGGTCCATTCTCTCTGCCTACCCCTGCGGGGAAACGGCGTGATGGTTTGTTGTTGTTGTTGTTGTATAAGGGTGTTTTTTTAGAGGTAAACAAATTCAAAATGAAAAAATACACATTAAAATAACTTGAACGACCCAACCCACTGAGCGTCTAAAAGTTAAGAATCGTATAGGTTTATTCCTTTCAATTTGCTGATTTATGAATCAATTGTATCTCAATAGAGACGAAGATGCAAATTGGAAACAGAATATGGTTGATCAAGGTGTTTACAGGACTTATGACCTGCATTGGTTGGGTTAAGCGCACGCTTTATGTAATACAACATTCCCCATTCCACATTTTTTCTTATGACTTCCATGTCTGACAATTTTTTGGAAGTTGTATGTATGTTAATCTCCAACACCACCCTTTGCATGGTAGTTTATTCAATCTACACACTAACGCCATCTATGACCATTGTATTTGTTGATTTATGTTATTAATGTGTATTATGTTTAATGTGTCAACTGTACACAGTAATTTGGTTCAAAAACCTGTTGTATACACAAAAAAATGACCGTCCACAATGAAGTGTTAGTTCCAACATTTATAAAATTGTTTTATAGAATCAAAAGCCTGCGATAAATCTTCTATTCCTGGAAGTTTATATTTTTAGAACACGGATAATGTACAAAACTTCAGTTGGCAGTTTTCAACGCTTAAATAATATAAAAATTCTCGGAGAGTTTAATTTATTTGCGCAAAATACCTCTGCTTCTATGGAGTTCCAAGAATTTATTCCGCCAGATAAACATCTACGCAATCCAATCATAATAAATTCATTATGGTCGACTGCGAGAATTCTCAATACGAAATTCTCGACTCTTTGGTATCTGGAATTCGGCAAGTTGTTAGAATTCCATAGACAAATAATCAGTTTAGAATGGGTACGGATATTTCTAATTACAATCGTGTCGGTAGGCACTAACAATAAATAAAAATGCATTCAATTTTAAATACAACGTTTGTCCCCCTCTTTCTCTCTCTATCTTTCTCTCTCTCCCTCCCTCTATCTTTCTCTCTCTCCTTCTCTTTATCTTTCTCTCTTTCCCTCTCTCCCACTCTATCTTTCTCTCTCTCCCTCCCTCTCATCCTCTATCTTTCTCTCTCTCCTTCTCTTTATCTTTCTCTCTTTCCCTCTCTCCCACTCTATCTTTCTCTCTCTCCCTCCCTCTCATCCTCTTTCTGTCTTCTCTCTCTCTCCCTCTCTCTATCTTTCTCTCTCTCCTTCTCTCTATCTTTATTCCTTTTCCTCTCTTTATTTTTCTCTCTCCCTCTTTTATCTTTCTCTCTCCCCCCCTCTCTATCCTTCATTCTATCTTTCTCTCTCCCTCTCTCTATCTCTCTCTCTCCCTCTCTCTATCTCTCTATCTCTCTCTCCCTCTCTCTATCTTTCTGTCTCTCCCTCTCTCTATCTTTCCTTCTCTCTCCCTCTCTCTATCTTTCTCTCTCTCCTTCTCTCTGTCTTTTCTCTCTCTGCCTCTCTCTCTCCCTCTCTCTATCTTTCACTCCCTCTCTCTGTCTTCTCTCTCTCTCCCTCTCTCTCTTTACATCATTACAGCGCGAGCCAAATCGATGTGAAGAGTATAGCTTTTATTTAATTCTATTGACATGTGATAAATAGCCAGTCTATCGCCGTTTTACTGTCACGTGAATTCTACACCAGACTCAAAGACAATGTGGAAAATGTCGTGCAATAGGGAAGACTAAAGATCATGTGGAAAGACACATTGCTGGGAATCCAACTAGGAAACTTCGATCAAAATTAAGGCCGTAGAAATTAGTATTTTTCTCAGTAAATTGCGATGTATTCCTGACTCATTAACAACGAATCTTTCAAACTATCCATTACCATAAACAAAACAACATATCTATTATCATTATTTTCAGGCAAACGGAAAAGGGTGGAAGGAAAGAGAGTGATGGAGAGACACGACCTATTTTATAAAAGCCTTTCCCCTGGCCGGAAATAGAGCACCGGATGTCGTACAACGGAAATAGCCAGCCGCCGACACCATTAGTAGTTATCTATCAGAAGTGTTATCTGTTATCGGAGTGTCACAGCGATAGGAGCTAATGGAAAGAGAAAAAATATTAGATTATGCTTTCCAGAAATGTTACATTATTGATTTATTCCATGACTTATTCCCTTGGTAATAAAAAAATATATAGATAAAAAATATAGGCGCTAGTGTGTAGATTGAAACTAACATGTTAAGTTTGGTGTTACATATTAACATATATACAACTTCCAAAAATTTGTCAGACATGGTGATCGTAAGAAGGGTGGAATGGGAAATGTTGTATTACATAAAGCGTGCGCTAAACCCAACCAATGACAGGTCATAAGTCCTGTAAAAACATTAATCATCATATTCTGTTTCCAATTTGCAACTTCGTCTCTATTGAGATACAATTAATCCTTGAAAAAAATATATACCCGTTATAATTGTCTACTTTACGCGGACGATGCCGTTCTCGTTGCGGATAGTGCGGACGAATTACAAGCCTTGGTGACGAGAATGTATGAGGTATGCAAGTCAAATGATTTAATGACGAATGTCGGAGAGTCAAAGGTGTTAGTTTTTAAAAGGGAAGAGCAAATGACAGTTTTTTAATATAAGTGTGAACGAAGAGAACTTGGAACAGGTGAGGGAATTTGTGCATTTAGGTAGCATGTTCACAACGGATGGCCGAACGGATAGTGAAGTCAAAAGAAGGGTTGGTGCGGGTAACAAAGTGAATGGAGCTTTAAAAATAGTTATTGGAAACAAGAATTTATCAATGAAAGCGAAAACGGCCGTTCACAATGGAGTTCTGGTCCCATCACAAATGTATGGAAGCAAAGCATGGAACTGGCAGAAGAAGGATGAAAGCAGAATAAATGCGGTAGAGATGAGGTCCCTAAGACGTATGTGTGGTAGAACGATTTACGACAGAATCTCAAATGCTAATATAAGAAAATAATGTAGAGCGAAAGAAGGCATTATGAATATAATTATGAAAGGATCGCTGCGTTGGTTCGGACATATGGAACGCATGGATGGAGAAAGAATGGTAAAGAAAGTATACGTTAATGATGTAAATGGGATACGGAGTCGAGGCAGACCGAGGAAAACATGGTATGACCAGATTAATCAAATTTTAAAGATTGGTCATGTTAGAAGTCGGAGAAAACGACGTGCGTGTATGACTCGTTGTATTAATGTGGAGGAAGCTAGAGAGGTTTGCCAGGATAGAGTAGTGTGGCGGTCCATTCTCTCTGCCTACCCCTGCGGAGAAACGGCGTGATGGTTTGTTTGTTTGTATACCTATTAATTGATCAAGTTTGAGGTTATGTTACTGACGTAGTCCATTGTTTTGGCCGAAACACTATGATACCTTAACATTTTAAAGTGTTAATGAATAAACTTTGTTTTTTGTATAACAATTGTATTTTATTTTACGCGACAGCTGTTTCATCAACCTATGATGACATCATCAGATGTTACAATGATGATACATCTGATGATGTCAACATAGGTTGATGAAACAGCTGCCGCGTAAAATAAAATACAATTGTGATACAAAAAACAAAGTTTATTCATTATCAGTTTAATATGTTACTTACTTATTTAACTTTGAAAATATCATTTTTTATTTAGCAATGATATAAGACTTCGTAAATAATTAAAACGAAAAAACTCTCTTTTCTCGAAGTTTTATTATAGTTTATGGGAATGACACGTTTCGCCTTTCTTAGGCAATATCAAATGTTTTATTACGACATTTGATAATGCCTTAGAAAGGCGAAACAAGTCTATCGCATAAACTATAATAAAACAGACGTTTTCATTCTTATTAATTATTTGAAAATATGATTTAATTCATTCAGACGCAACCTTAAAATTTTTTACACTTAGGAAGGGCATCTGCGGTCCGAAACAAGTTTGTGAAAATTATAAATAAAACACTTGTTTTTTACCACTTGAGTATTATATTTTAAACGTCTAGTTTCGGAAGCTACAGATGTTTCTATCTACAGGTTTCAATATTAACTCTATAAAAATTTATCTATATATAAATTTTTATAGATAGATAAATGTACATATATAGAGTTTATATTGAAACTTGTAGATGGAAGCATCTGTAGCTTCCGAAACTAGTCGTTTAAAATATAATACTCAAGTGGTAAATAACAAGTGTTTTATTTATAATTTAATCATGTCCCACAAAGCGAATGCCGAAACAATAAATAACATAAGTTTGTGAAAAATTAATATACTCGTATGTTCTCCAGCATAACGGAATATCTCGCCTCGTGAGGACTCCGTATCACAGAACCACTTTCGAGTCTGCTCCGAACCAATGCGTTGTATAGGACTCTGAGCACATGATGATTCCTGAAAACTTTTCCGGTCCGGACGATGAAGCCCATCATACTTAGTGCAGTGCCACAAATCCTCTCGATATGTGCACGAAAAGTCAGTCTACTCTCACAGATAAACATCAAAGCTTGTAATATCTTGACTATGGAAGTCATAAAGATATGGTTTTACCTACGATTTATTGTAGTGATTTATTGTAGTGACCCTTTTTACTGTAACACGACACGAACTTTAGGTTCAATACAGCATGACGTAGACAAACGCAAGTACCGAAGGGCACGCATACAACGTAGGGTTTTGCAAATTCTAAAACAAAACATCACTACACAATGAATTGATTGTAAAATACCCGTAAATACAATTACCCTATAGCAGCAGCGACCTTCGTGGCAGAGTAGCAAGAGTAACTACTGCCACATCGATGGTCCCGGGTTAAATTCCTGGCGATGATCACTCCGACTTTAGTCTGGTGTAGAATTCACGTGACAATAAATTGGCGATATGTAGGGTGTTTTTTTTAGAGGTTTTGTTTTTAAACTGACAACATTGTTTCTATAGACTGTCAATTTGACATTTTACAGTTGATTTGTATTCAGTACGTTTTGCCATTTTACCATAAATAGACTGACGTCAGAACAGCGCTTGAAAATTGTGCAAATTTATTTTGAAAATCGTGGTTCAGTTCGCCTTCGCCTTGGATCGTTTTCGCACTACGTACACTCTCGTGGATAATACGCATCCACAAAGACGAAAATTGTCGAAAATTGGACTTCACGATTGCGCTTCATTCGAGCTAGCCGTGGCGCTCATATGCCCGAAATCATATTTAAACAATAATGGCATAAAATTATCTATTAAATAAAGGCAATATCTTAAACGTTAACATTATTTTAATGTGTTTTTATTTTATTTGAATATGTATTGTATACCTCTAAAAACAAGACGATTATTATTTATTAACAAGATTATTAACAAGATATTAGTTATCTATCACATTTCATGAGAATCGTTAGCTGAAAAAATTGGATACAGTAATTGGGTTCAAATAACCTGCTGTATACATATGTAAAAATCAACGGGAAACTACCACTTCAAAGACCCAGGTGGCATCCCATGAACCAGCAAAAATGTTAGACATTGACCAGACCAATCAATTGGATTGTAACTAGTGATAGCAGGGGTTCTCAAACCTTTTTGAAACACTAAATATTTTACATTATATAATAATTAAAACCCGGTTTTATGTTCATAACAACAACAACAACAACAACAAATCATCACCCCGTTTCCCTGTAGGGGCAGGCAGAGATAATGGACCGCCACACTACTCTATTCTAACACACCTCTCTAGATTCCTCCTCATTCATACAACAAGTCATACACGCACGTCGATTCTTCCGACCAACCTCTAAAATTTGATTAATTTGGTCATGCCATGTTTTCTTCGGTCTTCCTCGACTCCATACTATATTTACATCGTTAATGTATAATTTCTTAACCACTCTTTCTCCATTCATGCGCTCCATATGTCCGAACCAACGCAGCAATCCTTTCATAATACCTTTTTCCGCTCTACACGCTTTCTTATAATGACTTCGCATAATCACGAGCTGTACCATATTTACAAAGCTCCCAGTTTCTCCACACAGGTCAGACTGAATAGACTGAGATGGGCCGGTCACGTGCAGAGGATGCCGTCATCGCGAACCCCAAAAAGATTGCTGGAGTGGCACCCAGGTGGTAGAAGACCAATTGGACGACCAAGGCTGCGATGGGAGGATGAAGTTGGGAGAGATGGGGCGAAATTGTTACGAGTGTCAGATTGGAGGGTCGAAGCGGAGGACAGGAGGAGTTGGAGGCGAAGAATACTGGAGGCTAAGGCTCTATATGGGCTGTAGGGCCATCGAAGAAGAAGATTAATCATTTCATACGGAGTTTCACATCATTATTAAAGAAATAATAAATAGGAAAAAAAAATTAAATGAACGTAAGAAATAAGTTAACCCTTCTATAACCTTACCTATAAAGACAAAACAAAGCTGCTGACTGTAGGCCGAACGCAACATCAGATGAGAGTAGTGATGTCAGGAGTCCCATTAAAGAACACCAAGGAGTTTGTCTACTTCGGGAGTAAAATAACATGGGACGGTCGGTTTAAGAGCGAGGTCGACAGCCGTATACATCAGGCTAGGCATGCATTTAATAAAAGGTCGAAAATAATAGAGTCAAATAATATAGACCTAAAACTGAGAATACTCCTCATCAAGACCTATGTATGGAGTGTCTTGATGTACGTCTGCGACACATGGTGCCTATCCGAAAGAGATAAGCGGAAACCAGGGGCTTTTGAGAGAGGAATTTCCTGGAGAGACCATATCACGAATGAGGAAGTTCTTCAAGGAATCGAAGGAGGAAGGCACCTGCTCAGGACCTTGTCCGGAAGGCGTGCAAGATGGATCGGCCATGTAATACGTCAAGAAGGTCTCTTGCATGCCATAATGGAGGGTATGACCGAAGGGATAAACTCTAGGGGAAGCCCACGTCAAGAGTACCTGGAGGACCTGTTGGTGGACGTGCGCTGCTCATCATATACTGATTTCAAAAGAGCCGCACAAGACAGGGAAGAATGGAAGAGAAGAATAGAGAAAATTGCTGCAAACCAATCCCAGGATTGAAACCAGAATGAGAGAACTGTGTGTAGAAATATTGTGTCATTTTTATCGAAACTATGTTCAAATTCAATACAATGGTTAGCCATTTCAGAAAAAATAGTATGTTTGGTGAAAGCTTGTTTGTGTTCGTTGATACGTGAAAGAATAAATAGGTAAGAAAAATAAATGAACGTACGAAATACGTTAACCCTTCTTTAACCTTACCTTATCTAACAAAACTGCAGTAAAAATAATGTGGCACTTACTTTTTTTATCATCGGCGATAATTCTAGTTTGTGATTAACGATCGACTTGCTACGAATGCGGGAAAAAAAATCGTAAAATGAATTCGCCAAATCTTCGGGAACATCAATCATTCTTTTCATGCCGTCGGAGCAAGGCTTAGTGCTTTTTTTGTACGTTTTTATGAGCGAAAAGTTTCTATCAATACTAAATAAATAATCGTGTATAGAAGAGCCGCGGCGCCCGCGATGGCTGGATGTAAGTTATACTGAAAGATAACTCAAATAAAATATGACGTAGGCAGCTGAGAGACGAGATATTGCCTTAAAAATAAGTCTATTTATAATATTTCGTATGAAGCACGTAATTTGTGGTCTGGCATTATGAAATATACGGAGCATTCTGCGGTATATCCACATCTTGAACGCTTCCAACCGGTTCATTACATTCACTTTCAGAGCCCAGGTTTCGCAGCCATAGAGTAGAACAGTGCTCCGCAATCCTTTCTCACCTACGGCACACGTAAGTTCTTCCTATTGTAGAATTCCCAGAACCTCTACATTACTGACCCTATCGGTCCACGGTAAAACGTTTGACCCGGACATTGAAATAACATGCAGAATTGAAGTTGTACGAGCTGCATTTACTAAAATGAGAACATTCTTTTGCAACGATAATCTTGACTTGAAACTCCGACAAAGAATGATTAAATGTTATATCTGGTCTGTTCTACTATATGGCTGCGAAACCTGGACTCTGAAAGTGAATGTAATGAACCGGTTGGAAGCGTTCGAGATGTGGATATACCGCAGAATGCTCCGTATACCGTGGACCGATAGGGTCAGTAATGCATAGGTACTACAGACAGCCAGAGCCAATAGAGAGCTGTTGTCCAGAATGAAAATTAGAAAGGTATCATATTTGGGTCATGTGCTGAGGGGAGAAAAATAACACCTCCTTCGACTGATATTAATGGGTAAAGTGGAGGGACGTCGGGGAGTTGGTAGAAGGCAGCTGTCCTGGCTCCGGAATATCAAAGAGTGGACAGGAATAAAAAGAGTTCAGAACCTGTTCCAAGTGGCGCAGAATAGAGATGCCTTTGCTGCAGTGATAGCCAACGTTGGGGGGACCTGACACGGCACCAAAAGAAAAAGATTATTAAATATAACATCAATACACTTTTAATTTGTGTTAACATCACTTTTTTAACAAACAAACGGTTTCGCTCCCGCCGGAGCTTCGCTAGGGTTACAGGTTTATTAATTAGAAAGTCTCCATTGTTATTTCGCTATTGCTCATGACTCACCGTTCTACCATACTAATTGTCCTCGTGCACACTTTCTCTTAACCCTCTTCACCACCCCATTTATTTATTCTTATATATTGTATTTGGAAGCGAAGCATGAAACTGAAGGTAGAATAAGTGCAGTAGAAATTAGATCTCTTAGAAGAATGTGAGGATACGGTGCGAATGATGGTGTTATGAACAAAATAATGAAAGGATCATTAAGATGTGAATGAAGAAAGAATGGTAAAAAAGTATATATTAACGATGTAAATGGAACTAGAAATAGAGGAAGACCAAGGAAAACGTGGCAGTATCAAATAAAATCAAATATTGAATGTCGGCCACGTCACAGGAGTGTGGCAGTCCATTCTTTCTGCTTACCTCTTTGGGGAGACGGCGTGATGGTTAGTTAGTTAGGGGCGCATGAGATATGGTTCGACTTAAGGAATACAAAATACTTTCTAAAGTCAAGAGTATTTGTCTTCTGAACGTACTTTGACAATCTTGGGATTCGGCTTTTACCCAAATATAAACCAATTGCTGTGCACGATGGCGAATCGACTTATTCGGATTCTCCTCAACACTTCACTCCACAGCAGCAATAACTTCTTCTGTGCGCACTGTTTGTCGTCTTTGTGGATGCGTATTATCCACAAGAGTGTACGTGGTGCGAAAAGGATCCATGGTCTTCCGAATAACTTGCTCGGATGGGCGATTATGTCGACAGCAAAAGAACGCAGTGCACAATAAGTTTGGCGAACCGAACCATGATTTTCAAAATAAATTTGCACAATTTGCAAGCGCCGTTCTGACGTCAGTCTATTTATGGTGAAATGGCAAAACGTACTTACTACAAATCAACTGTAAACTTTATAATTGACAGTTTGTAGAAACAATGTTGCCAGTCATTACTGCAAATAGAAATATATCCACAGAAGCAAAGATGGCAGTACACAATGGAGTTCTAGTGCCAACCGTCATGTATGGAAGTGAAGCATGGAGCTGGCAAAAGAAGGATGAAAGCAGGATAAACGCCGTAGAACTGAGATCACTAAGAAGAATGTGCGGGAAAACGTTGTATGATAGAATACCGAACGATGAAATAAGAAAGAAATGTAAGGCAGATGACTGCATCATGAATAAAATTAAAAAAGGATCCCTGAGATGGTTCGGACATATGGAACGAATCGATGAGAGTAGAATGGTTAAAAAGTTGTACACAAGCAGCGAGAGTGGGAAAAGAAGCCGAGGACGACCGAGGAAAACATGGCATGACCAAATTAATAAATTATTAAAAGGCGGCCATATCCGAAGTCGGAACAATCGACGTGCGTGCATGTTACGATGTATGAATGTAGAGGAATCCCGAGAGGTATGCCAGGACAGGCCAGTGTGGCGATCCATGCTCTCTGCCTACCCCTCCGGGGAAATGGCGTGATGGTTAGTTAGTTATGTTGCCAGTTTAAAAACCAAACCTCTTAAAAAACACCTTGTACCTTCTGGTATTTTAGACATTCATTATAAAAAAGACAACACAAATTGAGATAAAAAGTTTGGTCCGAAGATGGGACGGCTTTGTTTTCGATATATTTGAGGTTAAAGTTCAAAAGGATAAAATTTATGTTTGTTACTTAAAAGTCCATAACGACGCAAAAAGTCACAATAAATTTTCGTTATAAAACTTTTTCTCGAGTTGAAAATTTATTGTTTTAAATGCGCGGCAGTTTGTATTGTTAAAGGCGGGCCACACTGTTTTAAACAAGCTCTTCACATCGGTCTCCACCGGCGGTTTAAAACTGTGTAGACACTTGTTTGAAACTAAAATTCGTTTGACCTTCAACAAACTTTGCGGACGGACGCGCGTTTAAACACGCATTCCACGTGTGGAGACATTGTTTACAACAGTGTGTGGACGCTACACCAACCGTGGACTCCACAGCTCTCCACCAAGGTCACCCCTGTAGAGAGTTTGTTCCAAACAGTGTGGCACGGCCTTTAGTGACACTGTAGAAATATATTTATGTATTTGTTTGAGAGTTGAATCAAATCAGTTTATTTCATCAATAGACATTACAAAATTATTTTTTAAGGTTTCTATTGAGAATAGGTATAATATATTGTGTATAGTATACTACCAGAAACGCATGAGAGATGGTTTGACATTAGGAAGAAAAGATACTCTCCAGAATTAAGGGTAAACAGCTTGCCTTCTGAACGTACTTTCACTCATATGAAAGACGTCGATCTTCGAGGAGACCGCGTTCAGCAGATAAATTGTTCTTCCCAGCGGTGTCACCAGAGGCAGGTTGATTCTGGCGGCCAGTAGGTAAAACAATCTATGTTGTCGCTTTCGGAGATATCTGTCAGGGACAAAAAGCCGAACACCTTCCAGCACGACCGAGTTCTCGAAATATCCCCTGAGTAATCTAAAGAAATGGGTTATGAGATGCCCATCTCTTCGATGTTAATCTGATGTTAACAGATCTCATATCTGGGTCATATACTGCGTGGGGAAAAGTACCACCTTCTCCAACTGATATTGGAGGGGAAAATAGAGGGACGCCGAGGGCCCGGTAGGAGACAAATGTCCTGGCTGCGAAACATGAGGGAGTGGACCGGCATCCGAAGTGTGGAGGAGCTGTTCCGAGCGGCGCAGGACAGGGACAGGTACGCCGAGGTGATTGCCAAAGTTGGGGAGACCCGAAAGGGCATTTGAAGAAGAAAAATAAGTATTCAGAACGACAATATGTGTGAATATGTATTTTTATACTAACTAATTAACTAACTAACCATCACGCCGTCTCCCCGAAGGGGTAGGCAGAAAGAATGGACTGACACAATTTTCTTTCCTGACATATTTCTCTCGCTTCCTCAACATTCATACATCGTGTCATGCACGCGCGTCGATTTCTTTGACTCCTCACATGGCCGACATTCAATATTTATTCTTGTATGCGGATGACGCTGTCCTACTTGCAGATAACGAGCATGAACTACAAGTCCTGGTGAATAGTATGTATGAGGTATGCATGCGAAATGATCTGATGATGAATGTTAACAAGTCCAAGGTAATGATTTAACGACAACTCTTACAGCAAAAAGTGTCCACAGGCTCAAGTGTACACAGAGGTCCATGGAAAGACAGATACTTGGTGGGAGCTTGCGTGACCGCATAAGAAACGAAGAAATCAGATGCCGCATCAGGGTTGCTGACGTCATGGACCGAGTGGCAAAATTGTAATGGCAATGGGCTGGACACTTGGCTAGACAGGGTGGCAACAGATGGGCACCCAGGATACTCAGTTGGAGACCATGGAAGAATAGACGAAGTGTCGGAAGGCCACCGATGAGATGGACCGATGATATTATCAAAAGGGTTGGAAAATCTTGGATGCAAAAGGGACAGGATAGAGACGAGTGGAAGATATTGGAAGAGGCCTATATCCAGCAGTGGAGGGAAGAAGGCTAGCAAAGAAGAAGAAGAATGATTTTTGAAAAGGAAGAAACCACGACAGTCTGCAACATTAGCGTGAATGGTGACCATTTGGAGCAAGTAGTTGAGTTTGTGTATTTAGGTATATTTTTATACTAGTTTGTTTATAAACACAGGTCCTGGTATTATGATTATTTAGGATCTGAAAACAACGTAATTTACTACTATAAAGTAAGGTTAAAGGTGTTTCAAACGATAACGTTCGGCTTAATGTTGCCAGACCTGAAAATTTCCATGCTAAACCCTACCGCAATACATTATGTTACTTTCTGTAGTCCATACGTGCCCTGAAACACATGATATCGCCAGAACATTGCGTAAACACGTGTCCGAGTTATTCAAATAAATTACAATTAATATTTTATGGAATGTGAACTTTTATGAACACGCACAAAAAAAATCCACCGAAATTGTGATAAATAAAATTAATAATACATATACGGTAATATCATTATCCCATCCTGTATAGGTATACCATCCCCATTGCCATAAAGCGACCCTTACACGATCAATATTATTGTCAATAATAATAATTATAATAATATGCTAACTTTTAAAGCGCCGTTTTTTCAAATCAAATCAGTTTATTTACTCAAAATACATTACAAACAGCATAAATGTTTAAGGCTTCTATTGAGTACAGGTCAAATATTATATACATACCAACAGCATAATACCAGGAACGCATTAGTGATGGTTCGACATTAGGAAGACAAGATACTTTCTAAAGTCAAGAGTATTTGAACGTACTTTCACTGATATGAAAGACGTCGATCTCCGAGGTAACCGCGTTCAGCAGACTAATCTCTCTTCCTACTGGTGTCACCAGAGGCAGATTGGTTCTGGCGACCGGTAGGTAAAACAATCTGTGCTGTCGCTGACGGAGATATCTTCGAAGCTGTAGAGAATGGGTTCCAAGCATTCCCAAAAGATATGCCGTGGGATAGAGCCACGGATAACTACCATACTCCCTCGTGTAGAGAAACCTCAGATTTTTTTTTTGTGGAGAAACCTCAGAAAAAAAGTGTTGTGACTGAATCAAATAAGAAAGTAAAGTGTGCACGAAAAAAAGCTTTTTTATAATTTAATAAATGTATTTTTTTTAATAAATGGACAATGACAGCGAAATCCGCAGAGCGACTGGATACTTTTGAGAGAAGGGTGCTGCGCAGAATTTTGGGACCTGTGAATGACGGTTAAGGCTGGAGAGTGCGGCATAATGACGAGCTGTACTATATTTATAAAGCTCCCAGTTTCTCCACACAGGTCAGACTGAATAGACTGAGATGGGCCGGTCACGTGTAGAGGATGCCGTCATCGCGAACCCCAAAAAGATTGCTGGAGTGGCACCCAGGTGGTAGAAGACCAATTGTACGACCAAGGCTGCGATGAGAGGATGAAGTTGGGAGAGATGGGGCGAAATTGTTACGAGTGTCAGATTGGAGGTCGAAGCGGAATACAGGAGGAGTTGGAGGCGAAGAATACTGGAGGCTAAGGTTCGATATGGGTTGTAGGGCCATCGAAGAAGAAGAAGAATATTTGTTATCTCACATAAAAAATATACATATTTCAACGTTGAAATATTAATGAATTCATCTCACTTTCATCCTTCTCTGCCAACTTCAAGTTTAAGCAAACGTTTTCATTGGTATTCATTATTTAATATGGGGAAAAGTACCACCTTGTCCAATTGATATTGAAGGGGAAAATTGAGGGACGCCGAGGGCCCGGTAGGAGACAGATGTCCTGGCTGCGAAACGTGAGGGAGTGGATCGGCATCCGAAATGTGGAGGAGCTGTTCCGAGCGACGCAGGAGAGGGACAGGTTCGCCGAGATCGCCTACGTTGACGGGACCCGACAAGGCACTTGATGAAGAAGAAGATTTAATATGGAGTTGTATGTTGTGTTGTCCACTCTCTCTGCCTATCCCTGCAGGGAAACGGCGTGATTTTATTTTTAAAATTTAAAATCTAAATTGGAAAACTCCAGGTGTTTATAAATAGATGCCTTCGCTCAATATTCAAGATCTATTGGCCCCAAACAGTGTCAAATGCCGTTCTCTGGACCATGCCAGGCGAAAAGCCAATCAGAGAACAAGTCGATAGACGCAAATGGCAGTGGATCGGTCACACTCTGAGACGGAACCCAGCCTGCATCGCTCAGGGCGCACTAGACTGGTCCCCTATGGGGGGAAACAGGAAGCGAGGTAGACCTAGATCCACCTGGAGAAGAACCCTGCAGGACGAAGTTAAATGAGTAGGCCTCACGTGGGATGATGTTAGGCATCAGGCATGCGATAGAGTCGGATGGAGAAAGTTCCTTGAGGCCCTATGCACCACGGAGGTGTGACAGGATAAAAAGAAGAAAATGTATTTTAACCCTCCCTTCCCTATGATGGGTATCTTCTACACGTTGCTTCTAATAACCATCAATATCTCTATAAATATAATAAATACAAGGTTAAGATTTTAGGTATTCCTCCATAATGTATTTACGTATTGATATAAAAAATAATATATTAATAATAATCAGAGTTTATCGGGTACATCGGAGGTATTTTGTGAACATCGGAAACAAATTCGCGTATAAACAGCGCTGTGAGTGCGCGGCACTATATTCGCATCTCACTCTTGCATACTTCACTGTGGAAGCGCGAGGAGCTCAATGTTCTCACGGCCCGGCAGTAGCTCTCGGGCTTGCAACCAGAGTGTACTTATGCCCGTTCCGTGAGCATTGCCATATGTTATTTTAACGTTTTCAGCAAATAGATCTCAATTATTATTATTTTTTACTTAAATTATAATTCGCCGCGCTATAGCTGGCAAAACCCTATATGATCGAGTTAGGAAAACAGCAATCCGAGGAATCTGCGAGGTCGAAGATGTGGTCAGATGGGGACGTCAAAGACGGCGATACTGGCAACAACATGTAGAAAGAATGAGCTCAAATAGAATACCACACATAGCTCTCCATGAAACGCCAAACGGACAACGCCGACCAGGAAGACCCCCGAAACTGTGGAGAGAAAGCTGGAGTTCAGCGTCTCAAGAGGACTCGCCTGAAATAACAGACTCCTGAGTCTATCAAAAGTGAAGAAGAAGAATAAGAATTATAATTAATTAAGAGGATTAGCTATGAATGTTTTTATTTTTCCGATTTAAAATCGTTAATTTTTGATCGGGTACTGACTACCCAACACAGGAACGCGCGTTTTTATTTTAGCACCGTAAGGGAAAGGTTGAGCACCCAATTTTTGGAAGAGTCACACTCAAGTAGCAAAAGAGTTACATTTAGCTAGCGAACCATAGTTTGTTAACCACAGCTTTAAGATGAATGATATTTTTGCATAATTATTTTTTTATTGTTGTTGGAACGATTAAAAAATAATTACGTTTAACTGTAAGGGCAACATTTGAAAGCCAGATTTGAATAATTTGTGGGCCGCCTGATGGACTGGTTGGGGGAGACCATTATTCTTGTCTGAAAGGGGACGATGGTCGGGGAAGGAGGCCTTTCCATAAAGATCCAGAAAGGATGTTTTTATTATTCATACTGTAGAGTGAGATGAATATCCGACGAAGGTAATTTATTACGTGAATTTATGATTGGAGACGAAGTCGTAATATTTTGTCATGCCGACTATATTATTGATATGCCAGAAGTAACAAGCTTATAAAGGTCCAATATCGGATGAATGGAAAAGAATACTTATAAAAATAAAAGTTTGATCAAATAAATACGTGATGAACTTAACAAATGGTTCGCGAGAAGGGTATCAACCTTTCAACGCCCGAGCGCCGCGTGCAATAGAGATAGCCCACTGCCCAAGCATTTGATATAATAATAAATAAATAAAATTGATAATTTTTAGAGCGCCATTTTTATGAATTACTCATCTCAAAAGCGCTGTAGAAAATGCTCCGTTTAATGAACTAGATAAAATAATAATAATAATAATAATAATAATAAACATATTTAGTATGAGGGCTGCACCTGACGTAGTCGATCAGCCCTTCCTATCAGGAAATGATAATTTGAAAAGTTGCGTTTTGAGTCTCGATCTAAACTCTGATTGATTCTCAATGCACTTAAGGTCTGCTGGAAGATTGTTCCAGGCTGAAGGGCCGGCTACCGCGAAGGCTCGGTCGCCAAAGTTTGTGCTTAGACAGCGTTTTGGCACAGTCCGCAGTTTTACCGATCGCAGAAGACTTAGCTGATCGCAATGTAGGCTGTCTGGCATTCAGGTTCTCGTTGATGCAGAGTTCAGATATATAAGCTGGTGCCTTTTCATGCAACGCCTTATAGACCGTCCAGCAGAGTTTGTATTGTATGCTTTCTGGACATTTCAGCCAGTGGAGCTCCATAAGATTCTGTGTTATGTGACAACTCTTTGGCACATCCTTTATCAGTCTTGCTGCTACATTGAATGCAGACTGGAGTATATTTGTTTGCTGTTTGGGGATGTTGGCGTAGACTCCATTGCAGTAATCTAGTTGGGACACGACGAAGGAATTGATGAATGTTTTAAAACTGTCAATGGGAATATTTCTTTTTATGGATCTTAATTGCCTTATATGAAATAAGTAATTGCTGACTGTCTATGTGAAATCTTCGCGCGACTTGCGACCTACGCGTAGCTGTTATAAAAATAATTTTATTTTTAAAATGGGTCATCCTATTTAGGTAAAATAAAAAGCATTATCAAAATAAAAGATTGTTTATAATTTACAAAAGATTCGTAATTTTTCACATTTTGTATTATTACACATTAAAGTTAAAAATAAAAACATAAAAAAATTTATATTAAATTTAAAAAAAAATTCGTAAGCCAACTTTTAAAACATTTATCTATGCGTTTACCAGTTTTACAATTTTGGCATTTAAATATATACCAAACGATTCTATTATTATTTTTATTAGGCGGACCGTAATATAACACTACCTAAAAGAACATTATGTGTTATATTATTTTTATTTTATTTTGTATCATTTGTATTTTATATTATTTGTTTTAGATTTATTTTGTTGACGTTGGACGATCGAAGTGTGGGCGTGAGATGCCTATTGGTGGCGATGAAGTTCGCAACCCATCACACCTGCGGGGGCGAAAAGCGAAGGATGGAGTGCCGCATCGGTTCAAGTGTGGCAGTCCATTCTTTCTGCCAACCCCTTCAGGGAGACGGCGTTATGGTTAGTTAGTTAGTTAGTTTGAATTCTTATATAGAATGTTTTTTTTAGAGGTTTGGTTTTTAAACTGGCAACATTGTTTCTACAGATTGTCAATATGACAGTTGACAGTTGATTTGTAGTCAGTTCGTTTTGCCATTTCACCCAGTTGTTCAATAAAGGTGTCGAAAATTGGACTTCACGATTGCGCTTCATTCGATTTCATATTTAAACAATAATGGCATAAAATTATCTATTAAATATACCCAATATCCCAGATATTCAGATTATTGTAATGTGTTTTTTTTTTTCATTTTAAATTTGTACACCTCTAAAAAAAAACTTTATATAACAATGTGTATGTAATGATTTCGGGCATATGAGCGCCACGGCTAGCTCGAATGAAGCGCAATCGTGAAGTCAAATTTTCGACACCTTTATTGAGCAACTGGGTGAAGTGGCGAAACGTACTGACTACAAATCAACTGTCAACTGTCAAATTGACAGTCTGTAGAAACAATGTTGCCAGTTTAAAAACCAAACCTCTTAAAAACACCATATACAATAAAATAAAATGAAATGATGGTGTTCTTCTACCGACCCTTATGTATGGAAGCGAAGCATGGAACTGGCAAACGAAGGATGAAAGTAGAATAAATGCAGTAGAAATGAGATCTCTTAGACGAATGTGTCGATACTCTGTGTATGATGAGTGTCGAATGAAAATTTATGAAGTGAATGCATTGCGAATGATGGTGTTATGAACAAAATAATGAAAGGATCATTAAGATGGTTTGGACATATGGAAAGAATGAATGAAGAAAGAGTGGTAAAAAAGTTATTTGTTAACGATGTAAATGGAACCAGAAATAGAGGAAGACTGAGGGAAACGTGGCACGATCAAATAAATCAAATATTGAATGTCGGCCATGTGAGGAGTCAGAGAAATCGACGCGCGTTCATGACACGATGCACTTACGTGGATTGTTAAGAATTAGCCGGTCGTAAGTCAAATTTCAAAATCGATGTTAAAAATACCAAAAAAATCCTAGATCCAAAGAAATGTCCCAGTAACAATAATTGACTATCCCCAACCTCGAATCTTTTACCGTGTGCGCACGCAGGTGGTTGAAACATGTCCGCCTAACGAAGTGCACGTCGTCATTGTTCTTAGCGCTCTCAGTATAAACATTTAACAAGGAGAATTTTGCCTTGTCCACCTAATATTTCGAAGTTATCGTTATGGATTCGAATAACTCAGGTAATGATCAATATTTTTTGATATGTTTAACATACTTTAAAAGTTATTTTATATTATTTGTAGAACCTCAAAAAAAGGTGATCTAGTAATGAAATTTTTACTTAATTTTCAAGTTTATAAGACATTTTGTTATATTATCGCGTCCTATCGCGTAATGTTTGTTCCTGTATTGTATACATCTTATATTTGACTAATTAATGACATAAAATTTGGTTGCGGATAGCTGCGGTTGACCAAATTACAGTTATTTTTTTTAAAAAGGATGACATCACTTTTTTTAATCAACTTTTTCTTAAAATGTAATAAAGTGTGATTTTCTCTATTTTAGGTATATCTGATACATTGGGTACAAAAACCATAAGTTGTAAATATCTTTACGATCAAATGCAGCAGCAAGATTTACCTAATTTAGATGAAAAAATTAAATATCTAGAAAATCACCTATTGTCCTGTTGTGGTGACATTCCAGATAATCTAAGCAGTTTCAAACAAAGATTTGCATATTTTAAAACACCAATGAAAGAAAAATGGTCGAAAGGCCATAGAAAAGAGGCAATGTTTCTTAAAACTCATGAAAAGTGGTTAGAAGGAACATTTGAACTTGAAAGCAAACAAGCAAACTCGACCAGGTCGGCCTTCTAAATCATTTGAAGATTCTAGTGAGAGGATTAAAAGAAGAACAACGGAGGAAATACGTTCTTCGCTTAATAAAGAAGTAATCGTTCATGCAGCGCAAACAACATTACAGGCTCGAGGGAAAAGGGATGCTTCGAAAATACTACGGGAAATATAACGATTTGATGAATATGCCATGGCAACTGCGAAATTGTATGTCGAGTTATATAGTTGGCACCCAATGACTCCGACCTTGCATAAAATATTGATTCATGGTGCAGTTGTAATTGAAAATGCCTTATTACCCATAGGACAGTTGTCGGAAGAGGCAGCAGAAGCCAGAAATAAGCACTTTCGATTATACCGCGAAAACTACGCAAGAAAGTTCTCGAGGGAGGAATGCAACCTTGATATACATATATAATAGATTATTATTGAGTTCAGATCCACTATTAAGTAGCATGAAACAAACAAAAAAACGATCAAACCAGGTTCATTTTGCCCTGAAACAATGAATATGTGAATACTACCAGCTGACCCTAATACCGAAACCGATATTTCAGACATGGATCAAGATTTGTCCATAAATGTATAAACAAATTTAAAATACTTATTTGCACCTCAATTATTAATCTGTAACTAGATTTTTTTTTTTTGTAAAATTTGTAATAAAAAATAAAAAATTTCCTCGAGATTTAGTATTTTTTTATATTTTTGGCTGGGAAAAAATATTTTTTTTACTGAGGACAATTTTTTACGATAATATTTATGATTTGAAGTCAAAATACACCGTAAAATAATTTTGACCGCCTAAATCATTTAAATCCACCTATGTGCGATGTATGAATGTTGAGGAATCGAGAGAAATATGTCAGGAAAGAAAAGTGTGGCAATCCATTCGTTAGTAAAATGAAATAATAAAAAAGAAAAGTATGTTTATTTGTGGTGGCATAACGGTATTATTATTTTTTGCTTTTCATACATAATAATACGTAACACGCTGGTACTTATTTTAATTGGGTCACTTTGATGTGTTCAGGTAGGTACACGAAATAACATTGTGAATCGGGTCACGGTTGGTACAACTGGGTGTTACGAGAATCGAAAAAGTTAGAGGAAATGACACATAAACACTTGTAAAGAATTAATTTTATCTCAATAGAGACGAAGATGCAAACTGGAAACTGAATATGGTGATCGAGGTGTTTACAGGACTTATGACCTGTCATTGGTTGGGTTAAGCGCACGCTTTATGTAATTACAACATTCCCCGTTCCACCTTTCTTATGACCATGTCTGACAAATTTTTGGAAGTTGTATATATGTTAATATCCAACACCACAATTCACATGTCAGTTTCAATGCGCCATCTATGAAGATAAGACTTGTAAAGAATTATATTTTTTCGGAACTTGGAAATTTATCTAACCATCACGCCGTCTCCCCAGAGATGTAGGCAGAAAGAATGGATCGCCACACTGTTATGTCCTGACATACATCTCTCGATTCCTCTACATTCATACATCGTTACATGCACGCACGTAAATTACTCATGACTCCTTACGTGATCGAAATTTGATATTTGATTGATTCGATCGTGCCAAGTTTTCTTCGGGCTTCCTCTATTTCTAGCTTCGTTCACGACGTTTACGCATACCATCTTCACCATTCTGTTTTCACTCGTTCTTTCCATGTGTCCAAACCATCTTAACGATCCTTTCAATATTTTGTTTATAACACTTTCATTCGCACCGCATTCACTTCTTATTTAATAACTAACTAACCATCACGCCGTCTCCTCTGAAGGGGTAGGCAGAAATAATAGACTGCCACACTTTTCTTTCCTGACATTTTTCTCTCGCTTCCTCAACATTCATACATCGTGTCATGCACGCGCGTCGATTTCTCTGACTCCTCACGTGGCCGACATTCAATATTTGATTTATTCGATCGTGCCACGTTTTCCACGGTCTTCCTCTATTTCTGGTTCCACTTACATCGTTAACATATAACTTTTTTACCACCCTTTCTTCATTCATGCTTTCCATGTGTCCAAACCATCTTAATGATCCTTTCATTATTTTGTTCATAACACCATCATTCGCACAGCATTCACTTCTTAAATTTTCATTCGACACTCTATCATGCACAGAGTATCCACACATTCGTCTAAGAGATCTCATTTCTACTGCATTTATTCTACTTTCATCCTTCTTTTGTCAGTTCCATGGTTCGTTTTCATACATAAGGGTCGGTAGAAGAACGCCATTGTGTACTGCCATTCTAGCTTTTTTGGATAGGTTTAAGACTTATGTATGGAAGCGAAGCGTGTGGATACTCTGCGAATGATAGAGTGTCGAATGAAAATATTGTATAATAAGTGAATGCGGTGCGAATGATGGTGTTATGAACAAAATAATGAAAGGATCATTAAGATGGTTTGGACATATGGAAAGAATGAATGAAGAAAGAATGGTAAAAAAAATATTTGCTAACGATGTAAATGGAACTAGAAATACAGGAAGACCGAGTAAAACATGGCACAATCAAATAAATCAAATATTGAATGTCGGCCACGTGCGTGCATGACTCGATGTATGAATGTTGAGGATGCGAGAGAAATAAATCAGCAAAGAAAAGTGTGTCAGTCCATTGTTTCTGCCTACCCCTTCGGGGAGACGGCGTGATGGTTAGTTAGTTAGTTCGTGGTTTTATAGCATTTTAAAATTTTGGCATTTCCTTTTTTATCTTTATTTAGCGTTGCCTTCCGGAATCGCATTCCTATTGATTTTACAACAACTTTTCCAACACCCTGTAGGTGTGAAGCCGCAGAGGCCAGGGTGGCTTATCACGAGGGCGGCGCTTAAGTCCTTCTGAATTATCTCCGCCTGGCAGCTAGAGTTAAGGAACCTTTTATTGCTTTTCTCGAGAGAAGAAAAATATGCTCTACGCTACGGCACTACGAATGAGCTTTTCAGTGAGGATTTTTGGATATTGATGTTACAAAAACGTGTGTCAGTGACGGGTCGTGACACTTATCTAGAACCATTCAGAATCCTCAGAGAGCTCTTATATGTAAATTTTTTTTAGATAAGGTTATTAAATCCAATTTTTTTTATATTTTTTATTAAAAAATTTTTTTTTTATGTATACAACAGGTCGTTTGAACCCAATTACTGTATACAATTTTTTTTAAGCTATTATATTGATTCTCGTGACATGTGATAGGTAGTTAATCTATCGCCATTTTATTGTCACGTGAATTCTACACCAGACCAAAGACAGTGTGACAATCACACTGCCATCGCCGGGAATCGAACCCGGGACCTTCGGTATGGAAGTCAGAGCTCTTACCACTCTGCCACGAAGGTCGTCAAATGATCGTCGAAGGTTTTCTTCCAATGTATATGATTTTTTTTTTAATACAACAGGTTGTTTGAACTCAATTTGTATAATTTTATTAAAGTTTTTTTTATAAATAATAACTAAATAAAAATATATCCAAAAAAGCTATAATGGCAGTGCACAATGGTGTTCTTCTACCTACCCTTATGTTTGGAAGCGAAACCTGGAACTGGCAAAAGAAGGATGAAAGTAGAATAAATGCAGTAGAAATGAGATCTCTTAGACGAATGTGTGATACTCTGTGTATGATAGAGTGTCGAATGAAAATATAAGAAGTGAATGCGGTGCGAATGATGGTGTCATGAACAAAATAATGAAAGGATCGTTAAGATGGTTTGGACATATGGAAAGAATGAATGAAGAAAGAATGGTAGAAAAAATTATATGTTAATGATGTAAATGGAACCAGAAATAAAGGAAGACCGAGGAAAACGTGGCACGATCAAATAAATCAAATATTAAATGTCGGTCACGCGAGGAGTCGGAGAAATCGACGTGCGTGCATGACAAGATGTACGAATGTAGAGGAATCGAGATAAGTATGTCAGGACAGAACAGTGTGGCAGTCCATTCTTTCCGCCTACCCCTCCGGGGTGACGGCGTGATGGTTAGCTAGTTTTTAGATTTGTACATGTGTTAGTGTGTTTTGTGAAAACCAATTACATTTAAAATTATCTAACTAACCATCACGCAGTCTCCCCGAAGGGAAATGCAGAAACAATGGACTGCCATACTTTTCTTTCCTGACATATTTCTCTCGACCCCTCAACATTCATACGTCGTGTCATGCACGCGCGTCGATTTCTCTGACTCTGCACATTACCGACATTAAATATTCGATTTATTTGATCGTAACACGTTTTCCTCGGTCTTCCTGTATTTCTAGTTCCATTTACATCTTTAACATAATTTTTTTTACCATTCTTTCTTCATTCATTCTTTCCGTGTGTCCAAACCATCTTAATGATCCTTTCATTATTTTGTTCATAACACCATCATTCGTACCGCATTCACTTATTATTTTTTCATTCGACACTCCATACACAAAGTATCCACACATTTATCTAAGATTAAACGATTCATTTAATTAATTAAATCATTAAAGATCGGAAAATTTAAATGTACGATGAAGAAGGAAGAAAAATAAGATTGATCCAAAATTTTACAACATTTATACGAGTATGTCGTTAGCTTTTTTGAGATACATTTTTTTGTCGTTCTAGTTAAGACTGCTATGCGAATAAATCAGTTTTTTTTATTTCATTTTCAACGAAATATTTGCGTAAAATATACATTCGTTTAATATGGCTATAAATTTCCTCGCGTGTTTCAACGCTGTTTCGTTCGACTCTGTAAGGATCGCTGTTGTTCCATGGATGTGTGGTTATTTTCCTTGAAATCATCGAAGCATGAATAATTGAATGATTATATTATTATATGCTACAATAATGTTTGATATTACAGTAAAACCACGATAAAACGGACCTCTATTTAACGAATTCCGGATATAACGTACAAAAAATCATTGCTGGGGACCAATAGTTTGCAGATAAGAAGAGATGGGTGCACACTTAACCATATCTTCAGACTTATCAGGGGATTCTTTGAGAACTCCGTTATCTTGGATATATAGTTACACTTAACTAACTAACTAACTAACCAACACGCCGTCTCTCCGAAGGGGTAGGCAAAAAGAATGGACTGCCACACTTTTCTTTCCTGACATATTTCTCTCGCTTCCTCAACATTCATACATCGTGTCATGCACGCGTGTCGATTTCTCTGACTCCTCACATGGCCGACATGCAATATTTGATTTATTTGATCGTGCCACTTTGTATTACTATTTTATTTTTACTGAACTCAGACATGTTTCGGTTACAAGTAACCTTTATCAATGTATACAATTTTAACAGTCAAATAAAACAGAGAAGTCATTTTATATACTAAATGGAGATCGAGTTATGTATAAAAGTGGAAGGAGTATCAAATCAGTTTATCAAATCAAATCAGTTTATTTCATCAACAGACATTACAAAATTTATTTTTAAGGCATAGGAGTATAATTAGGGTTGAAGAGAGGGGAAATGTAACAGGAACATATCGAGTGTAAGGGGTATAATTAGGATTGAGGAGAGGGGAGGTGTAACGGGAACATATCGAGCATGGGAAATGAATTTAAATTGAAATGGTTATTTATTATATTTTCATTATTTTTGATGGCTTTTTTTAATTTCTAAATTGTTTAAAGTTAGGTTTATATTATTAATATGCAAAATTTCATTACCGTTTTCTTTATTAAATGTATGATTATTTTCAATTAAATGGTTAGCGAACTCCGTAAAAGTATTATTAGAAAGGCATCTAAGATGTTCTTTCATTCTTAAAGGCGGGCCACACTGTGGTAAACAAGCTCTCCACAAGGGGGACCTTGGTGGGAGCTGTGGAGCCCGCGGTTGGTTTAGCGTCCACATTTGGTTTAAAACAAACTCTCCACAGTAGACACTATTTTCGTATACGTCCGCACTCCACCGATGCACGGTGTTTCAGGGTGCGATATTACGCGCTACTTTTGGTAAAAACCCAATGACATGGAAATGGCTAATTATAAGTGTTTAGGGAAGAGTATTAGTCATCCAGTTCACACAATAAATTTGAGGCCGATTTGTTGAAATTTCAACCCCTAAATTACCTACCTAATTGCATGCAACAACAAAACCGGTTCAGTCGTATTGTTTCGCCGCTAACCGATTGATATATTATACCTATGAATTTAATATTCAAAATTAAAAAAATACTTCTATTTCTATCTTTATACTCAAGGTCGAGCTGCAAAGGGCCTTTGATGGTCTCATATTAAAAAAAAATCTTACGAAATACGCTATTCAAATACCTACTTTATGTAAAGACAGAGAGATAGACAGATACATGTGTTTCTATCGTAGAAGTCAACAGACATATACATTTTATAAGAATAAAATTTTCAAAATAATAATTTTACAGAATAATGAAAAGTAGCTCGTAATATTAAAATTTGAAACACCGTGCGACGCCGCTACGCAAATGATCTTTACTGATGGAATCAAACCGCTAAACATGTGAAATGCGTGTTTGTCGTGTTTACAAATGTGGATCCACACGCATTCAGTATACAAATTTTGGTTTCAAACCAGTGTCCACACAGATTTAAACCGCCGGTGGAGAGCTTGTTTACCACAGTGTGACCCGCCTTTTATGTTAAAATTACGCGTTTTTTTCATTGTTATAATGGTGATACGTAAAACGAAGTTTTTTAATTTAACAGTTTATAATGTTGAAGTATCATATTGTTTCGGCCAAAACAATGGACTGTTTATAATAATTTTAACTCAATTAGATATATGTAATTACAAGCAAACATGTATTTCACAGTTCGATGGTAGTATTTTACGAAACCCTTCCCAAATTTCCCGGAACTTATATTGAAAAGCCCTGGTCTGCGGTAATCAAGAGGGTGTAAGAATTCTCATAAAAACAAATGGTTATGTGGTAAAAGCATTGTTATTTGTGATAGAAAAACGTCGTAATATCTCCAGCAGAGAAAAAATAATTCCGCACTATGCTCTACAAGCGGCAACACGCATGTATCATCATCTGTAAGGAGGCTGGATATAACAAAATCCACAGAGTATCCGCTCTGTCTTCATTTCGTGTTACTCCGTTTCATAAAAAATATATGTCCCAAAATGTTGGAAAAGTACCATCGGGAGAATATTAGGTAGGGTCAAAG
Organism: Lepidostoma basale; assembly: GCA_022606425.2. Lineage (NCBI taxonomy): Eukaryota > Metazoa > Arthropoda > Insecta > Trichoptera > Lepidostomatidae > Lepidostoma > Lepidostoma basale. The sequence continues at coordinate 265,964 of JAHDVF020000843.1, read as the reverse complement.
CACCAATGAATGACCGTTTAAGGTTCAGCTTGTACTGAAATCCACATTAAAGGCATTAATTTGATTATTTCAGTGTACAAAATAAAAGAAAACAAAAAAAAAACACATTGACTTCTCTAAATTCTCTAACTTTTTTTATTGAAATATGAGTATTACTATTAAAATTAATATTTCTCTAAAAAAATAGCACAATCACCAGTTAATGACAACTTCAGGTTATATTGATACAATACATAGATTTTTTTACATTGTCACATTATGAAAAACCATAACATATAAAAATATGTAAATATTCAAAGAATTGCATAAGAAATAACATTAAAAAAAAACACTTACCACACTTTTGCTTATAAAAAACTACTAAAAATCTCAGAACAACAACGGGAAGACGCACTTTTACCGTTTGACAAGGCACAGTTCAAAACTGACAGTTTTGTTTCTTACCAACAGTTGTCTCTGCCTACCTCTATTGTCATAGTTTCTTGGGATTAAAGTTTTTTGACTGGACACATAGAGCAATTCTTATTATATTTTGTTTTATTAACCAACGGTCATTTACTGGGGGGCGGTCAAATACTGGTGCTTCGACCCTATACTATCTGTGGTGGTGTATGAAGCTGTATATTATACAGCATGCGGTAGCATAATTAATATACAACATTTTGAATGTATACAAATTCTTGTAGAAAAATACAGAATTTTACCCATTGCGGATAAATTATTTTTTTAACTAACTAACTAACTAACCATCACGCCGTCTCCCCGAAGGGGTGGGCAGAAAGAATGGACTGCCACACATTTCTTTCCTGACACATTTCTCTCGCTTCCTCAACATTCATAGATCGTGTCATGCACGCGCGTCGATTTCTCTGACTCCTCACATGGCCGACATTCAATATTTGATTTATTTGATCGTGCCACGTTTTCCTCGGTCTTCCTCTATTTCTGGTTCCATTTACATCGATAACATATAATTTTTTTACCATTCTTTCTTCATTCATTCTTTCCATATGTCCAAACCATCTTAATGATCATTATTTTGTTCATGACACCATCATTCGCACCGCATTCACTTCTTATATTTTCATTCGACACTCTATCATACACAGAGTATCCACACATTCGTCTAAGAGATCTCATTTCTACTGCATTTATTCTACTTTCATCCTTCCTTTGCCAGTTCCATGCTTCGCTTCCATACATAAGGGTCGGTAGAAGAACACCATTGTGCACTGCCATTCTAGCTTTTTTGAATAGGTTTTTGTTTGCGATGACAACTTTAAGTGCACCATTCACTTTGTTGCCTGCCCCAACCCATCTTTCAATATCCCCCTACACTCGCCCATCTCTTGTAAACATACTACCTAAATACACGAACTCAACTACTTGCTCCAAATTTTCACCATTCACACTAATGTTGCAGACTGTCATGATTTCTTCTTTTTCAAAAATCATTACCTTGGACTTATTAACATTCATCAGATCATTTCGCATGTGTGGATACTCTGTGTATGATAGAGTGTCGAATGAAAATATAAGAAGTGAATGCGGTGCGAACGAATGAAGAAAGAATGGTAAAATTATATGTTAACGATGTATATGGAACTAGAAATAGAGAAAGACCGAGGAAAACGTGGCACGATCAAATAAATCAAATATTGAATGTCAGCCATGTGAGGAGTCAGAAAGAAAAGTGTGGCAGTCTATTATTTCTGCCTATCCATTCGGTGAGACGGTGTGATGGTTAGTTAGTTAGTTAATAACATTGTATAACGATGGAAACTATATACCATCGACCGGCTTCAGATTTTCGCGTAAATGTTACTCTAGAATCAATTTCATTGCTCCCCGATACAAATCATTCAATGAAAATAGCAAATAATGAAATTCACAGAAAATCGTACACAGAATCCCTTTATGTTCGTTTGTTTATCCCTACTAAATAACGCTAACTCGTAATAATGTTTTATTTAGCGAACGATTGCGACCCAAACCCACCAATAGTCCCGCTTTTATGGACGCCGTTTATAGCCACGGCAGTAAAAGATCATAGACAACAAAACCAGTCGGTATAAACGTTTATTTACCGATGCAGTGTATCTAGTACACATTGCTTCCAATATTTTTGACGACCTCCGCGGCAGAGTGGTAAGAACTCTGACTACTATACCGGAGGTCCTGTGTTCGATTCCCGGCGATGGCAACAGCAACAACAACAAACCATTACGCTGTTTCTCTACAGGAGTAGGCAGAGAGAATGGACCGACTCACTACTCTATCCTAACACGCCTCTCGAACATGACCAACCTTTAAAATTCGCATGCCATGTTTTCCTTGGTCTACCTCGACTTCGTACTTCATTTACATCTATAACGTTACGTTTACGTTTATAGTATCTTTTTTCTCGTATGTCTTGGGGACCTCATCTGTACCGCATTTATTCTGCTCTAATTTTTCTTCTGTCATATCCATGCTTCGCTTTCATAAATTAGCGTTGGAAGTAGAACTCCATTGTGAGCGGCCATTTTCGCTTTCATTGATAAATTATAACTAACTAACTAACTAACAATCGCGCCGTCTCCCTGAAGGGGTTGGCAGAAAGAATGGACCGCCACACTGTTCTGTCCTGACATACTTCTCTCGCTTCCTCAATATTCATACATCGTGTCATGCACGCAATATGAATGTTGTTTTTGATAAATTCTTGTTTTTAATAAATATTTTAACAAACCAATAAAATTTTTTTTTTCGAATAATTAAAAAATACTTACTTGCAGGCAATATTTTGGATAGTTTTTCATTGTAAAAATGTGAGATTTTTAAACGGAAGGCATGTGGAGCCTACTTCATACATTTGAATGATTGCAGTAAAATATAAAACTAAGTACCGAAAAAAAAAAAAAAAACTAAGTATGCAGTTTTGGTCTATATGAAATAGACTCATAGACTCAACAAGGCAAGGGGAGTTTTCGCTGTGCTTCGCCCTGTATGGCGTTCCAGTATCATTTCGAGAAAGCTCAAATTCCAAATATTCAGCAGTAGCGTTAAAAGCGTACTGCTGTACGGATGTGACACTTGGAAATCTACCACGGACGTAAATAGAAAACTCCAGGTGTTTATAAATAGGTGCCTTCGCTCAATATTCAAGATCTATTGGCCCCAAACAGTGTCAAATATCGTTCTCTGGACCATGGCAGGCGAAAAGCCAATTAGAGAACAAGTCGCTAGACGCAAATGGCAGTGGATCAGTCACACTCTGAGACGGAACCCAGCCCGCATCGCTCAAGGCGCACTAGACTGGTCCCCTATGGGGTGAAAGAGGAAGCGAGGGAGACCTAGAGCCACCTGGAGAAGTGCCCTGCAGGACGAGGTTAATGCAGCAGGCTTCACTTGTGATGATGTTAGGCATCAGGCATGCGATAGAGTCGGGTGAAGAAGGTTCCTTGAAGCCCTATGCACTTCAACCATTCATTTGTGTTTAATTTTTTTTATAAATAAAAGTTAACGCAAATAATGGGTTAATAATAAAATGGTAATGGGCGCCATCTTTTACTTGTAAACAAAAATACGATACTATATTTACAAACCTACCCTGGTGATAAATAGATAGAATGAAAATCCATAGACAAAGTCCGTAAAAATGCTCCATCGAACGAAACTAAAATTTTATCTCCGCTTTTATTAGATCCGTAAATGCTCTTTGTGAACAAAACTCCGTCAAAATAGATTTTTTTATTCAAAATAAAAGTTAATCGAAACCAGAGATATGAACAAATGTAGTAAGGTCTATTTATGGTGGAAAATAGAGCAATTTTTACATAAAACTTTCTTTTATTGCAAGTTTTCATAATATACTGAAATATCACATAATAAATGTAAACTAACTAACTAACCATCACGCCATCTCCCCGAAGGGGTAGGCAGAAATAATGGATATCCACACTTTTGTTTCCTGACATATTTCTCTCGCTTCCTCAACATTCATACATCGTGTCATGCACGCGCGTCGATTTCTCTGACTCCTCACGTGGCCGACATTCAAAATTTGATTTATTTGATCGTGCCACGTTTTCCTCGGTCTTCCTCTATTTCTAGTTCCATTTACATTATTAGCATATACTTTTTTTACCATTCATTATTTCCATGTGTCCAAACCATCTTAATGATCCTTTGATTATTTTGTTCATAACACCATCATTCGCACCGCATTCACTTCTTATATTTTCATTCACAGAGTATCCACACATTCGTCTAAGAGATCTCATTTCTACTGCATTTATTCTACTTTCATCCTTCTTCTGCCAGTTTCATGCTTCGCTTCCATACTTAAGGGTCCGTATACGAACACCATTGTGCACTGCCATTTTGGCTTATAATAAGTTTTAAGACATTGCCATCATTGTTTATATACGTGTCATATATACAACATAATACCAGGGACGCATGAGAGAAGGTTCGACATTAGGAATACAAGATAATCTATGAACGTACTTTCACTAATATGAAAGACATCGATCTCCGAGGAGACCGGGTTCAGCAGATTAATTGCTCTTCCCACTGGTGTCACCAGAGGCAGATTGGTTCTGGCGGCTGGTAGGTAAAACACTACATGCTCTCGCTGTCGGAGATATCTATCAGGGACAAAAATATCAACACCCTCCAGCACGGATGATTTCTAGAAATATCCCCTGATTAATCTAAATAAATGGGTTATGAGATGCCCATCTCTTCGAAGCTGTAGAGAATTGGTTTCGAGTATTCACAAAAGAAATGCCGTGGGGTAGAGCCACGGATAACTACCACAATCCCTTATGTAGAGATACCCCAGATTTTTTTTCTGAACACTCTCTATAGATGAATTGACAACTCGCAATGGGTAAATGAAATCCAGTATTCGTCTAAAAGTATTTGTATACATTCAAAATGTTGTTTAAAACAAAAAACTGGTCCAAGTTAGCATATAAATTGGAGTGACATCACAGGCGTTATCTAGCAGTGCGTTAATGGCGGTAGCCTTTCACATGGCGTTATAAAGATCTCCTGCTTAATGCTTAAATCTAATCTTCATAGATGGCGCTGGTCTGTAAATTGAAACTGACATGTGAATTGTGGTGTTGGATATTAACATATATACAACTTCCAAAATTTTGTCCGACATGGTGGTCATAAGTAAGGTGGAATGGGGAATGTTGTAATTATAATACATAAAGCGTGCACTTAACCCAACCAATGACAGGTCATAAGTCCTGTAAACACCTCGATCACCATATTCAGTTTCCAGTTTGCATCTTCGTCTCTATTGAGATAAAATTAATACTCTCTATATACATATGCGGACCCACAATCGTGAGGGACAGTCTTCCTCGGATACGAGGGACAGCCGATGATGACATAAGATAACTATTGGACTCACCTTCTGCATCAGCTTTGGCCTCTCTTGCCTTCTAGGCTTTTCTGGAGGCGGGGGCGCCTCGCCGTAGACAGGCGGCAGGTCGTGCGGGGGCACCCGCTTGCGGAGGTTCAGCATGGCCTCGCGTTCTTCCCGCCGGCGTGATGGTGCCAGCCCTGCCCCGAGAGCTGCCAGCGGCACTACACTGAATTCCTCATTTTTATACTGGCTTCCCTGGGTTGCCAGCAATCTGAAAACAAAATACTCAATAAATTAACTACACTGATGAAGGACTTCTGTGAAAAACATGTTTGTGTTAAACTTTGGTAAGAAGCTAATACTTGGTGGTTTGACATATTTAAGAATTGACTTCGAGAGGACAAACTCATCTTGTGCACATCATCTTGCTTTTCGGTAAATTGATTGATTACATCAAACACGAAAGGAGCATTTTACGGCATGTAGTAAAAATTGTCTGGAGAGACCACATTACAAATGAGGAGGTTCTCCAAAGAATCGAAGGAGGAAGGCACCTGCTCAGGACGTTGTCCGAAAGGCGTGCAAGATGGATCGGTCATGTAATACGACAAGAAGGCCTCTTGCATGCCATAATGGAGGGTATGACCGAGGGGACAAACTCTAGGGGACGTCCACGCCGAGAGTACCTGGAGGACCTGTTGGTGGACGTGCGCTGCTCATCATATTTTAAAAGAGCTGCACAAGACAGGGAAGAATGGAAGAGAAGAATAGAGGAAATTGCTGCACACCAATCCCAGGATTGAAACCAGAGAAGAAGAAAACCACTTTATTTTGAGTAAGGAGCGCCAACCGGTTTCATTCTGACAAACTGTTTGTGTATATCCCTGATGAAGCTCGTTACAGAATAAACCGGTTGGCGCTCTTTACTCAAAATTAAGTGGTTTTGTAAAAAGTGTTTTAAAAAAAATTTAATTCAATTTAAAAATGTGCTTGTGTTAATTTAATTATTTTTTTAAAATAAAGTTACTGTTGTTATTTGATATTTCATGATATAAGTTTATTGTAAAAAATTCAAACTGAAGCAAATAAAAGCGAAGCATGGAACTGGCAAAAGAAGGATGAAAGTAGAATAAATGCAGTAGAAATGAGATCTCTTAGACGAATGTGAGGATACTCTGTGTATGATAGTGTCGAATGAAAATATAAGAAGTGAATGCGGTGCGAATGATGGTGTCATGAACAAAATAATGAAAGGATCATTATGGTTTGGACATATGGAAAGAATGCATGAAGAAATAATGGTAAAAAAATTACATGTTAACGATGTAAATGGAACCAGAAATAGAGGAAGACCGAGGAAAACGTGGCACGATCAAATAAATCAAATATTGAATATCGGCCATGTAAGGAGTCAGATAAATCGACGCGCGTGCATGATACGATGTATGAATGTTGAGGAAGCGAGAGAAATATGTCTGGAAAGAAAATTTTGGCAGTCCATTCATTCTGTCTACCCCTTCGGGGAGACGGCGTGATGGTTAGTTAGTTAGTTAGTTTTTTTTCAAATATACCTATATATTTTTAAGAAAATATCTGTAAATGTATATTTAGTTAAAATCCACTATTGTTAGTGTCTTCGACCGGTTTCGGCAGCTCGCTATCAGATACTTATGAATCCACCAGAAGATGGCAGCGAGCTGTCGAAACCGGTCGAAGACACGATCATTTGTGGATTTTGACTTTTTTGTAAAAAATCAATTTAAAATTTATAATTTTTTCATAATACTTAAACTTTTTAACTTTCCTTTTTATACGTATGTCAAACACTAAACTGTTTAAAATTATACAATACAAAATCTATTCAAAGCAAACTAACTAACTAAATAACCATCACGCCGTCTCCCCGAAGGGGTAGGTGGAAATAATGGATTGCCACACTTTTCTTTCCTGACACATTTCTCTCGATTCCTCAACATTTATACATCGTGTCATGCACGCGCGTCGATTTCTCTGACTCCTGAGGAAGGCCGAAGAAAACGTGGCACGATCAAACAAATCAAATATTGAATGTCGGCCACGTGAGGAGTCGGAAAAATCTACGCGCGTGCATGACACGATGTGTGAATGTTGAGGAAGCGAGAGAAATATGTCAGGAAAGCGAAGCATGGAGCTGGCAAAAGATGGATGAAAGTAGAATAAATGCAGTAGAAATGAGATCTCTTAGACGAATGTGAGGATACTCTGTGTATGATAGAGTGTCGAATGAAAATATAAGAAGTGAATGCGGTGCGAATGATGGTGTAATGAACAAAATAATGAAAGGATCATTAAGATGGTTTGGACATATGGAAAGAATGAATAAAGAAAGAATGGTAAAAAATGTATATGTTAACGATGTAAGTGGAACCAGAAATAGAGGAAGTCCGAGGAAAACGTGGCACGATCAAATCAATAAAATATTGAATGTCGGCCATGTGAGGAGTCAGAGAAATCGACGCGCGTGCATGACATGATGTATGAATGATGAGGAAGCGAGAGAAATATGTCAGGAAAGAAAAGTGTGGCAGTCTATTCTTTCTGCCTACCTCTTCGGAGAGACGGCGTGATGGTTAGTTAGTTAGTTAAATATTTTTGTTATATGAATTTTTATGATTTTACATTTAAGTATTTTTTCTGAAAAGAAAAGAGACGATACAGACTTTATGTTTAAATCGTTATCCCGGTGATAAAGGAAAAAAGGAAAATAAACTGAAATGTGAAAAAACATTGTTTTTATTCATAAATAATCGTCTTTATCGGTTTTCCTAGTGATAAATTCTTCATTGATTTTATAGATTTGGTATATTTAACTAACTAACTAACTAACTAACCATCACGCCGTCTCCCCGAAGGGGTAGGCAGAAAGAATGGACTGCCACACCTTTCTTTCCTGACATATTTCTCTCGCTTCCTCAACATTCATACATCGTGTCATGCACGCGCGTCGATTTCTCTGACTCCTCACATGGCCGACATTCAATATTTGATTTATTTGATCGTGCCACGTTTTCCTCGGTCTTCCTCTATTTCTGGTACCATTTACATCATTAATATATAATTTTTTTACCATTCTTTCTTCATTCATTCTTTCCATATGTCCAAACCATCTTAATGATCCTTTCATTATTTTGTTCATGACACCATCATTCGCACCGCATTCACTTCTTATATTTTCATTCGACACTCTATCATACACAGAATATCCACACATATCCACACATAATGGTATATTTATTTATGTATTATACATTTGATAATGCCTCAGCAAGGCGAAACGTGTATCTTCCCATAATAGTTTATCGTGTTTGATGTTTTCAATTGACTTCTAAGTAATTTTTATATATTTTGAAATAAATATAACAAGTAAATTTTGCTATTCTAAATATAACCAAAGATACATATGTATGTACATATAGGTTTTATTAATTAATTTATCCAATGAAAAAAACTTACTAACTAACCATCACGCCGTCTCCCCCTAGGGATAGGCAGAAAGAATGGACGGCCACACATTAACCGATGCCGCACTCCATCCTTCTCTTTTCGCCCCCGCGAGAGACGCGGTGTGATGGGTTGCGAACCTCATCCCCACTGATAGGCATCTCCCGCGCACACTTCGACCGTCCAAAGTCCACAAAATAAATTATATAAAATACAATACTACAAAATAAATTGTTTTTGTCAATTTTATTGTTCCCGCACATTATAATAGTTTTTTTTTTAGTTTATATAAAGAATTTTGACAGGTGTAAAAATAAATTATTCTTCTATATTATCCATACTTTGTGTTGTAATTGCTTTATTTCTCTTTTTTATACACTATGTTTATACAACACTTACATTAAAAATAATTAAAATAACATAGACATGTTTCGGACAACCAGTCCTTCTTCAGTGAAACATATTATAAAGATACATATTTAACATATTTTAAATTGTTTATATGATCTGATTGATGTTATAAAGATTTATAACATCTGTCAGATCAAATAAACAATTTTATATTTTAAATATAACTAACTAACTAACTAACCATCACGCCGTCTCCCCGAAGGGGTACGCAGAAAGAATGGACTGCCACACTTTTCTTTCCTAACATATTTCTCTCACTTCCTCAACATTCATACATCGTGTCATGCACGCGCGTCGATTTCTCTGACTCCTCACATGGCCGACATTCAATATTTGATTGATTTGATCGTTCCACGTTTTCCTCTGACTTCCTCTATTTCTGGTTCCATTTACATCGTTAACATATACCTTTTTTACCATTCTTTCTTCATTCATTCTATCCATATGTCCAAACCATCTTAACGATCCTTTCATTATTTTGTTCATTACACCATCATTCGCACCGCATTCACTTCTTATATTTTCATTCGACACTCTATCATACACAGAGTATCCACACATTCGTCTAAGAGATCTCATTTCTACTGCATTTATTCTACTTTCATCCTTTTGCCAGTTCCATGCTTCGCTTCCATACATAAGGGTCGGTAGAAGAACACCATTGTGCACTGCCATTCTAGCTTTTTTGGATAAGTTTTTGTTTGCGATGACAACTTTAAGTGCACCATTCACTTTGAATATTATGTATCTTTATAATATTTATCACTGAAAAATGACTGGTTGTCCGAAACATGTCTATGTAATTTTTTTTTTAAATGTCAGTGTTGTATAAACAAACTGTACAAAAAAGAAAAATAGAAATAAATTTTTCATTTGTTCCAATAATTTTTGAATATATATATTCATAATTTTGTTTCAAACACGTTAAATGATTTAATTTAATGTAGAACCGGCATATTTTTTGATATATTCGTTAATATATAAATTAAATCAGTTATATGTTGTGCTATATTTAATTTAATATTATTTTTAATTGATGCTTTGGTGTTTTTGATTTCGAAAATATCGTTTTTCTGTTTACCTTTTCGATGCGGTGGCGCGTTTCGACAGAAATTGGTAATCGAACAAACTAGATGTGGACGGATGGTTGGCGTTAGGGTTGAGGAAGCTCGAGGAGTCCTGGCTGGATCCATTGTGGTTCTGGTAACTGTTGTTATTGTTGCCGTTCACTAGTGCCGATTTCAGCGGCACAAGTTCGACGTTTTCCGAACGATCGCGGCCGTTTTCCATTGTCGCGTGCGTCGAGACGCTTCCCGTACGTCTGACGCATTGTAAACTGCGACAGGCACTGCCATAGACGAGAAAATTTCCGAAAAAACGCGAGTGTTGTCAGCATGAAAAATTCAAACATAATTGGAACAATTTTATTCCTTTGTTTATTTAAGATTATCCTGTCTTAATAATATGCCAGTACTACTGTTGCATCCACAAATAATTTATTATTCAAGGATTAATTGTATCTCAATAGAGACGAAGATGCAAACTGGAAACTGAATATGGTGATCGAGGTGTTTACAGGACTTATAACCTGTCATTGGTTGGGTTAAGCGCACGCTTTATGTAATTACTACATTCCCCATTCCACCTTTCTTATGACCACCATGTCTATCCAACACTACAAATCACATGTCAGTTTCAATGCGCCATTTATGTTATTTATTATTAAATTTCTACACGAATACCGAACGATACTGGCATCTACGAAGCATTCGTCACAAACGTTCGTTTTTTCAGCAATGTAACTATAATACTAACTAACTAACTAACCATCACGCCGTCTCCCCGAAGGGGTAGGCAGAAATAATGGACCGTCACACTTAACCGATGCGGCACTCCATCCTTCTCTTTTCGGAACAAATAAATTATTTCAAATAAAACAAATAAATGATTTTTATGGAAAACTTAATTTAATTCAATCAACATCAGTCTAGGGAGCTAGCTTATTATAAATAAAATCAAAATCAATCAAATCAATAAATAAATAAAAATGATAATGACTTAGAAGGGCGAAACATGTCATTCCATCTAATATATAATAAAACTCCTAGAAGACAGATGTTTTCATTCATATTAATTATTTAATATGGAGTTGTACATCAATGTTCAAGAAACAATAAATAAATAAATAACTCAATTTTTAAATAAAAAAAACAACACTCTAATAGTAAAAAGTACTATTGAAGTAAATTGAGATATTTAAAATAAAAAAATTACCATTCAAACAACTGTAAAATAACAGTTTGATTGTCATTGATTGGGTTAAGCGATTGCTTTATGTTTAACAACATTCCCCATATATACATCTTCCAAAAATTTTACAGACGTGGTGGTCGTAAGAAGTGCGGAATGGGGAATGTTGTTAAACATAAAGCGATCGCTTAACCCAACCAATGACAGGTCATAAGTCCTGTAAGCGCCTCGACCACCATATTCTGTTCCCAGAAAACAATTTACATCTTTACGTCTCTATTGAGATACAATTAATCCTTATAAAAAAAACTGTAAAATAGATTTACATCAAATTATTTTATAAAAACTAACTAACTAACCAACACGCCGTCTCCCCGAAGGGGTAGGCAGAAAGAATGGACTGCCACACTTTTCTTTCCTAACATATTTCTCTCGCTTCTTCAACATTCATACATCGTGTCATGCACGCGCGTCGATTTCTCTGACTCCTCACATGGCCGACATTCAATATTTGATTTATTTGATCGTGCCACGTTTTCCTCGGTCCTCCTCTATTTCTGGTTCCATTTACATCGTTAACATATACATTTTTACCGTTCTTTCTTCATTCATTCTTTCCATATGTCCAAACCATCTTAATGATCCTTTAATTATTTTGTTCCTGACACCATCATTCGCACCGAATTCACTTCTTATATTTTCATTCATATAAAATATATAAAATATAATTTTGTATATATACCCCATGAATTTTCAACGACATTTTTTTTTATTCTTCACATGGCAATACCATACTGCGGAAAAGGCGGGAAATCTCTGATACGCAACGCGCATGCGTGCAAGCTTACAGTGATAACCAAATGGAGGGAAAACCACTGGGTTACTATGTACTTAGTATCTATGATAAGTATTTATTTGGAATTAGCTTACTTACTAACTATTTTACTATTTCACCGGAGGAGTAGACAGAGAGGATGGACCGCCACACTCTTTAATCTGGCGCCTCTTATACGTTCACACACCGTGATACACACGCTCGTCAATTTATCCGACTTCGAATAAGGCATTTAAGTAATTGATTAATTTGGTCATGCCGTGTCTTTCTTGGCCTTCCTCGACTTACAGGAAAATTGTGTTATGATGATTGCCGATATAAAGGAGTCACATACGACTACAAGTCCTGGTGACTAGTACATAGGTTGCCTTTTAAGTTCTTACAATCGAACAATATATGGCGTTAGTGAGTTATGGCATCACTGTAGCGATTTTCACCACCTCAAGAAGCTGTTGAAGACTTTCAAAACCACGTTTCTACAATGTCAGCTTCAGAGTGGAGAAAATGTTTCCAGAATTGGTTTGAACGTATTAAAAAATGTATAGACCTTAAAGGCGAATATTTCGAAAAGCAATAAAACACTTTGTTTCAAACTCGTTTATTTCTGTTTCACGTTTTGTAAAAACTTAAAAGGCAACCCTAGTATATAGGAGGTATGCTTGCAAAATGATCTGATGATGAATGTGAATAAGTCTAAAGAGAGTTTGTATATTTAGGTAGTATGTTTTACAGCTGTTTCGCAAAAACCGATGTTGACATCAGGTGTTCGTAACATCTGATGATGCCAACATAGGTTTGCAAAACAGCTCTCGCGACATTATGAAAAAGCATATAATAAGTTGTGTTTTAAATTTAACAGTTAATAAGCGAAAAGTGTTTATTTTTAATTATGTCAAATCACTAATGGCTTCGTATCAAAAAAATATGCATAAAAAAAATACCGAAAACTTAAAGCAATCAAAATTCGGGTGGTGGTCTAGGGAATAGAACGCTTGGCTCCTGATCCAGGGGACATGGGTTCAAGCCTGGACACGACCAGATTCCTTCTTCATAATAATGAGCTATTTTCTGCTCACATTGAAGATTGTAAAATAAATTATATCATTGATGTAAATCCTTGATATTAGTCTTTTTTTTTTTAAATAATAATAATAATAACGAAAAAGAAACAAAAGCTCTTGGTGAATGTTACCAATATTTGTAGACAATTACTGGATTTTACCCATTGGGGGTTAATCTGTTTCTGATTGGCGAAATTCTGTCGCGACACTCTCAGTGAATAAAAAGATATTGTGATATTATAACAGTGTTATAAATTTTAACAGTAACATTATATTAAACACAACTTAATAGCAAGAAACTACAGTATAAATGTTTATGAATTAATTTATGTATGAGCTACAACTGTGACCAGCTGATCCTTGAAACTTGTAGCCAGATGCACAATAAGGCTTTAAGCAAAATAACACAAATATATATAGTTGTCACGATACAAGCCCTGCCTAGTGTGACAAATATAGACCATAAACATCTTTATCAAATGTTTTATAATCATGTAAAATACAATATTATAGACTCCTCAAGTGGCCGACATTCAATATTTGATTAATTTGATTGTATTTCGTAAACACCTTTCACTTATTAACTGTTAAATTTACAACACTCTTATAATATTAAAAAAAATTATTATACACTTTTTGATAATGTTGCGAAACAGCTGTCGCGACATTATCAAAAAGTGTACAATAAAAAATTGTGATATTATAACAGTGTTATAAATTTAACAGTAAACAATGTTAAAGTATCATACTGTTTCAGCCAAAACAATGTAATTTTCACTTAGTATAAACCACTTAGTATAAATCACCACCACCACCAGTCTGTCGATGCCAGCGAGCCTGGCGAAACCGTTCGCTGTCTAAATAAAGACAAAAGTGGAAGTAGTTAAAAAACATCGTTTTATTTCATTATTATTTAAACCACTTTATTGAGTTAGAAGGGTCAACCGGTTTCACTCTGTAGTATTTCCTTAGAGCTATACACAAACTGATCCATTCCATGATTGATGTTCCATTTACATCGTTAACATATAAAGAAAAAAAGGGCTAAAGAAAAAAAATGGGCGTCGCCGATTTCGACAGGCCGATTTTCGCGAATGAGCTTAACCCATCCGCATATCTGCCACCAATGATATGGCGGTTAAGAATATTTCACACTCGCATACCGGCCGCCAAACGTTGGTGGTTCAAGCCACACCTCTGCCCGTGGGTCTTCTTCTTCCTAGCCTTCCCTCCACTGCTGGATGTAGGCCTCTTCCATCTGTCTCTATCCTGTGCCGCTTCAATCCATTTTTTTCCGGCGACCACAACAATATCGTCGGTCCATCTCTTCTGTGGCCGACCGACACCCCTTTAGTTTTCCCATGGCCTCTACTTTAAGACTTTGGGAGTCCATAACTAACTGACTAACTAACCATCACGCCGTCTCTCCGAAGGGGTAAGCAGAAAGAATGGACTGCCACACTTTTCTTTCCTGACATATTTCTCTCGCTTCCTCAACATTCATACATCGTGTCATGCACGCGCGTCGATTTCTCTGACTCCCTCACATGGCCGACATTCAATATTTGATTTATTTGATCGTGCCACGTTTTCCTCGGTCTTCCTCTATTTCTGGTTCCATTTACATCATTAACATATAATTTTTTTCACCATTCTTTCTTCATTCATTCTTTCCATGTGTCCAAACCATCTTTATGATCCTTTTATTATTTTATTCAAAACGCTATCATTCGCACCGCATTCATTTCTTATATTTTCATTCGACACTATCATACACAGAGTATCCACACATTCGTCCAAGAGATCTCATTTCTACTGCATTTATTCTACTTTCATCCTTCTTTATTTATAAAATATATTTAATACATTTATAAAACATAATATTTTATTTAAAAAAGTATCTGCTTATACAATAAATATAATAAACATTCGATCTTCTTGTACACAATAAGTAAATTACACATGAAAAATCTGTTGAGGAATTCAAGATACAAAAATGATTTAACATTTAAAAAGTTGAGATACAGGATGGGATAAGGATGGTGGAAAGGGGTGGGTTTCTTTATTAAAAAACTTGTTCTAATTTTAATGAATTAGTTTTAATTGGAAGAATGAAAGAGAAAATTATTAAAATTATGTATCATGATCTTCGTCACTGAGATCTTTTAGGGCTAATATTTTAGGTACGACAACGCCTCTGGTCGGTTTCTTCAGTTGAAGAAACCCGGTGGGTTTTGACTTTAGAACTGGGAGGTCCACGTCATTCTCGTCAAAATAGATTTGGAAATTCTGCAACGCCTCCTCAACGGTGGATGCGTGGTAGTCCGAAGCCTGCTCTGGAGGGTTGCTACTGGTACTTTCTTCAACGGCTGGGAATAAATTATATCAAACAACTGAAGGAATTGCAATTTATAAATCGGTCACTAATATTCTAGGGTTGGGGTAATACATTTGACAAAATGAGACAATTATTAGATAAAATATAAGACTACAAGTTTGAATCAAACATATTAACCCTTAACGTACCGTGTTCAAAACAAAACGCTCGCTCCCATGTGGTCAATTCAGTTTACCACTAACTTTATCTAAATATCAAGCATATGACTCGATGAATCAAAATTTAATTTATGTCATCTTGTAGGGAATTTCATTAGGAATAGATCGATATCTATAACATACATGGATTATTTGAAAAACATATCGCACGTTGAAAACAAAAGTGACACTATACAAAAATCTCAATTTTTCAGTACGGTCATTTAAAGTTTTTATGATTTTTGTGAGGTCAATAACTTGACTGTGAGTTGAAATATATCTAATGTTTTTGTTTTATATTTTAGTTCAGATATTATTCTATCAGAATCTAGTTGATTTTAATTAGGTTAATAAGTAGGTTTGGCAAAAAAAAAAAATATTAAAAAAAAGTTCAGCATAGTGCCACTTTTGTTCTCACTTTGTTAACTATTGTTTTGCTTAGTGCCCTATACGACCCCTAAATAATAATCTACCTTATTAATTAAATCAATAAAAATCATAGAAATAAGACAAATTGATGTAAGAATAATAATAAAAAACTATGTATTTGGCTGCTTAACCATTAAACTATTACAAAATTACTTTATTCAAATAAACTTATACATAGGTACAAAAAAAACTTAAGAAACATTTTGAAGGTTTTTTAAAGAACAAAAAAAAAATTCAAATACTTAATTATCAGGCGCATTTTTTAAAAATCGACAAAAATAACAAATATAGTCTGTATTATAAAAAAAAACACAACAAAAAAAATTGAGGTAAGGTCGTCAGTCTTTTTGTGTACTTTGAGAGTACCAAACTCTTAACATAACACTTATGCACTTAAAAGCGTTTAAAATTTAGTTGAAAATGCTATCATAATAGGAACTATAGTACTTTGGAATCAAGCCTGCATCTATGAGGCTGGGTAGATGTACATGCCAATGATGAGCTGATTTTTCTGCTGGCCACAGCAGTTATCCGAATAGAAAACTATGTCAAGATCGTCACTAGCAACTGAAGCCTTTTTTTGCAAAAACTTCAAAACACAGCTCCCTATTTCGTTTGCTCCACGATTTCCTTGAGATTCATCCCAAAAGTAGAATTCGGTTTTGTCAGATTTTAGTTCTGAGATGGTAAAGTTGAAACAGTTTATTTAAGACTTATAATAATAAGTCAATACTTCACCTTTTGGGACTGGCATTACTGCTTGCAAGTCATAGCATGTAACGAAAACACTTTTTCTTTATCGCTTGCCTTTTCTTCTCGGCTTTTTTCTTTCTCTTTTTAATGTTTTTCATAATCTTCCTCCAGAGCTTCCCTTTGAGAACCAATAGACAACTTGTAAATTATGGATTTTTCGCATTGGTCTTTCTTGGGCACAAATAAAGCAAGCTCCAATAACCCAAGGTAATCCATTCTTTTTGCAGTCTTTTTTATAGTATTTTTATAGTCTACCACAGTTTTTACTCCAACTATGAATTCTCTGGTGGTTTGTTGACGAAAGTGATGACTTTCGATACGCGGAATGCTGTTTACTCGTATATGACTTTTAACTCTTTCAATCAAATAATCTACCAATTGTTTATGCTTCTGATGCTTTCTTCTCCTTTCTCCTTCTATTACACCAGTTAATTCACCTTTCTTTTGCAAAACAGTCCTGATACAGCTGTCAGTAATATCCGAAGTATTTTTGAAGAAATTTTTACCGACTCTAATTTTGGTGCCGTTGACTTAGTGAAAAGCGTTTTTTGGATTTCTAGTGGAATTATTTTTTTTGTATTGATATTTGGGGGTTATGTTTTCAATATTAAGAGTAATGTACTCTCTTTGGCTTTCAATTGAAGCCGTGTCCCAGTAACTTTCAAATAGTTTTTGTATACATATTTCTGATACCTTTTCTAAGCATTTTAGCTTACAGCTATATTCACAACTTTGTTTGAAAAGTCTATATGGAAAAACCTTTTTGGCATTAAACACATAGTGCCGTTTATTGGTATAACCTCACACAATTGAGGTAATTACCTTACGCAATAAGCGGCACTATTCAAAATATGTCATTGTTGGATTCACTTATTTATAATTAATTCACGAAAAGTTACGACAAAACCGACACTAAACAAAATGTGTCACTTTTGCACTTACGAACAAGCACAAAACCTAGAAGTATGAAGTGACACATGCTGACATCAAACCATATCTAAGTGAGATATTAGGAAGCGGATCTTTGGAGACGACGTAGTTTTTTCGGTAGATTCTAAATCTAGCTCTAACTCAATATCACAAAATTTTGTTTAGTGTCACTTTTGTTTTCAGCGTGTGATATCATTATTAATTTTTTTCTGGAACCATGCGATTTCTGATATGGAATGCGTCACAGCATACGAGCAACTGACACCAAGTATAAACTTGTCTTGCCCCGCCGCGCCGCGGCCGGCGGGGTGAGACTTTACGAGATTTTACGTATGATAAAGGCACCTAGGCAAAATGTATAGTACGTTCAAGGCAACGAGTACGTATTAATATTTGTCCCTTTTGGTAAAGTGTTAATATTTTCACAGTTCTGATATTATTAAGTTACGTGCTGCGTTTCCATCCACAGTCGGTATTATTACGTACCTATTGAAAAGGCCAAAGATATAATTTATAATACGTTCAAAACAGCGATTAAATATTTGTCACTTTTGATAAAGTTGTAAATATTAGCAAAACAAATTCTACCTTAACACGAATGAAGGTGAGGGCAGTCTTAGAAAATATATTTTTTTGGGATGAAGGAAGTAATTTTTTGCTTTTTTTTTATTACGAAATATTGAGAACACTTCAATGGAGGATTACAATTTTTTTAACAATATTTGGGTCCATAGGTTTTAAGAAAATCAACTTTAAATTGGCAGTGGAAACTCAATTGACCACATGGCAACGCGACGGTTAATGCAATGATGACAATGCACAATTACAAAAAACATGCAACTACGGAGACATTAAAAAAAGGGCGGCTTGAATGTAGTATAATTTTGTAGTATAATAAGTAAACAGTTTAAATAGTGTTATATAAGACAATATAGTCTTTAAATAGTGTTATATAATATATAAGTCAATTAATTTTAAGTTATACACTTTAGGATATGTGTTGCTCCCCTTAACTGTTCCCTAAATTTGTAAATTATATTATATATTGAAATTATATAGAGTACTAGGAATGCCTCCCTAGAACGGGTTACCCCAGTTGGGAGGTATTAAAACCATGTACTTGGTAAATGATTAATAAATAAATAATTAAATCAGATATGACAAAAGTCTGGTGCTTACATATTAGCTTTGAAGTTAAATTAGGTGTTGTCAAAAAAATACAAAAGAATGGTAAAAAAAAATATGTTAACTATGTAAATGGAATTAGAAATAGATGAAGACTGAGGAAAATGAGGCACGATCAAATAAATCAAATATTGAGTGTCAGCCACGTAAGAAGCGAGAGAAGTATGCCAGGAAAGAAAAGTGTGTCCATTCTTTCAGCCTACCTCTTCGGAGAGACGGAATGATGGTTAGTTAGTTAAAAAAAGAATATAAAAATATAATAAATGAAGAATCTGCAGAAAGAAAATGCATGATAGAATACATAAAAAAATAAAAAAATATTAAATGTTTAAAAATTACTTACAAGTGCCTTCCTTTGGCCTTAAAAATATTCTCTTCATATTTAATATTTTTCTAGTTTTACATAAATATTTGAGTTGTTTTTCTGGCTGTAGGTCGAAAATCTTATCTCCTTCTAGTGGATTGGGGTTTCCTTCAAATAGCAATTGCGTTCCTAGGCAAGGACTGTACTCTCCTAAAAAGAAAAAGAAATAATAATAACATATTTCCTAATGAAGAACATGATTGATAAATGCATAAAATATTACGTACCTTGAAAGAAATAATTATTAAGCTGAATAACAGGTGTTTCAGAACCCATTTCCACAATTTTTACAGTTTGAAGATTCCCAGGTTTTAAAATGTCTTGGTCGAGAAGATCTTTGAAATTTGCATACACTAATATTTCTTCTTCCGAGTCTGAATCTTCGTCAATCTTGTCCATTATAACGCTTTTAATAAAATATCTATATTTTTAATAATCTCTTACTTTAACTATTCGTTCTTACATATATATAAACTATTTCTTTAAAATCTCCTGAAACATTTCACTGAGGAATACGATACATTTTTAGGTTAAGTTTTCAAAACAATTATGACAGTATGCTAGCCATAGAAACAATAATTTTGGTTATGTCTCATTTTTTCATTTAATGTGCTGGCACTGCTAAAACGTTTTTCATACAGTTTACGACATATTTTTTGCAACAAAAATGCGCAATTGTGACGTGAAAAAGTTAATTCCTTGTTGTATTTTCTTTATTTTTGTTATTTAAATACATCAATTTTATAAAATATAACAATTGAATAGTTTTTCTATGATCATGTAAAATATTTGTGTAGTTTCATGGTTAGTAGTATTTTGTTTTTTGGGATCTTGAGTAAATCCGTGTGGGGTTTATACACTTATATAACTACCCTGTCGGTCAAGGAAGACAAATTATATAATATCAAAGAGTAAATAAAACAAAAAATATTAATTTCGAACCTAAAACTTATGAAATGAGATTTACTCAAAATGAATAAAAACACACATTTTTATTAATCACTAATTTTGTTCAGATTCATTCAAAACGAGTGGATAAAGTGAGTTAAGAAAAACTTTCAACGATAAAAACACTTATTTAAGGGAATGTTCCGATGACGTCAGTTATCAAAAATGTTAGATTTTACATGAAAATTTATGATTGCACTAGCAAATTGAAGTATTTTTTTTAAATTTTTTTGAAATTTCCAGAAGATGTGCGCTTTCATTAACATTAATTTTTTTGAGTTTTCTATGAAATATATTTTATTTAATTTATATACATTTGTTAGGAGTATGTTGGTGTCACGGGGTGAAAAATGAATTTATAGAACTCATTCACTCCCGATCTAGAACACTTCTCGACATTTGCCCGTGTGATTAGCTAATGTTAACATTATATTATATGAGATATGCTGCGGGTTTGTTTGTTTTTGCTCCGGGATGTTTAATGATATGAGATTGAAACCAATATTTACAATTTAAAATTTACATTTATTAACAACAAAAATACATATTCAAAAGATAACTTAAGATCTTAAGAAGACTTACGTGCTATTTGCAGGCCAACTAATTAAAACTAACGTGACTAACGAAGGCGCTGATCTGCGGCGAGGACCGACGTTGACGGAAGCCAGCGTGGCGGTGGGTTGGCCAGCACGAGAACTGCCAAAGGCTGCACGGCACAGAAGGCTGCCCGGCGTCCACTTCTATCTCCCGGGCTGCAAGTATCACGCGGATGATAGACCGCGGAGGGCACGGGTCTCCTTCACAGCGACAGCGGTGGCCAGCATCAGGCCCCAATGGTGATAATGGTCCTTGGTTGCTTGCGCCATGCGGCACGTATTGTTCAGATTATCTCCCCGGCGTTCGACCGTCCGTCGAGCCCGAGAGATGTAAGAGAGCTCTCTCGCTCCTCCAGCCTCACACTTCCAAAAGCCCGCAGGGTGGGGGTTGAGATCACGCACCCAAAGTGTTGTCACCCTCAAAATTGTCACTTACACTATTATTGTTTTTTATTATCACTAATTAAAATTAAACTTAACTAAGATTAAACAAGCCTCCAGAGAGAAAACGTATTTTCTGCCATGTAAAATTTGGTTATTGCAATCTCACCGAGTATGCCATAAAATATGGCTACATCACATTCTTCTTCACCGCTTTTTTAAATAAGCTCTAAAACGCTTTTTGACAAAATTATGAGATTTGAATACATTTTCTGATATTGTGCAATTAACACTTGGTGTGTGTGCATATTACGGAATGTGGATTTTAAAATCAAAATTATTTGTCTATGATATTCTAGAACAAATCATTGTTTCTGATATTATATGTCAGATTAGCACAGGTGTGTTTTGTGTTTACTTATTGGGTCAGATTAAAAGGGTTTTTCTTTTTTGAACAGCTCCGACTAAAAATGACTGACTGGGAAGTACAGATGTTGAAAAGGCGACTGCCTAAGACGGTAAATATAAATTCAGAAACCGCTATAAATTCCGCACGCCGTCAGGGAATTGCCGTCGAAACCCAACAAAAATATGGAGGGGGCACCAACAAACAGCACGTCGTGACAAAAAACACGGCCAAGCTGGACAGGGAGACGGAGGAGCTCAAGCACGATAAGGTGTCCATAGATTTGGGGAAGCTGATCATGCAGGGGAGGCAGGCGAAGGGCATGAGCCAGAAGGACTTGGCCACCAAGATATGCGAGAAGCCGCAGATCGTCAACGATTACGAAGCGGGCCGCGGCATCCCCAACAACATCGTCATCGGAAAGATCGAAAGAACTCTCGGCATAAAACTACGCGGCAAGGACCGCGGCCATCCGTTACAGCCTCCCGGAGCCAAGAAGTGAGTCTCTGGGGGGCGCGTCTACCGTTTTTGTTTTCACGTTTCAAAAATTAAAGCATAATGAATTACCGTTCTCAACGTTTTGTTAAAGTTTATTAATCTATTACGGTAAATATGAATAAAGAGGTTTTTTCTTTTACACTTTTGTTTTTTTCTATTTCTATTTTTAAAATTCAATCATTCAGTGTGACCTGGTGATAAAATTGAACACTTTATCAGTGTACTTGCAAATTAGCCACCTATGTACGTACTTTTTAAATCACTGTTTCCATTTCTTATCTCTTTGAGTGCAAACTATTAATTGTGGTCACGTTTGTAAATAATATTAAATACAGCTTTAAAAATGTTGACTGCGATTTCTTTTATTTGAATACCTTAGACAAAAAACAATATTTAATAATGATTTTGTATATTCTAACCAAGATTTAACAATTTCTAATAAATGTTAGAAGTAACGCGTTAAAAGGTAAAATTACCAAATGAATGGTTGTTATGTATGGAAGCGAAGCATGGAACTGGCAAAAGAAGGATGAAAGTAAAATAAATGCAGTAGAAATGAGATATATTAGACAAATGTGTGGATACTCTGTGTATGATAGAGTGTCGAATGAAAATATAAGAAGTGAATGCGGTGCGAATGATGGTGTCATGAACAAAATAATGAAAGGATCATTAAGACGGTTTGGACATATGGAAAGAATGAATGAAGAAAGAATGGTAAAAATACATATGTTAACGATGTAAACGACGACCTTCGTGGCCGAGTGGTTAGTGCATTGACTGCCACCCCGAAGGTTCCGGGTTCGATTCCCGGCGAGGGCAGTGTGATTGTCACACTGTCTTTGGTCTGATATAGAATTCACGTGACAATAAAATGGCGATAGATTAACTACCTATCACACGTCACGAGAATCACTATTATAGCTATAATAACCTTTACATCGATTTGGCTCATGCTGTCATGATGTGAAGAGTGATTCAACAAAATAATAATAAATGGAATCAGAATTATAGGAAGACCGAGGAATAGGTGTCACAATCATGTCGGCCATGTGAGGAGTCAGAGAAATCGACGCCCGTGCATGATACGATGTATGAATGTTGAGGAAGCGAGATAAATATGTCAGGAAAAAAAAGTGTGGCAGTCCATTCTTTCTGCCTACCCCTTCGGGGAGACGGCGTGATGGTTAGTTAGTTAGTTTAATGGTTGTTTGTATGTTGATAACACACAGCTAATGTGAAAACATTTACTTTAGAGCGAATACAATATATGAAATAACATTACTCTCAAAATATTTTGTATTATTCTCTTAATAAATTAAAGACTCTTCATAACACGTTAAATGTAATTCTTCTTGTCATGTTACACCTATGTGGTGCATAGGGCCTCAAGGAACCTTCTACACCCGACTCATATTGCATGCCTGATGCCTAACATCATCCCAAGTGAGGCCTGCTGCTTTAACCTCGTCCTGCAGGGTTCTTCTCCAGGTGGCTCTAAGTCTGCCTCACTTCTTCTTTCCCCCCATAGGGGACCAGTCTAGTGCGCCCTGAACAATACAGGCTAGGTTCCGTCTCATGGTGCGACAGATCCACAGACATTTGCGTTTAGTGACTTGTTCTCTGATTGGCTTATCGCCTGCCATGGCCATGAGAACGGCATTAGACACTGTTTGGAGCCAAATGATCTTGAATATTGAGCGAAGGCACCTATTTATAAACACCCGAAGTTTTCCAATAACGTCCGCGGTAGATTTCCAAGTCTCGCATCCGTACAGCAGTACGGTTTTAACGTTACTGTGAAATATTTCAAACTTAAGTTTTCTCGAAATGATACCGGAACGCCATACATACGTTAAACGTAATACATTACCAAAAATGGGATTGGTGGGAAAATATTTTTAATAATACAGTAGAAACCCTCTAATCTGTCACGTTTGGGATTGGGGGCATGATCAGAATACAGATTTCATTATTTTGTATATTTTCATTCGACACTCTATCATACACAGAGTATCCAAACATTCGTCTAAGAGATCTCATTTCTACTGCATTTATTCTATTTTCATACTTCTTTTGCCAGTTCCATGCTTCGCTTCCATACGTAAGGGTCGGTAGAAGAACAGCATTGTGCACTGCCATTCTAGATTTTTTGGATAGGTTTTTGTTTGCGATGACAACTTTAAGTGCACCATTCACTTTGTTCCCTGCCCCAACCCTTCTTTCAATATCCCTCTCCACTCGCCCATCTCTTGTAAACATACTACCTAAATACACAAACTCAACTACTTGCTCCAAATAGAGTGTTATTAAAACAAAATATATAAACTAAATAGAGTGTTATTAAAACAAAATATATATGTGTTTTAATTTCTTTCTGTCATGTGCAGCTATCATAATGGATTTAGAAAACATTTTATACATTTTATAGGTGATTGCATCATGAAAATGGCGCATTAAAAATAAGTATTTTTTATTATTAAAATATAGATATTAGCAGTCATTATTGTACCACAGAACTCCAACATAATATTGCATAAAAGAGCATTTGAAGACTACAGGGGAAAAACAAGGAATGTCAGTTAAAATTCAAAATAAATGTAATAATGCCATCTAGCGGCATTTGTACGTATCTATCCACAGTAAAATTTTCATACTCAAAAATCATGTGTGTCATCGACTATGGCCAGATAATCGATTGCCAATTGCTAAGAAATATAAATACTTTGATTAGCTTTATTCTCAATTTATTCTAATTAACCTTCTACTGATATTCCTTGTTTTTCCCCTGTAGTCTTCATTTGCTTTATGTGGCAGTTAATGTTTTAAATATATCTTAATAAAAAATAAATTGATTTGAAATATGTGATTCAAATGTTTTTTTCCACAGGCAATATTAGTGTCACATTAGGCAATGAAATATTAACTTTTTAAAAAAATTATCAACAGATGGCACTACACAATGTGTCTTATTTTTATTTATATGAGCTTTATATTTTATTATTATAATAATTTTTATAGATTATAATATATCTTATCTATTTTAACATAAAATAAATGTTATGATAAATTAAAATATGAAGATAGTAGTTATTTGTGTTCCTAGACATGAATGTATACAAATAGTAAATGTTTGTCTTTGACATTTTTTTTTACTTTGACAATGAAATGATATTTTTAATGTTTAGATATATGTACTAATTTTCTTATACATGGTGGCTAGATGTCATCCTCTCTTGATATAATTTGAATTAAATGAAGTATTGGGTGTTTTTTTAGAGGTTTGCTTTTTAAACTGGCAAAATTGTTTCTACAGACTGTCAATTTGACAGTTGACAGTTGATTTGTAGTCAGTACGTTTTGCCATTTCACCATGAATAGACTGATGTCAGAAAAGCGCTTGCGAATTGTGCACATTTATTTTGAAAATCATGGTTCGGTTCGCCAAACTTATCGTGCACTACGTCCATTTTACGGTCGACATAATCGTTCATCCGAGAAAGTTATTCGGTAGACCATGGATCGTTTTCGCACCACGTACACTCTAGTGGATAATACGCATCCACAAAGACGATGATTGTGGAAAATTGGATTTCCCGATTGTGCTTCATTGGAGCTAGCCGTGGCGCTCATATGCTCGAAATCATATTTAAACAATAATGGCATAAAATTATTTATTAAATAAAGCCAATATCATAAACATTAACATTATTTTAATGCGTTTTTTTTTTCATTTTGAATATGTATTGTATACCTAAAAAAAAACACTTTTATATAAAAAAATTATCAATTTATATTTTATTAGGTGGAAATATTCTGTAACAAAAGTCCTATTTTTGAAATATAAAATTATTCACCAAAACAATAAGTTTCTAATCATTAATCTAGCTCTTTATCTTTGCCATTTCCTACTTTAAGTGTGGCTGGCCCTGCTTAAATGATTTCTCCACGATTTGTCTTGAGTCAGCTCTCTGTTGACTCCACATTTCTTGAAAGTGGCCCCGATAGATGACCCCTGTGTCACTAAAGCCCGTTCTCTATCCCTATGGACTTTTGGGATTCGAAAGGAATACTTCATAATGTGAAGCCAACCAACTCCCCGACGTCCCTCCACTTTATTCATATTAATATCAGTCGAAAGAGGTGGTATTTTTCTCCCCTTAGCACATGACCCGAATATGAGACCTTTCTAATTTTCACACTTGACAACAGATCTCTATTGGCTCTGGCTCTCTGCAGTACGTCTGCATTACTAACCCTATCGGTCCATGGTATACGGAGCATTCTGCGGTATATCCACATCTCAAACGCTTCCAACCGGTTCATTACATTCACTTTCAGAGTCTAGGTTTCGCAGCCATATAGTAGAACAGACCATATACAGGTTTAACATTTTATCATTATTTGAAACCTGAACCGGTTAGAGGCATTCAAAATACGGCCACACAAAAGAATGCTTTGTATACCGAAAACAGATTTGATCAGCAATTCGGAAGTCCTGAGGAGAGCTCATTGCAACAGAGAATTATTGAAATGTATTAAGGTCCGTAAGATTTCCTATCTGGGACATATCTTGTGTGGAGACAAATACGAGATCTTCCAACTTCTGTTAATGGGCAAATTTGAGGGACGATGTAGTTCTGACCGAAAGCAATCCTTTAGACTGCGCATCATCAAAGATTGGACCGGAATAAGGAGTATGCAGGAGTTGTTCCAGGCGGCGCAAGATAGAGAAGGCTTTATAGAAGTGATTGCCAACGTGAACGAGACCTAATATGACACATCAAGAAGAAAAATAAATACTAGATGAAACAAAATAATTATTTATGAGAACCACTAAAGCAAAATTTTTATTTAGTTGAAAAGTTAAATGTTGTGAATTTTTTCTAAATAAAACATTATGCTTAGAAGTGGATGCAATCATAAATCAGAAGGGAAAACTTTATTGCTATCTAAAAAATCGAATTATTGCTTTCTAAAAAAACCTTTAATCACTTTACAAAAGAAAAGCATTCTTCAAAATAACTACAAGATGAAGATAAATAAAGACAAAACATAGCTGCTGACTGTAGGCCGAACGCAACATCCATTCCACTAAAGAACACCAAGGAGTTTGTCTACCTCGGGAGCAAAATAACATGGGACGGTCGGTCTAAGAGTGAGGTCGACAGCCGATACATCAGGCTAGACTTGCATTTAATAAAAGGTCGAAAATAATATAATCGAATAATATAGACCTAAAACTGAGAATACTCCTCATCATTTAATAAAACCTATGTATGGAGTATCTTGAAGTACGGCTGCGAGACATGGTGCCTATCCGAAAGAGATAAACGGAGGCTACAGGCTTTTGAGATGTGGTCCTATAGAAGACTATTAGAAATTTCCTGGAGAAACCACATTATAAATGAGGAGGTTCTCCAAAGAATCGAAGGAGGAAGGCATCTGCTCAGGACCTTGTCCGAAAGGCGTGCAAGATGGATCGGCCATGTAATACGACAAGAAGGCCTCTTCCATGCCATAATGGAGGGTATGACCGAGGGGACAAACTCTACGGGATGCTCACGCCGAGACTACCTGGAGGACATGTTGGTGGGCGTGCGCTGCTCATCATATGCAGATTTCAAAAGAGTCGCACAAGACAAGGAAGAATGGAAGAGAAGAATAGAGGAAATTGCTGCAAACCAATCCCAGGATTTAAACCAGAGAGAGAGAATAGAAACGGCTGTTTACAGTTCATGGTTAAATCATAAACAAAAAACCATCACGCCGTTTCCCCGCAGGGGTAGGCAGAGAGAACGGACCGCCACACTACTCTATCCTGGCAAACCTCTCTAGCTTCCTCCACATTCATACAACGAGTCATACACGCACGTCGATTCCTCCGACTTCTAACATGACCAACCTTTAAAATTTGATTAATTTGGTCATGCCATGTTTTCTTCGGTCTGCCTCGACTTCTTACCCCATTTACATCATTAACGCATACTTTCTTAACCATTCTTTCTCCATCCATGCGTTCCATATGTCCGAACCAACGCAGCGATCCAGCGATGGTTAAATCATAACTCAAATATTGTGTTCCACAAAACAATATAATTATATTTTCTCCTAGAACTAATTTAAATACATTTTAATATAAAACATATGTAAGTAAGTACTAAGTAAGAAAATATTTTTTAGAGATTTGGATTCGGAGCTCTGGCAATAATAAGTACAGCTGTTCACGATTTCTATATTGTAAAGTGCATTTGTGCTGTCAAAATAATTTGTGTATTTAGTAAATTATTCATTTTGTGAAATTTTATAAAATGATAAAATTATTTTCACTGAAACAACAAAGAAAAGATGAAGAAGGCACATCGAGACCGGGAGGGAACCAAAAAAAAGCGTCCGCAGCACAACTAAGAATCACAAAAGGTACCCATCACCCACAATGTTTGACATAGTATTTAATGTTTTATGCGGTTTGGGATCATGTATTTACGCTTTTAACACGTTAAATAATCATTTTCGATATTATTACGCATTTTAAAATTATTTTGTAGGTTATTTTGGGCGTTATATCTTCATCTTAAATATATTTCCACATCTTCCTACTCACGATGACAAATACTGTTATTTTTTTGTTCATCTATAATTCCTTTGTTCAATTTATAAAATTATGATTAGTTTTTATAACATTAAACCATTTATTTTGTTTCAATACGTAAAATACAACTCTTCTAACAAAAACAATATAAAAATTATTGCACATTTTTTTATATATATTTTTTTAAAACATATTTTAAGGTTACGTTTTATAAAAATATCTCAAATTTGAATTTCACCTTTTTAGATACACTTGAAATGTAAAGAGCGTAACACACCCTACACTGTTTAATCCGAAATCAATTTATCTAATTGCATACAATTCTCTTTCAAATTCAATAGTTATTATAAAATTAGTATAAAAATCAAAATGTATTCAATTTTATCTAAATAGAACAAAAATCTAACTAACCATCATGCCGTCTCTCCGAAGGGATAGGCAGAAATAATGACTGCTACACTTTTCTTTCCTAACATTTCTCTCGCTTCCTCAACATTCATACATCATGTCATGCATGCGCGTCTCATCCCTGACTCCTCACGTGGCCGACATTTAATTTGATTTATTTGATCGTGCCACGTTTTCCTCAGATTTCCTCTATTTCTAGTTCCATTTATTATTATTATTATTTTGTTGAATCGCTCTTTACATCATGACAGCTTGAGCCAAATCGATGTAAAGGGTATCATAGCTATCATAGTGATTCTCGTGATATGTGATAGGTAGCTAATCTATCGCCATTTTATTGTTACGTGAATTCTACACCAGACCAAAGACAGTGTGACAATCACACTGCCCTCGCCGGGAATCGAACACGGAACCTTTGGGGTGGCAGTCAATGCACTTACCAGTCAAAGAATTTACATCGTTAACATATAATTTTTTTACCATTCTTTCTTTATTCATTCTTTCTATGTGTCTAAATCATCTTAATGATCCTTTCATTACTTTGTTCATAACGCCATCATTCGCACCGCATTCACTTCTTATATTTTCATTCGACGCTCCATCATATACACAGAGTATCCGCACATTCGTCTAAGAGATCTCATTTCTACTGCATTTATTCTACTTTCATCCTTCTTTTGCCAGTTCCATGCTTCGCTTCCATACATAAGGGTCGGTACAAGAACACCATTGTGCACTGCCATTCTAGCTTTTTTGGATAGGTTTTTGTTTGCGATGACAACTTTAAGTGCACCATTTATTGAAATCAAATTAGCTTATTTTTATCAAAATACATTCCAAACATAAATAAAGTTTATGACGTCTATTTGAGAACAGGTATTTTTTTTATTTTTTTTATTAATTTGTTGAATAGTTCAACACATTAATACAGTGCGAGTCAAATCAATGTAAAGGGTATAGCTATCATATTGATTCTCGTGACATGTGATAGATAGCTAATCTATCGCTATTTTATTGTCACGTGAATTCTAGACCAGACCAAAGACAGTGTGACAATCACACTGTCATCGCCGGGAGTCGAATCCGGAACCTTCAGTATGACGGTCATAGCTGTTGCCACTCTGCTACGAAGGTCGTAGAGTTTTTAAAACTTTTATCATTTTGTTTGTTTGATTCTTTGGAAAAGATTAAAAATGGTTATTTTTAGTAAAAATAAAACAAAAAAATATTAATGAAACAACAACAACAACAAACCATCACACCGTTTCTCCGCAGGGGTAGGCAGAGAGAATGGACCGCCACACTACTCTATCCTGACATACCTCTCTAGCGTCCTCCACATTCATACAGTGAGTCATACACGCACGTCGATTCTTCCGGCTTCTGACATGAACAACCTTTAAAATTTGATTAATTTGGTAATGCCATGTTTTTCTCGGTCTACCTCGACTCCGTACTCCATTTGCATCATTAACGTATACTTTTTTATCCATTCTTTCTTCACCCATGAGCTCCATATGTCCAAACCAACCCAGCGATCCTTTTTTAAATTTTGTTTATAGTACCTTCTTTCGCTCTAAATTCCTTTCTAATATCAGCATTTGAGATTCTGTTGTACATCGTTCTATCACACATACGTCTTAGGGACCTCATCTCTACCGCATTTATTCTGCTCTCATCTTTCTTCTGCCAGTTCCATGCTTCGCTTCCATACATAAGGTTGGGACCTGAACTCTTCTTCTTCTTCACTTTTGGTAGACTCAGGAGTCTGTTATTTCAGGGTTCTCTTGAGACGCTGAACTCCAGCTTTCTCTCCACCGTTTCGGGGGTCTTCCGGGTCGGCGTTGTCCGTTTGGCGTTCCATGGAGAGCTATGTATGGTATCCTATTTGAGCTCATCCTTTCTACGTGTTGATGCCAGTATCGCCGTCTTTGACATCCCCATTTGACCACATCTTCGACCTCGCAGATTTCTCGGATTGCTGCATTCCTAATTCGATCACGTAGGGTCTTGCCAGCTATAGCGCGGAGTGTTTTTATCTCGGTTGTCCTGAGCATGCTCTTTGTCTTGACAGTGTCTGCCCTCGATTCAACGATGTGAGGATTGACCTGAACTTCATTGTGAAATATTAATGAAAAAATTATTATATGCCACTCTGTTTTCAGATCTGAATGAATTGAACCTCCCCAAAACCTGCGCCACAGAATTCCCTGATGCAGACGATCTCCTCAACTTTAAACTAATCATCTGCCCTGATGAAGGCTTCTACAGGGGAGGAAGATTCGTCTTTAGTTTCAAAGTTCGTATTTTATAAAAAATATTTTTAATCATAAAATTTAAGAACAATTTAAAAAATATGTAAAAAGAAATAGTGTATTACAATTTCATTAGTGTGCTATTTAGTTTATGGACTCTTTTTGCTATTGGGCTGGTTGTCTCTAGACTATATGTCAGGATAGGCAGTATGCATGCTTCGAACATTTTTCTAATTAGACAAATTAGAACCTGCTTGTTTTCAAAAGCTTCTTTCATTTTCCCAAAGGCAGTCCGGGCCAGTCATACTCTTGTAGGTATTTATTGCAGTCAATGAGTTAATATCAAAAATGTATTAATATTTACAGGTAGGCCCGAACTATCCTCACGAACCTCCAAAAGTGAAATGCGAAACTTCAGTCTACCACCCAAACATTGATCTCGAAGGAAATGTTTGTCTCAACATACTGCGGGAAGACTGGAAGCCCGTCCTCACAGTCAACTCTATTGTATATGGTCTCCAATATCTCTTTTTGGTAAGTATAGTACACCCATGTGATCTTGTCATTGATGTACTAACATATTTACTTAATTTGTGGTGTGACATTATTAAAAATAATTTGAAAGAGTATACAAAACCTGTGTAAGACCTATACCGACATATAGCATTGAGACCAGAGTGGATACCACAATAACAAAGGCTAAAGCGCGGGTGACAGAGATGCAGACGCTGAGAACAATAGCAACAAAGACTCTTTGATATAGAGTGAGGAACACACAAGGTGGAAGATATTGTCAGATGGGGCATACAACGAGAATAATGCAGAGGATGGATACCTCCAGAATCCCACACATTGTGGCACATCATATTCCTGTTGGCCCCGGAAGACCGCCAAAGAAATGGAGGGATAGCTGGAAGTCAACTTCAACAGACCGAAGGTCTAAAAGGAGAAGAAGAAGAGTTGGACATAGGCCTCCCTTCCTGACTTCAATAACTCTATATGTTGCTGCTCTGTGCCATCGATCTTCTGACACTCTTATGATGACATCAGACCATCTTGCTTGTAGTCTGCCCCGGTTTCTGTGGCAGGTTTTCGGTCACTATCTATCCAGGGTGCACCTGGTCCACTGATCATCCGTTGTCCTCACTTTATGACGGGCTCAATTCTATTTCAACAAAGCTATATTGCAATTCTTCTTCTTCAGCTTGTTGTGGCCGTCCACTCCTGGACTTAGGCCTTCTCTCATATTTTCCACTTCTATCCTGTACGATTCGCATCCATGCACTTCTCGCACTCTTCTGGATATTGTTGTGCCAACGCAACTGTGGACACCCAACTCCACAGTTTGCTGTTTTCCGGCACCAGCACAGTATTCGCCATGTCCGCTTCTCATCTGGGTCACGAGTGACGTGTCCCGCCCAACGCCACTTAACCCATTGCAACACAAAGCTGGCGAATCGCCGGCCAAGGTCAATTTGTCACTGACTCACAAAGCCAGCGATTCGCCGGTTTGTCTTTGAAGTGATTTTTTTTACATTAAAACTGAATGACAATAACTGTATTCATAAAAATGACATAAATAAGTATATTTCGGTTACTGATTTCATAATAAAATGTAATTATCACAATTTTTTACAAAATATTATGATATTTTAACATCTGTCAATACCTCCAAAATGGCCGAATGCACTTGTAAACAAACTCGTCGCGCTTTTAATATTTCATCAAATGAGGATGAAATACAACGAATCCTTTTGGAAAGTGGAGTGAGAATGAAGTTGTTGAATATTCTAGTGATTCTAGTGATTTTATGCCTTCGAACAATGGTTTGGAGCGATCAAATAGGCTCTCCACATGCCAGAATGCTTTAAAGCTTACCACACTCTTCCAAAACTACCTGGGGTTGAGCCATAATGATCTAGCTTACGAACTAAAAAAATTATGCGCTTATATTTTACCATTTTTATTATGTGTAATAAAAAATGAATCAAAATTAAATAGTGTGTTGTATGAACAAATTATGTCATCTTTATTAGTGGTGCAATGGGTTAAAGGTTGCGGCCAAGTTGATGAGACTTTTGTCCTGGCTCGTATGTTCTAATTTCTGACTGTCCCGCAAGATAATACTCAACATGACTCGTATTATATTTTACCACTTATATTTTGGTAATGGGTAATGTTTTTCCACCAGGAACCTAATCCAGAAGACCCGCTCAACAAAGAGGCGGCCGAGGAGCTGCAGAACACCCGCCGGTTATTCGAGCAACACGTGCAGAAGGCGATGAGGGGCGGCTACGTGGGCTCCAACTACTTCGAGAGGTGTCTCAAGTGATCTCCGCGCCCCCTCTCTCTATCCCCCAAGTAACATGCTCCATCGGTCGCCCCTGGTGACGGATCTCCGCGGCTGGGAACACCGCCCGCCCGTTGCTCCATAAGCTTTATAATCGTTTGATAATGTTACGGTGTGATGTCACATGATATAAATACAATAAATGTTCTAATGAACCAAATAACTTATCTGGATATTATTTATAAATTCAAAGGATTGAGGTGAATGTCGCTAGATTGCTCTATCTTTTATTTTCTTTAGTGAAATAGTCGGAATTAACTCCTATAGTGTGGCTCCTATAGTCCAAAGAGATTGTCTCCTGTATTCGCTTTCACTTTGTGTTGTGGATTCACATTTGAATAAATATAACTGCACTTTATTACACTTTACACGACTTGTTTCGGTTATGACACACCCTTTTTCAATGTTCAATTTAAAAAAATAAAAATAAAACAGTGTGATCATTTATATAATAAAAAGGGTGGAGTTATGTATTAAGGTGGAGGGGGTATGATTAGGATTGAGGAGAGTGAAACGATAATGGAAACATTTCGAACATGCGAATTGAATTGGTTGTTTATTATATTTTTATTATGGCTTTTTTAATTTCTATGGAACTGTCAGAAGAAGGATGAGAGCAGAATAAATGTGGTAGAGATGAATTCCCTAAGACGTATGTGTGGTAGAACGATGTATGACAGAATCTCAAATGCTGATATAAAAAAGAAATGTAGAGCGGAAGAAGGTATTACGAACAAAATTATGAAAGGATCGCTGCTTTGGTTTGGACATATGTAGCGCATGGAAGGAGAAAGAATGGTTAAGAAAGTATATGTTAACAATGTAAATGGAGTACGAAGTTGAGTTAGACCAAGGAAAACATGGCATGATGAGATTAATAACATTTTAAACATTGGTCATGTAAGAAGTAAAATGAATGTGGAGGAAGCTAGAGAGGTGTGTCAGGTAGAGTAGTGAGGTGGTCCATTCTCTCTGCCTACTCCTGTGGGTAAACGGCATGATGAAAATATAATAATTCAATTTTAATTCAATTCTCATGTTCGCAATCTCCAAACTTTTTGACCCATTTTCGAAAGGTGAGCTTGGCGCATCATTTAAGTGGCAAAAACGTCAGATATTACAGAATCTTCTACGCCCTATAGGCGCCGCATCACAATTTTTGTAAAACTCTCCCCAGTAACGCTCCATAGTGACTGAATTCCCATGAGCTATGCTACCAATTGACATACCCCTTGCACCCCTCGGATTCGTTGCTTTCACGCAGTAAGCTAAACAAACATAAACATTCTTTCCAGACACCCTGTATTAAACAAATTAATTGATGTAATGAAAGCGTGATTGCTTTTTCGATTTTACATTGACTTATTTATATATAAAAATATATAAACAAATTTGTAACTATTGTTTATATTTTTATATATATAAATAAATCAATGTAAAACCAAAATAGAATGGAGTTTTACCAAATTAAAACGGCAACCATCAATTTGCAGTTTGCCAATTAATGTTTGCCTGATGTCGGTGTAAATTCTTATAAAGAGATTTTTATTTGAGAATTACAGTACATTCCCGATTTTCCGGGGTCGGGTTAACCGGGAAGCGGATTATCCGGGACACTTGAGTCATTGAAAAAATATTTCACAATAATACTTATAATGCAAACAAAAACTCAAATCTGTCACAATTGGGCGTTTAGTTCACATTTGCGCCACTGTTAACATACGTTTGTGGCTCTATAGTCGTGTCATAAAGTTTCGATTTTGGAATAAAGCACCCGCAGCATAGTTCATACTCATCAAACATTGTCGTTAATTTTATTTTACTGTGAAAAAGTGTATATAATAATGGATAAACGCAAACTAGTCGTACTCTCAATTGAACAAAAACTCGAATAATTAAAAAGTTAGAAAATGGTGCAACCGTTAAGTATTTATTGAATCAATATAATGTTGGTGATCAAACTATACGGGACATCATTAATAAAAAGAGAAAAATTATAGATTTTGCTGGAACATCAGTAGAAAAACTATGACCGGCGTTTCCGTCAGTCAAAAAGTGACGCTGTCGACATGTGCGTCTTGTTAAGCTAGTAGGTATACGTAAGCGCAAATAACGCAGTTTTAAATTTTTGTTTGTTTACATTTTTTCATGTTTTCGGATTAACCGGGAAATTGGCGATGAGGTTCGCAACCCATCACACCGCATCTCTCGCGGGGTCGAAAAGAGAAGGATGGAGTGCCGCATTGGTTAAATTGTGGCACTCCATTCTTTCTGCCTACCCTTTCGGAGAGATGGCGTGATGGTTAGTTAGTTCTTCTTCTTCTTTTTGTCCTGTCACACCTCCGTGGTGCATAGGGCCTCAAGGAACCTTCTCCACCCGACTCTATCGCATGCCTGATGCCTAACATCATCCCAAGTGAGGCCTGCCGCCTTAACCTTGTCCTGCAGGGTTCTTCTCCAGGTGGCTCTAGGTCTGCCTCGCTTTCTCTTTCCCCCCATAGGTGACCAGTCTAGTGCACCCTGAGCGATGCAGGCTGGGTTCCGTCTCAGAGTGTGACCGATCCACTGCCATTTGCGTCTAGCGACCTGTTCTCTAATTGGCTTTTCGCCTGCCATAGTCCAGAGAGCGGCATTTGACACTGTTTGGGGCCAATAAATTTTGAATATTGAGCGAAGGCACCTATTTATAAACACCTGGAGTTTACCAATAACGTCCGCGGTAGACTTCCAAGTCTCACATCCGTACAGCAGTACGCTTTTAACGCTACTGGTTAGTTAGTTAGTTTTTGATTATACGGGATTACCATTCATCCAAATCGGGAGTGTACTGTATTTGAAAAATATATCATTTAGGTAATATCCAAAACATTCATCTCACTCCTTTCGTTGCCGTATCAAAAAAATAAATACATTTGATTCAAGAATGACAGCAGTTTTTAAGTAATGTAAAAACTGTCTTTTATTCCTTCATAAATGCAGTTTTTTACGGCATGATTGAAATCTGAAAATACTCAGTGGCAATTTCTAAATAGATCTATTAAACTGCTGTTAGTATAAAATATGGAAGTCTTACATAATTAAGAAGTCAAGAAGCAATAATTATAAAAGATTTTAAGCTTAATATTATTATAATTAAACCATGTGATTTTATTTTGTATAAATTCATGTAAAATTATCACCCTAATAAATTCTAACCGTTCAATTTATATTTCTTTTGGTGGCATTCTTACACTGCGAGGAAGTGAAAGCAAAAATGCGGTTTCACAATAGAGTTTTAGTGCCAACCTTGATGTATGAAAGTGAAGCATGGAACTAGTGGAAGAAGGATGAGGGCAGAATAAATGCAGTAGATATGAAATCCTTTAGACGTATTTGTGGTAGAACGATTTGTGACAGAATTTCAAGTGCGGATATGAGGAAAGAATGTAGAAAGGAACAAAGTATTATGATCATAATTATGAAAGGATCTGTGTTCATCATCATCAGCCTTCTGTCATCCACTGCTGAATGTAGGCCTCTCCCAAAGCACGCCACCGCCCCCTACTTATCCATTGCCGCTCCCATCCATCCATGTCCAGCAATCCTCTTCAGATCGTCGGTCAAGCGGGCAGGGGGACGTCCAACTCTGCGGAATCCTGTACGCGGTCTCCTCTCCAGAACCCGTCGGTTCTCCGACAGATATGGCCAGCCCATCGCCACTTCAACCCGCCCATCCTCAGAGCCACCTCAATCACCTTGGCTTGTTGTCGAATAAATTAGTTTCTAAATCTGTTCCTCAAGGTTATTCAAAGCATGGCTCTTTCTCTCTCCGGAGTGTGACAAAGTCTGTCATTCTAGGATAGGACTATTTAGCCACATCAGGTGGCGTAGAAGACAGACCTAGATATTTTTGGGTTCCTTATGCTCATACCCACGGGCAATGGGCATAATTATTATTATTATTATTAAATTTGGAGCAAGTAGATGAGTTCGTGTATTTAGGTAGTATGTTTACAAGAGATGGGCGAGTGGA
Source organism: Lepidostoma basale (assembly GCA_022606425.2). Classification (NCBI taxonomy): domain Eukaryota; kingdom Metazoa; phylum Arthropoda; class Insecta; order Trichoptera; family Lepidostomatidae; genus Lepidostoma; species Lepidostoma basale. The sequence continues at coordinate 227,917 of JAHDVF020000843.1, read as the reverse complement.
GAGGGATATTGAAAGAAGGGTTGGGGCAGGCAACAAAGTGAATGGTGAACTTAAAGTTGTCATCGCAAACAAAAACCTATCCAAAAAATCTAGAATGGCAGTGCACAATGGTGTTCTTCTACCGACCCTTGTGTATGGAAGCGAAGCATGTAATTGGCAAAAGAAGGTTGAAAGTAGAATAAATGCAGTAGAAATGAGATCTCTTAGACGAATGTGTGGATACTCTGTGTATGATAGAGTGTCGAATGAAAATATAAGAAGTGAATGCGGTGCGAATGATGGTGCTATGAACAAAATAATGAAAGGATCATAAAGATGGTTTGGTCATATGGAAAGAATGAATGAAGAGAGAATGGTAAAAAAAAGTATATGTTAAAGATGTAAATGGAACTAGAAATAGAGGAAGACCGAGGAAAACGTGGCACGATCAAATAAATCAAATATTGAATGTCGGCCATGTGAGGAGTCAGAGAAATCGCCGCGCGTGCATGACACTATGTATGAATGTTGAGGATGCAAGAGAAATATGTCAGGAAAGAAAAGTGTGGCAGTCCATTCTTTCTGCCTACCCCTTCGGAGAGACGGCGTGATGGTTAGTTGGTTAGTTTTATTATTATTATTATTATGAAGAGATTACCCTTCTCTAAGCTTGTGGGTCTCAGTTTTGAGGCGCCGAAGATATGCCATATGCCCTCTCCCTCTCTGCTACGACTCTGATGATAAGGTCAGTGACCACATTGCCTGGGACTCAGGAGGACAGTTATGCAAGGCCGACAAACCTTAAAGGCCGGCAAGAATTTGAAACATCGGAACGCTCTTGTAAATAATTAAATTACTCTTCACACAAAATATAAAATAAATTGTATTTTGTAGTCAAATGTTTTATATTTTTTATTTTATACAGGGTCTGTCGCAAAAGTATCGAGAAAATAATTATTGACTGCGCTAGAAGGGGTAGCGGGATGCGCCGAGTGGTGGGGATGGTAGGGTGGAGTCTCAGCTACCAAACGCACCGCTGTTCAGTCCTCTCCGAGCAACGATTAAGCTAGTACAGTGATCCGTGCAAAGTGTGTTTTGTTGTCGCGTCAGAAATCAAGATGCAACGTTTGCTGGAGCAGCGAGCAGCCATCAAATTCTGCGTTCGGCTGAAAAAAATTCGGAGATGAAGCCATGTCACAGGCAAGAGTTTACGAGTGGCACAAATAATTCCAAAAGGCCGGGAATCAATTCAAGACGATGTGCGCGTTGGACGACCGTCAACTTCCAAAACTGATTACAACGTCACGAAAGTGAGGGAAGTGTTACAGTCTGATCGTCGTCTCAGTGTCCGCTTAATAGCGGAGAAGAGCAATATGACAAAAGACACAGTTCACCGCATTGTGACGGGCGATTTGCAAATGCGGAAGATTTGTGCCAAAATGGTACCAAAAGTGTTTATTGATGAACAAAGGGAAACTCGGGTTCGGATTTCTCAGGACGTCCTGGAATGCAGTGAAAGCACCACCGGACTTCTTTTTGTTCTCCCGCATCAAGCGAAGCCTAAAAGGACGCCATTTGGAGACGTTTAATGGGGTGAAAACCGCTTTGACGCAGTGCCTAAAGGGGGTTCCGTGCCTTCCAGAGCGGAAGAAACGCTACCAAAAGTGTATTGACGCCCAAGGGGCTTATTTTGAAGAATATTAAGTGTTTGTACGTTTATTGGCAATAAATTGTCTGAAAAAAAATTCTCGATACTTTTGCGACAGACCCTGTATATTGGACAACTGGATCATACTGGTTCGGTGATGGAACTGAACGGTTACAATGTTGAAAAGGTGGAAAGGTTCAGATACCTCGGCAGCATGCTTACAGACACCCTTGACCCAGATGTAGAGTTGAAATGTCGGATTGAAGCAGCAAGAACAGTATTTAACAAAATGAAGTCGCTCCTTTTGCAATGACAATGTCAACTTAAAACTAAGACGGAGGATGTTAAGGTGTTATGTGTGGTCTGTTCTGTTATATGGGTGTGAGACATGGACATTAAAAGTAAGTACAATGAACCGGTTGGAGGCATTTGAAATGTGGCTTCACTGAAGAATGTTCAGGATCCCATGGACAGACAGAGTGACGAACACAACTGAATCGTGCAGGAGTAAATAGAGAGCTGCTGACATTGATCAAAGTCTGCAAGATTTCATATCTGGGTCACGTTTTACGAGGAGAAAAATATCGCCTGCTGCATCTAATTTTGAAGGGAAAAATAGAGGGCCGCAGGGGGGCTGGGAGAAGGCAGATCTCTTGGCTGCGCAATGTGAGGGAATGGATGGGAATCGGAACTGTGGAGGAGCTATTCCGGAAAGCGCAGGATAGGGAAGAGTTTACCAGAGTGATCGCCAACGTCGGGGGGACCTGACAGGGCACTTTAAGAAAAATCTTATAGAAATAATAGGACTTTCTTGTTTCATTCTGAGTTTAAGAAAACAAATAAAAATATATTACATTGAAAATGTTCTTTATAAATGAAACTAAAACATCGCGCCGTTGATAACTGATATAATGATATAAGAGTCACGCTAGGTAAACACACACTCAAACCAAAGATTCTGACACAGTACGAGAAACCATCACTTCGTAGCTCAGCGGTTATGCAACTGTGTGTGTGATGATTGGCCGCGAGCCGTGATCCGTATGGGACACGCATTACAAGAAAATAAAATTAAATTAAATCTTTGTACAAAAAGGATGAAAGTTTAACTCTTAATCGCAGAGAATAAATTTGCAAGTCTTAGTGTCAAGGATGTATGAGGCATGCAAAAAGAGTGACTTGGTGATGAATGTGTCTAAATCTAAAGCGATGGTTTTCGAGAAAGAAGAATGTACGACGATTTGTGATATAAGTGCGATGGGTGAGAAATTGGAGCAAGTTACTGAATTTACGTATCTGGGAAGCATGTTTACAAGAGACGGAAAAATGGAGAAAGACATCGAAAGAAGGGTTGGTGCTGGGAATAAAATAAATGGCGCACTCAAAGTCATTACTGCAAATAGAAATATATCCACAGAAGCAAAGATGGCAGTACCCAATGGAGTTCTAGTGCCAACCCTCATGTATGATGAAATAAGAAAGAAATGTAAGGCAGATGAATGCATCATGAATAAAATTAAAAAAGGATCCCTGAGATGGTTTGGACATGTGGAACGAATGGATGAGAGTAGTGGTTAAAAAGTTGTACACAAGCAGCGTGAGTGGGAAAAGAAGCCGAGGACGACCGAGGAAAACATGGCATGACCAAATTAATCAATAATAATCGACGTGCGTGCATGGTACGATGTACGAATGTAGAGGAAGCCCGAGAGGTATGCCAGGACAGGCCATTGTGGCGATCCATCCTCTCTGCCTATCCCTCCGGGGAAATGGCGTGATGGTTAGTTAGTTAGTTATATAATACACACTTTTAATATTGATCCTTCGTAGTAAATTTACGGGATATTGCACGTTAAACACGGAGAATATATGCGGACTGCTAATGTAGCCAGCCGGACTATAGGGGTCTAAGAGGGATTTATGTGTTTTTACATATTGAAAGAATACAAAAATGGTAAGTATTTATTTATTTATATATTAATAACACACATTAAAATATAAATAGTTAAATAATGAAATCACAGGATGCCGCATTTGATGTGAATATTAATATTAATTATAAAAAATGTCACATTTAACCGTTTAATACATTATACACAAATATAAAAACATGATTTTATATCAATTCTTGTTTCATAATATTTATAATAGATGGTACAGCCGTAAATAAATAGCCCAGAGACACATAAAACAAACATTCTAATCAAAAGCATAAGGTTTTGATCTCAGGATCGCTTTATCTTAAAAATTATGATACAATAATAATAATTTTTAGCAATAAAACATTAGAAAACTATCATGAAGAAAAAAGTGATAAAAAAATCCAATCAAAACACTTGTATAATTATAAGAACATCGGAGATGAAGGTCCTAAGATCAATTACTGGAAAAACCCTCTGAGATCGTGTCCGCAACGTAGACATAAGAAAAACTTGCGAAATAGAGGATATCGTTCAGTGGAGTAGATCCAGAAGAAGATACTGGAGGGACCATGTAGCCCGAATGGATGGTGACAGACTTGCATATACAGCCGCTTATGAAACCCCCTCCGGACCACCTGGAAGACCGCCTAAGAGATGGAGGGACAGCTGGATCTCATCATCCGACGAGACATGATTTCTGTGTCACAGATCGTCAGATCTATTAAAAGAAGAATTATACTTTGTTTTTACACCACTTTATGTGGTTTTTAAGAACCAAACGGTTTCACTTTTCACTGGAGCTTCACTAGTGTAACAAAACAAACTTGTTTTTAGCTCCGGTGGGATAGAATTATTATCAGCGCTAGCCAAATCGATGTAAAGGGTAAAAAGCTTTCATATTGATTCTCATAACACGTGATTGGTAGCTAATCTATCGCCATTTTATTGTCACGTGAATTCTATTCCAAACCAAAGAAATTGTAACAATCACACTGCAATTGATGTGAAACGAACCCGGGACCTTCGGTGTGTCAGTCATAGCACTTGCCACAATGGTCGGTCTATGATGCAGCTATGTACAAAGTACACAAGTGTTTTAAATTGTTTTTTAATTACGCACCAAAAATTAAGTGCTTCGTACAAAAGTATAATTTAATAAATTAAATTAGTAAACTTATTTGCTACATGTAAAACTTACAATCTAACTTAAATAAAGTATATAATATCTATGTAAAATTATTTGATTGTGATTTAAATATAGAACATTATATTTTTTCTAAACTTGAAATGCAAAGAAAGGGTGTGAACAGGTGGCAATTCAAATGTTACATTATCGGTGAGTATCTTTCATTTGAATATTTGGTGTGGCTTTGCAAATATCATAAACACTGCACGTTGCAATTTTGGTAACATAAAAATAGAAAGGGTGACATTGTCTATGGCACAGTTTTCGACAAAACTGACAGATTATTAAAAAAAATAATAAAAAACATATTTCTTGTTATAACTTCATGAATAGAATGTGTACATAATTTTTAATAGCTCTCTACTTATCATTATTCTGATTATTTTTTTCATATAATAAATATAAAAATTCATTTATTCATTGTTATCACTTTCTTATTATTTTTGTATTGCACTAGTATTTCAAATGTGAAGTGACCTAGTCAAAAACATGATTTTTACTTGTACCACTTTTATGAGTATGATATTTTCATCATTAAACATTTAAATTTTTTTAAAAGAGATTAACCGCCTTACCTTCAGGTTATTTTTCGAGAAACATGCAAAAAAAAGCAGGTTTTTTATTAATGAAATTTAATTATATATTAATTAATTTTTTTTAAATTACTAAACGTCAAATACTCGGCCGCACACTTCACCTGCCCCTTGTAAAACTATCATATTTATGAAGACTTGTACTCAAGTGTTGTTGGCACACGCGCGTATCCCTAACAGTTTGTACATTTTAGGTACATTACTTTTTCTCAAGTGCGTACGTGATACGGGATAGCGCAGAATGGTACAGTCAAAGTGAAAATATCACGTATATTCAAATACGTAGGGTGGTTAAAATATGTATCATTATCCATAACTATTTAAAAAAATAAAATGCTTAACATATCATACTAGTATTTCACTTTAGTGACACATTTCGTCACTTTAGTGACACAAGTCAAAAACATGTTTTTCAAATCAACCACATTTTTTGTTCAAATATCAGAACTAGTATTTTTTTATTGCTACCACATTATTTGTTACAATATCGTACTAGTATTTTTAAAGTGACAAGTCTATGACATGTTTTTAAAATTACTTCCTGATTGTAACTATGAACGCATTCTACTTCAGGAAAACAAAATACTCTTTAAAGTCAAGAATATTTGTCTTCTGAACGCACTATCACTAATAAGAAAGACATTGATTTCCGAGAGTGTGTATAACATTATATCATATACAGAATATTATATAATGTTATAAAAAACAGGAAACATGAAGCAATCTTGCAAGTTGTGATAAGCTATTATTATAAAATATCATTGTTAAACCTTAATTATAATTTGATTACACATAACAGTCATTTTCACCAGATAATGTTTCAAGCCATTCTGTTATTACGCTGATAGCGATTGGACTTTCCGTGAAGAAAGATAATTTATTAATTATTTCACTCACTTATTTCAATCACAACAAATCTAGAGATCTTCAGATGTACCATTCATGGAAAGTTTGTCCTGATAACACGTTTCTGAGAACATGTTATACAATTGAAATTAATCAGAGATTATACTACTTCACATGAAACAATGACCACTAGAATCACGTATGATTGATTAATACACAATTATCGTTTGAAATAAATAGTATTTTAAAAGGTTGTGCATTGTGAAATATTTATAATTTAAAATCATAGCTCCTAAATGAGGATATTAGTTTAAGACGTATCTATACTTAAACTAGGAAAACTAAGGTAATGACCGTGGGTAGAGATGAGTGCCAAATTAATGCGGAGATGGCTGGAACTGCGATCAAGAATGTTAAGACTTTCGTTTATCTGGGGAGCAATATTACATGGGATTGTTCGATCCAAGAAAGACGTCGATTGTCGTATCCACCAAGCTAAACTTGCCTTCAACAAAAAATCTAAAATATTCGAGTCCAACAACCTCCGAAAACAACTTATAAAAACATTGGTGTGGGGTGTTTTACTGTACGACTGCGAGACTTGGTGCCTGGGCGAAAGAGAGCGCAAAAGGCTGGAGGTATTTGAGATGTGGACCTACCGACGAATTGCCCATGTTTCATGGAGGGACTACATTACAAATGAGGAGGTTCTCAGCAGAGTTGAAGAGAGTAGGCACGTGTTGAACACCATTGCGGAGAGGCGCGCAAGATGGATTGGTCATGTGTTGCGACACGAATGTTTCCTGCATGATGTGTTGGAGGGAATGGTCGAGGGATGGATTGGCAGAGGACGACCTCGCCAGGAGTACCTAGACCAGATTTGCCGAGATATGGGCTGCACCTCTTATGCGAGGTTGAAGAGAGTTGCCGAGGATCGAGCGGAGTGGAAGAGGAGATGCGTCACTTTGCTGCAGACCAATCATTAGATTGAGACCGGAGAAGAAGAAATGAGGATGGTTAGATGGGACCACATCAAGAATACCCATGTCCGTGGCAGTTTCAGAGTGAGGCTGATATCAGTAAAACTGGAAGAGAACTGTCTGAGATGGTAAGACCACGTCTTGCAGTGTCCAGCCGACCACGTTACAATTAAGGTGATGCAACCGGACCAGCAACTGAAGGACGTGGTAGTCCCAAGTTGACGTGGATGGAACTTATTCATAGATGTCTCTGTTGTATACAAAAAATGTGAAAAGCAACGGGAAACTTTCACATTAAAGGCCCAAGTGGCATCCCAAGAATTAGTAGAAACATTACATTTATGTATTGTTTCTTGAACAGTGATGTAAAACTCCATATTAAATAATTAATATGAATGAAAACATATTGGACTTAGACTTGGATCTTTTGGCTTACAGAGGTTCAGCTCTAATGGCTATTTCTCTTATGTCTGTAGGAAACATTGTTGGAATGCGATTTGGTAGTTGTTTTATGATGGGGCTAAATGTATGGCCTGGAGTGTCCCTCCGAAAGAGGGCGAGGGGGGATTTAGGGTTTATGATAAAGTCATACATTATTGTCAAGGAATGGAAGACCAGTTAGGGTTGGAATTGTTTTTATAACAAAAAGTCTGTTCCCGAGGGGAAGATAAGAGGAGCAGTGCCTGGATGGAGTTGGGTTTTCTAGAAGTTTTATTATTTTATATGAATGACATGTTTCACGTGTCATTCACATTTGACATTTCGTCACCTGAGAGTAAGAGGGTTCCAACTAACAAAATTTCACATTTGGCTTTTTTTCGTGAAAAGGGTTTTTACTAACCTTATCAACATGCAATAGTATCGTCATTTTGATGTTACGAAAAGAATCAAGTTCCATCTGATCATTCAAAACACACGATTCACTGAAGAAGGATTCATTTACACTTACAACTTTATTATTCCAACTGTTGCCAGAGAAAATTTACACGTTTCTCGGTAAAAGAATCTCTGGAAATTGGAATAAAACCCCTTTATTCCAAGATACACACCCGAAACCAACAAAACTTTGACTTAATTTTTCTCAGCTTTTTACTTTTGTCAGTTGGAACCTTCTTACTCTCAGGTGACGATTTGATAAAGGCGAAATATGTCATTCACATAAAATATAATAAAACTTCTAGAAAACGGAAGTTTTAGGATTGAAACTGTAAACTGATGCTTTTTTGTAAATGCACTGTCATTTACATTATTGTAAAGATTCTCTTTAAATCAGACAGACTCAAAACACTTGAAAACTCTATAAATTACAATACAGGTATATATTGGACATGATGTTAATTGAAAGGTTAGTATTTCTCAGTATATAAAATGGAAACTTCAATCTTAATATTTAGAGGAACTATTTTTTAAATATAAGTGATATATAATTCTACCAAAATACTTGATTGTCATAAACAATGTTGATCTCTAGGCAGATATTATAAGATATAATCTGAACTGTGAAAATGATAAAAGATAAGGATTTAATAATATTATTCAGTATCTGACATCTTGACAAGATGTGACCTTAAGAATTGCGTCATTTTATTAAAATAAACAAAATAATTCACAATAAAACTTGACCATAGAAACAACAAAGTTTTTTGAAATAATTGTTGTTTTTCTTCTATGTTCACCATACTTTGTGTTGTAAATGTTTTATTTGTCTTTTTCTTTTTTATATACTTTGTATATACAACACTTATATTAAAAAAATAAAATTACATATACATGTTTTGGACAACCAGTCCTTCTTCAGTGATACATATTATAAAGATACATATTTAAAATATTATAAAAAAAACGGGAGATGCCTATTGGTGGCGATGAGGTTCGCAACCCATCACACCGTGTCTCCCGCGGGGCGAAAAGAGAAGGATGGAGTGCCGCATCAGTAAAAGTGTGACAGTCCATTCTTTCTGCCTACCCTTTCGGGGAGACGGCGTGATGGTTAGTTAGTTAGTTTTTTCTTTACATGATCTGATAAATTGAATCATAATATTTGATATAACAAAAGCATAAACGTTCCAAAATAAATCTTTATAACATCTGTCAGATCATGTAAACAATTTTATAATATTTTAAATATCTTTATAATATGTATCACTGAAGAAGGACTGGTTGTCTGAAACATGTATATGTAATTAAATTTTTTAAATATAAGTGTTGTATTTACAAAGTATATAAAAAAGAAAAAGACAGATAAAAGTATTGTTTTTTTTTTTTTTTTTTTAGTTTAAAAAATATCAAACTTATAGATGTATTTTACATTACAATTTTTTGGTTTTTAAAAACCCACTGGAGTAAGTTCTCTTGTTTTTATATAATAATATTTTTTCTTATATTATATTTAAAGATACATTTTCAGAAAAACTAAATAAATAAACTATGGTTATGAATAAAACAAAAATCACACGTTTTTATACATGAAAATAAAAGTGTTTGGTTAAATTACAATTAATAAAATATCTTTGCATGTAATGAATAATTTAACTTATAGTATTAATTCATCAATTGAATGATACTAGATATTTTTGATTAATTGTTTTAGAAAGTAAGTTGAATTCATATTTCAAATAATTTTGATTTATTTCAAATTAAAAATGGTGCATTAGCTTAACACTTTAATTGCTTATCGTAAAAACTGTCAAAATGTTTGTAACAAACTAACTAACCACTGTCACACTGTTCTATCCTGACATAACATTCGTGCCTCTTCTGCATTCAAACATCGTGACATACATGCTCGTCAATTCGCATGCTCAATAGAACTCTGGCTTAACTAAAAAAAGCAAGTTTTGCTCAATCTGACATGTGACGATTCAACAGTCGAAAAACAAGTACGAATGGATAGCGTTAACATTGTGAACGATTATCGTACGTACGAATGGATAGCGTTAACATTGTGACAAATTGATGGATAGCATTAACACAATCGGCCAGTTTACTATTAAGCGAGCGAATAGTTCCGATTTAGAACATGACCGCCTTTTAGTAATTGATTAATTTAGTCGTGCCATGTTTCATAGGCCTTCCTCGAATTTTTTTCCATTCACACCACTAGTATCCAGTGGCGGTACTCCCATAGAAGCCCGGCTTGCGTAAGAAATTTTAAATCAAACCCACCAAATCACCTTCTAACAATGTTCCCATCAGACATAAGAGGAATAGCTACAAGAGCTGAACCTCTGTAATCCAGAAGAGGTTTTGATTCTAAATTTCTTACGCAAGCCGGGCTTCTGGGCTTCTATGGGAGTACTGCCACTGGCGCCAATACGATGTTATTTAAGAAAAAAAATCATATTAATTATCAAAGAGTTAATGTAACATACGAGGTGTGGCAATTAAATTACGACAATTTGGTTGTGGCGTGTGAACCGGCTACACTGCATGACAGGCGCGCATGCACCTGGTTAGATAGATTCTTCCACTCAGTTGCAGTGAAGATTTCATGGTAATCAGGCGTCTGGTTTGTTTTTTACAGGCGTTTTTCGGATAAAAGTTTTTTAACTCGGTTGCAAAATTGACTGTTCGTTTTTAAGCAACGTGCTGTGATCCAATTTTTGGTCGTAACTGGTGTAAAACCTGCAGAAATCCTACGAAAATTACGGCAGGTGTATGGAGATAAGTGCCTGGGCTGCGACAGCATGTTTTCAGTAAATGACCTGAACGGCTGGCTCTCGCACCATGATAATGCGCTGGTTCACCCCTCCTCGATTTTGAGGGAATATTTGACGAAAAAAAGTATCCCATCGTTACCGCATCCACCCTACAGCACCGATTTGGCCCCATGTGACTTCTTCTTGTTCCTTAAAATGAAGAGTCACCTCAAAGGAACCCATCATGGCAGCGTAGAAGAAGAAGAAGTGTATTGAAAGGCCTAACTTTAGAGGACTATCAAGGCTGCTTCCAATCATGGGAGAAACGTTGTTTTGAGTTAGGCAGGGACTACTGTAAAGGCCGTTAAAAAAATTTGGTTGCTAACTTTATTTGTTTGTGTTTTATTTAAAAATTCTCGGAATTTAATTGCCACACCTCGTATATAAACACATTTTTAATAAGGTCAGACATTTTTTATTCCTGTGAATAAGATTGAATGGGTTAAAAACATTGCGTGACGAATATTATTGAGTAAAATATTTTTATTCTTTACATTTTTTCTTATATGGTCACAATTAAATTTATTTTATATATTTCTCTCTTTCGTATCAAATGGTTTCGTTTTAACACAGATTTCAAATACTCCAAGCAATACTTAGCTTCCGAACTGAAGTAATATCGCGATGTGTTTCACGAGCTTCTTTTAAATGCCGGGTTGTTGTTGTTGGACACTTTCTGCAGCGCTTCCGTCGTCGTCTCCGTGAAGACTTCTTGCATCATGTCGTGGCACTTCTCCACCAGCTGGGGGATGTCGGCCTTCGTGAGCCCCTTTGTCGGCACCGGTGGAAGTATGCTCACGATGAAGTGACCTAGATATCAAAAAAATCATATAAATTACATAGTCTTGTTTAGAAAATCGTGATTACAAATAAACACACCCAAATAAATTTTTCATCTGTTCCAATGACAATTTGAATAATTTCTTCAATATTCAAGTTCTAATTGGTGTTGATTTGTTTTAAGTGCCTAATTACTGCTAATTAAAAAAAAAACGGTGAATACGTGGAACATAAATTAAATAGACAATATGTGCACCATCTAAAAATAACATTTTGTGTTAAATTATTTTTATTTTGTTATTTTATTTTATACCATTGTATTTTATATTATTTGTTTTAAATTTATTTTGTGGGTGTTGGACGATCGAAGTGTGCGCGGGAGATGCCTATTGGTGGCGATGAGGTTCGCAACCCATCACACCGCATCTCTCGCGTTGGCGAAAAGAGAAGGATGGAGTGCAGCATCGATTAAAGTGTTGCAGTCCATTCTTTCTGTCTACCCTTTCGGGGAAACGGCGTGATGGTTAATTAGCCATCTGAAAAATATCTGTGAAGAGTGTAAATAAAGTGTTGTGATAATAAAATGTTTTTAAAAAGTTAATAAATAACATTTTAATCATTAAAAAAATAAACTTCTGAATTATATAATATTTATTATTATATTTAAAATGTCATCTATCTGAGATAAATATCGCCAGATTGATAAGGTTATTATTACTGATAGAACCATTTAATACAATTGTAAACAATTTTAAAATTAAAAGTAGTTGTTTATGAAATAATGGTTTAAACAATGCTGCTCTATGGTTATGACACTCATTTTAAACTGTCGGTAGTGAGTTTTTTTGGACTCGACAAAATGTTAAGAATTCATTGCCATAGAATACGAATTACTACCAATAAACAAAATTAAGAGATTTAGAGGGATAAAATGAATGCTTTTTCATCAATAGTCAACCATCTGTCTATCAGAATATATTATTAATTTATTTAACACAATTTGAATTCAGTCTAAATAAATGAGAAGTACAAAATCTCATTTTTTTCACAATTATTTTCATCGTTAAATCTATATAAATAAATGCGAATGTGTGTTATTGTGTGCTTAGTTATCTCACCCATCAGATCGCAAAGAAAACTTTAATATTTATTCATCAGATCGATATTAAAAGGTTGACAAGCAATAGGAAATTGATGACATCATAATATTTAAAATGTGATTAATACGAATGAAAACGTCAGTTTTCTAGAAGTTTTATTATATTTTATGGTAATGACATGTTTCGCCCTTCTAAGGCATTATCAAATGTCAGATATTATATAAAATTGACGTTTTCATTCGTATTAATTATTTAATATGGAGTTATGTATCATTGTTAAGGAACAATAAATAAATTTAAAATTTGAATTACTCCGTTGGTATTATTATTATTTTGTTGAATCACTCTTTACACCATTACAGCGGGAGCCAAATCAATGTAAAGGGCATAGCTATCATATTGATTCTTATGACATGTAATAGGTAGATAATCTATAGTCATTTAATCGTCACGTGAATTCTACCTCAGATTTATTATAGTTATATTGCTTAAAACTTTAATAAGACACTGAGGACGATAGCAGGCAAGACACTGAGAGATCACGTGAGGAACACCAAAATAAGAGAGATATGTGAGGTTGAGGATATTATAAGATGGAGCAGACAGCGAAAAAGGGACTGGTGTGGTCATGTTCAAAGAATGGACACCACCAGACTCCCCTATATTGCATTGCATAATCAGCCTCATGGGACTCGTCCTTGTGGAAGACCTCCTAAAAAATAGAAGGACAGCTGGGAGTCTACCTCACAGGAGGAGCAACACTCTTGAAAACAGACCACATAGGTCTACAACAATAAAGAAGACGAAGAAGTAGCTAAAAACTTTGAACATTTGTGACAAATGGTTCGCATAGATTGAATAATAAATGATTTGTAGGCACAGTACCTTCAGTGTCATAATTTGAATTCAAGTATTTCATTTTGAATTCAAATTAAGAATTAATGTGTGGGGAAAGTAAATAGATTCTTTGTTTGTTAAATAAGACCTGGTTTAAAAAATTAAGTACTGATTGAATGTATCTCTACGCTCTAATGTCAAAGGACTGTAAATGAATATTTTATTATTAAAATTGAAAGGTTAGTTGTGATTTGAATAACAAATCAATAAAGAATATTAATCGATGATTCAAATAGCCCTTTGTGTATTTTAATCTGTCAACGATGAGTGTTGGTCACTTGTTATATTTTTGTCCACAAGTATCATTTTTACTATATTACTCTTGTGCTCTATCTTCTTCTACTTCTTCGATGGCCCTACAGCCCATATCGAGCCTTAGCCTCCAGTATTCTTCGCCTCCAACTCCTCCTGTCGTCCGCTTCGACCCTCCAATCTGACACTCGTAATAATTTCGCACCATCTCTCCCAACTTCATCCTCCCATCGCAGCCTTGGTCGTCTAATTGGTCTTCTACCATCTGGGTGCCACTCCAGCAATCTTTTTGGGGTTCGCGATGACGGTATCCTCTGTACGTGACCGGCCCATCTCAGTCTATTCAGTCTGACCTGTGTGGAGAGACTGGGAGCTTTGTAAATATAGTACAGCTCGTCATTATGCCGCACTCTCCAGCCTTCACCGTCATTCACAGGTCCCAGAATTCTGCGCAGCACCCTTCTCTCAAAAGTATCCAGTCGCTCTGCCGATTTCGCTGTCATTGTCCACGCCTCACATCCATAGGTCACTACTGTTCAGATGATTGTTTTATACAGGGTGATTTTGGTTTTCCAGTGTACATTTCTTGATTTGAGCGCTGGTAGTAGAGAGAAGAATGTTTTGTTGCCAATTGTGATTCTTCTTTCGATTTCCTTGTGCCCTATCCTAACATATTTTTTCTCCAAATACACGTTTAACAATGAATGATATAATTTTTTGGTTGAATACATGTGCAGTAATGTCACAATGATTTACTGATGATTGACAGCTGTCATTGAAACCGACTTAAGCGCCATCTCTCGGTGAATCACATCATACACAATTAAAAACTGACATATAACAAAAATAATACACACCAATATAGACCGTAACGTCCTGGCATTAAAAGATTTATTTGTTTGTCACACTAATTAATTTATATGCATTTTAAAGGTGTGTAATAACTCGGTTCGTATCGAATTCTTTTTTTAAATCTTCGCAAGTCATATTAATAAACAAAGAAAATTTTGTCATTATCTATTCGGTATTTGTCAAATCAAATCAAATCAGTTTATTTTCTCGAAAGATATTACAAACATTTTTATAGTTTAAGGCATCTATTGAGAACAGGTAAAATATAATAAATATATATATATGAAAGAACTTAAAGGTATAAATGCTGGTGCTAAGATGAGTGATCTGTCTGTAAACTGTCTGCTTTACGCGGACGATGCCGTTCTCGTTGCGGATAGTGCGGACGAATTACATGTCTTGGTGTCGAGAATGAATGAGGTATGCAAGTCAAATGATTTAATGATGAATGTCGGAAAGTCAAAGGTGATGGTTTTCGAAAGGGAAGAGCAAATGACAGTTTGTAATATAGTGTGAACGAAGAGAACTTGGAACAGGTGAGGGAATTTGTGTATTTAGGTAGCATGTTCACAGCAGATGCCCGAACGGATAGTGACGTCGAAAGAAGGGTTGGTGCGGGTAACAAAGTGAATGGAGCTTTAAAATAGTTATTGGAAACAAGAATTTATCAATGAAAGCGAAAACGGCCGTTCACAATGGTGTTCTGGTCCCAACCTTAATGTATGGAAGCGAAGCATGGAACTGGCAAAAGAAGGATGAGAGTAGAATAAATGCGGTAGAGATGAGGTCCCTAAGACGTATGTGTGGTAGAACGATATACGACAGAATCTCAAATGCTGATATAAGAAAGGAATGTAGAGCGGAAGAAGGTATTATGAACAAAATTATGAAAGGATCGCTGCGTTGGTTCGGACATATGGAACGCATGGATGGAGAAAGAATGGTTAAGAAAGTATACGTTAATGATGTAAATGGGGTACGAAGTCGAGGCAGACCGAGGAAAACATGGCATGACCAAATTAATCAAATTTTAAAAGTTGGTCATGTTAGAAGTCGGAGGAATCGTGTATGACTCGTTGTATGAATGTGGAGGAAGCTAGAGAGGTTTGCCAGGATAGAGTAGTGTGGCGGTCCATTCTCTCTGCCTACCCCTGCGGGGAAACGGCGTGATGGTTTGTTATTGTTGTTGTTATATATAATACCAGGAACGCATGAGAGATGGTTCGACATTAGGAATACAAGATACTCTCCAAAGTCAAGAGTATTTGTCTTCTGAACGTACTTTCACGAATATGAAAGACATTGATCTCCGAAGCGATCATGTTCAGCAGTTTGATTGCTCTCCCCACCGAGTCTAGAAGGCATGACAAGATTTATGAATGTAGAGGAATTGAGAGAAGTATGCCAGGACAGATAGCTCATAGCTATGAACATTGCCTATTATTTATAAAGATAATACTCACAGGTATATGGATAGAAAAGCAAAAATACAATATTATAATAAAATACAAAATATAATAAAATATGAATGGTGTACTTAAAGTAGTATCGCAAACAAAAGCCTATCTAAAAACGCTAAAATAGTGGTGCACAATGGTGTTCTTGTATCATCCCTTATGTATGGAAGAAAAGCATGAAACTGGCAAAAGAAAGATGAAAGTAGAATAAATGCAGTAGAAATGAGATTCCTTATACGAATGTGTGGAAAATCTGTGTATGATAGAGCGTCAAATGAAAATATAAGAAGTGAATGCGGTGCGAATGATGGTGTTATGAACAAAATAATGAAAGGAATGTTAAGATGGTTTGGACACGTGGAAAAAATGAATGAAGAAAGAATGGTAAATAAAGTATATGTTAACGATGTAAATGAAACTATACATAAAGGAAAACGTGGTTAATAAATCAAATATTGAATGTCAGCAACGCGAGGAGTCGGAGAAATCGCCAAGCGTGCATGACACCTTGAATGAATGTCAGGAAAGTACAGTGTGGAGGTCAGTTCTTTCTGTCTACCCCTTTGGGGTGACAGCGTGATGGTTAGTTAGATAATTAATAAAATATATGTGTTTACCTGATGAGAATCTGGGTCTGCGAGCGTCCAAGAAGTAATACTTGGAAACTACCACAGGCTGGATAGGGCAGCCTGCATCCAGGGCTGCGTGGAAAGCTCCCTTTTTAAACGGCAGCAGCTTGTCTCCTCCGTGCCTTGTTCCCTCAGGGAACAGCAGGATTTTTGCCTAAATGTAACATAATAATCTGGAGTTATGATTAAAAGTTGCAACACATATGTATAGGGCACTGTAAAAAATGCTCCATTATCAAATCAAAAATCAAAATGTTTAAGGCATCTATTGAGTACAGTTAAAATATTATAAAAATACAACATAAGTTCTTAAAATATCCCCTGATTTATTTTATTTAATTTATTTTTTAAAAAACCCAATTGGGTTATATGGATACATTTTTAGATCTTACTATTAATTATGTATTGTTTCAGATATTTTTTATATTGAGTTGTGTGAGACTCCTTGTGTCTTTTGATAGTTCATTGTAAAGTTTCAGTCCATTGTTCAATATCCTTGATTGTCCTGTCTTAGTTCGTGCAATCGGTAAGTGATATCTGTCACAGTTCCTGGTCCAGTGTCTGTGTATGTCTGAATTTTTAGTTAATTTGTAGCGGCTGTCTGTTGTCTCTTCCATCGTCACTCTGTGTACAATTTTTAAGGTCTCATATTTGGTCAGGTCTGATATGTTCATTTGTTTTGTTTGTCTGTAAACTTGTATGATTGGGGTATGCTAATTTTATTATTTTATTTTGTTGTCTTTGGAGTCTGGAAATTAAAGAAATGGGTAATGAGATGCCAATCTCTTCGAAGCTGTAAAGAATTGGTTCCGAGCATTCCTTAAAGAAATGCCGTGGGATAGAGCCACGGATAACTACCATACTCCCTCATGTAGAGATACCTCAGAAATGTTTTCTGAACCCTCTCCAGCATAACGAAATATCTCGCCTCGTGAGAACTCCATATCACAGAACCACTTTCGAGTCTGCTCCGAACCAACGCAATGTATAGGCCTCTGAGCATATTGAGATCTCTGAAAACTATTTTGGTCCGAATGATGAAGCCCAACATCCTCAGTGCAATGTCACAAATCCTCTCGATATGTGCATGAAAAGTCAGCCTACTCTCATAGATGATTCCGAGATCCTTCATCGTAGATACGTGTGTTAGTTGCTGGTTGTTCATTGTGTATCTATGATACGCAGTTCTCAATGCTCTAGTAAAAGATTTTATGAACAAGTTAAAAATAAACATATTTAGTATGAGGGCTGCACCTGACGCAGTCCATCAACATTTACATCTGGATAAAAGGTACGTTTTGAGTCTCGATCTAAACTCTAACAGGTTCTTACTTGAGGTCTGCTGGAAGATTGTTTCCAGCATACCAAAGATATATTTTTATGGTTTTATATTATCACAAGGTTTAAATAATTTTTTTATAATTATATAAATGATAAACAATAAAGTATTGTGTACTGACCTAGATCTATGTAACAAAATAAACAAACAATCATTAGAGTTTATCATATTTTGACACGAAAAATATATTTTTGCTATTTTTTTAACCTTGATAACCCATATGGAGTCTATGAACTATCAATTTGGGGTTCGAAAGGTTGGTGGAAACGCTAATCACAATTTGACACAAAAGAAACACGAAAGGATCATGCCACAAGCAGGATTCTCAGACCGAATAAGAAATACTGAGATACGTAGAAGATCAGGAGTAAAGGAGAAATGGATAAACTATAAGTTTTACAGTTTTTTTAAGCGTTAGAAGTGCAAAAATCTGATCTATACATCCTCTTCCAGTCATAAATGCGCCATATACATCCCACACTCTTTCAGTCATCGTCTTTTTTTACTCTTTCTATTAAAATTCGACCGTAGAATTTAGCAACAGACTTATTGCCCGGTGATTTTCACAGTCCATACGAGGCCCCTTTCCCTTATATAGAGGCATGATAATATGAAAGGATCGCTGCGTTGGTTCGGACGTATGGAGCGCATGGATGGAGAAAGAATGGTTAAGAAAGTATACGTTAATGATGTAAATGGAGTACGGAGTCGAGGTAGACCGAGGAAAACATGGCATGACCAAATTAATAAAATTTTGAAGGTTTATTATGTTATAAGTCGGAAGAATCGACGTGCGTGTATGACTCGTTGTATGAATGTGGAGAAATCTAGAGAGGTGTGTCAGGATAGAGTAGTGTGGCGGTCCATTCGCTCTGCCTACCCCTACGGAGAAACAGCGTGATGGTTTGTTTGTTTGTTACAGGTTTTACAGAATAAAGGAACGAAGACTATACTTGGTTGGGGGTAAATATAGTAATATGATGCCGGCATATTTGACTAGAAATATAGCATATAGTTATGAAATACATGGCTATTTGACGAGAGGTCGTGATGGATTCCCGCTCCGGAGACCCAGACTTGATAGTACAGAGAAAGGTGTTTTCTATAGAGGACTAACGTTATATAAAGAATTGCCAAATGAGATAAGAGATGCCAGTTCTCTCGCGATATTTCGTCGAAAATGCTTTAAATATATTTTAATGTTTTTGATGATATTTGAGACCGCGTTCAGTAGACAAATTGCTTTTCCCACCGGTGTCACCAGAGGCAATTTGGTTATGGGAATTAAAGAGGAGTGTGTGGAGAAGTATGGGGGAGGCCTATGTACAACAGTGGACGACATAGGCTGTATAAATAAATAAATATCTCCCTGTACAATAGAAATAGTCACCTTTCTGGTGTTGACGGCTTTGACGGTTTGGTTGACCGTCTCCTGGGCTTGCTGGGCTCTCTGCCTGTCGATGAAGACCGTCCCCCAGAGCCAACAAGCGAGGCCGAATGGCCACAAATAGAAGAGAGCCCGTTTGCTCACCACTGTGGCCTCCTTCATCAGGGGCCAAAGTATCGCCAGAGCTGAAATTATATTACTGAATTAACTTAACGAAAATATTGTTTAAGAGTATTTGGAAAGGGATCCTTTTTTTCATCCGATTTTCGACTATAATTTTTGATCAGATTGGTAGACGATAGATGGACCAGAAGGGTGGTAGAGTGGAGACCCCGCGAAGACAAACGAAACAGAGGGAGACCCCCCACACGATGGTCCGATGACATTAGAAGAATTGCTGGCGATTGGATGCAAAAGGCACAAGATAGGGATACGTGGAAAAGTATGGGGGAGGCCTATGTCCAGCATTGGACGACAACGGCTGTCTAAGTAAGTAAGTAAGTATACTTCAAGTTATTATCAGAACATGTCATGTTCATTCCTGAGCTAACAAGAACTACGAAAAAATATTATTGTAGTTATGGGTTTTAAAAATATCAGATCTGTTGACATTCAATACTATGTTTGAAATGTTATACACAACCATTTTCAACCATAGTAAAAAAAATAGGCTTGACTTGTTTTGATAATATCAATATGTTCAGTAAGAATTTAACAATGAGATTAAGGATCTCTAGAACATATTAAATATAAATAATTTCAAATAATAACTGAAGACTACAGGAGAAAAACAAGGAATGTCAGTTAAAATTCAAAATAGATGTAATAATGCCATCTAGCGGCATTTGTACGTATCTATCCACAGTAAAATTTTCATACTCAAAAATCATGTGTGTCATCGACTATGGCCAGATAATCGATTGCTAATTGCTAAGAAATATATAGACTTTGATTAGCTTTATTCTCAATTTATTCTAATTAACCTTCTACTGACATTCCTTGTTTTTCCCATGTAGTCTTCAACTGACAGTTTTTAAATAAGAACTGATTATTCATAAATAATAACTGATAATTCTTAAATAATAACTTATAATTCATCAATAACTGATGACTCAACTAACAAGAACACATTTTCAATGCGAGAATTTTTAATGTGACACCTTGAGGAACTTTAAATAATGATTTTTTTTAACAATGCCAAGTATCAAAAATGTGTGTTTGATCCAAATTGGTGTTAAACATAAAAGCCCAGAACTGTACAAAGGTATAAAGTGATTGAATACCTAGTATAGTTTAAACATCACCCTAAAGATGATGCCCGTATTACTTGACATATGGAACAAAAAATTGTTTTTGCTTTTTTTCTCTGCTTTGTGTATAAACCACTTGGCATCTTCAAACAAACATTTGAACACTTTATTACCAACGAATTTTTAAATTTTAAACTAACTAACTAACTAAACATCACACCGTCTCCCCGAAGGGGTAGGCAGAAAGAATGGACTGCCACACTTTTCTCTTCTGACATATTTCTCTCGCTTCCTCAACATTCATACATCGTGTCATGCACGCGCGTCGATTTCTCTGACTCCTCACATGGCCGACATTCAATATTTGATTTATTTGACCGTGCCACGTTTTCCTCGGTCTTCCTCTATTTCTGGTTCCATTTACATCATTGACATATATTTTTTTTACCATTCTTTCTTCATTCATTCTTTCAATATGTCCAAACCATCTTAATGATCCTTTCATTATTTTGTTCATGACACCATCATTCGCACCGCATTCACTTCTTATATTTTCATTCGGCGCTCTATCATACACAGAGTATCCACACATTCTTCTAAGAGATCTCATTTCAACTGCATTTATTCTACTTTCATCCTTCTTTTGCCAGTTCCATGCTTCGCTTCCATACATAAGGGTTGGTAGAAGAACACCATTGTGCACTGCCATTCTAGCTTTTTTTGATAGGTTTTTGTTACCAAAAAAACGTGGCACGATCAAATAAATCAAATATTAAATGTCGGCCATAAGAGGAGTCATAGAAATCGACGCCCGTGCATGACACGATGTATGAATGTTGAGGAAGCGAGAGAAGTATGTCGGGAAAGAAAAGTGTGACAGTCCATTCTTTCTGCCCACTCACTCCTTTGGAGAGACGGCGTGATGGATAGTTAGTTAGTTAGTTTAGAACATATACAATTTTAAATAATAACTGACAATTATGAAATAATAACTGACAATTTTTCAATAATAACTGATAATTCTCAAATAATAACCGATGATTATCCACTCAACAATGCAACAAGAATAGGTACATTTTAAAATGTGAGAATTTGTAATTAGCTTTTTCCTGTTCATATTTACCTATCCTGTGAAAGATATGCTAATAAATGTAAACATTTATAAAAAGATTTATATGAAAAGATATGCGATTGTCAATATCATATGACTTGAGTGTTTTAAACTGTATAAATTATTTGGCTATAAAGGTGAAGTTTATATTTACATTTTGCTCAATAAGAATGTAGTTAATATTCACAATGTTTTTTCACAATTAAGAAGTAAACAATTGCATTACTCACACACAAGGTCAATAGAACTTTGATGATTCAGCAGGACGATATTCCCCGTTGTGTTGTCGATGTTATGGGCTCCCCTGACCTCCCAGGATAGTCCAATTAGCTTCCCGCATATTCGGCACAGGTAAGCTGGTATCCTGAAACATTATACGGGGAATTAGTTTGAAATACAGTCAAACTTGGTTAATACAAGAAAGAGAGCAGACTACATTTAAGCTACGCAACTCTCCCTCGATGTCCCGTCGTACACACATAGCAATACAACAGCAAAATAAAATACACAATTGATACATAAATAACATATGTTAGAGAAAGAATAAAAAATAAATAATGCACAGCAGGAGGCACAGGAGGGAGGGAGGAGACGAAATGCTCCAAATAAGCATTTACTCGTTATATCAGTTAATAGGTATTTTTAAATGTTTACAAAAAGACCCTTCACATGAAGAGGAAGAAATAATGGACCGCCACACTGTTCTTCGCCGCCACTCTTTTGTGGACAATGACAGCGAAATCCGCAGAGCGACTGGATACTTTTTATAGAAGGGTGTTGCGCAGGGTACTATCCTGGGACCTGTGAATGGCGGTGAAGGCTGGAGAGTGCGCCATAATGACGAGCTGTACCATATTTACAAAGATCCCGGTCTCTCCACACAGGTCAGACTGTATAGACTGAGATGGGCCGGTCACGTGCAGAGGATGCCGTCATCGCGAACCCCAAAAAGATTGCTGGAGTGGCACCCAGGTGGTAGAAGACCAATTGGACGACCAAGGCTGCGATGGGAGGATGAAGTTTGGACAGATGGGGCTAAGTTGTTACGAGTGTCACATTGAATGGTCGAAGCGGAGTACAGGAGGAGTTGGAGGCGAAGAATACTGGAGGCTTAGGCTCGATATGGGCTGTAGGGGCATCGAAGAAAAATAACACTTTCTAGCTTTCAAATGAGACTACATTGAAGAAAATATGCCGCTTCCTTGAAAATAAAATGAAGCGCCCCTATTTTTATACTAGGTAACATTTCCAACAAAAAAAATCGCATTTTTATCGATAATTTTTTGTTTAATATTCACACATTTCATTTGATCAAGTGTCGAAAATACACATTGTATAAAAAACGGTCATGATAATGAACGTAGATAATTTTGGAGTCTTATCTGTATGATTAGTACGTATTTGGCAATACAAAGAATCAAGTGATCTTAAAAGACACAAGTTCAAGAGTTATTCGAGTTGATTCTGTTGTTTTGATACAAGAAATCAAAATTCATTATACAAGAATTGATAAGCGATATCTATTTAACCTATTTAAACATTATTTTTATTGGAAATAAGTCATATAGGGTCGAAGCACCAGTATTTGACCGCCCCCCTGTAAATGACCGTTGGTTAATAAAACAAAATATAATAAGAATTGCTCTATGTGTCCAGTCAAAAAACTTTAATCCCAAGAAACTATGACAAAAGAGGTAGGCAGAGACAACTGTTGGTAAGAAACAAAACTATCAGTTTTGAACTGTGCCTTGTCAAACGGTAAAAGTGCGTCTTCCCGTTGTTGTTCTGAGATTGTTAGTAGTTTTTTATAAGGAAAAGTGTGGTAAGCGTTTTTTTAATGTTATTTCTTATGCAATTCTTTGAATATTTACTTATTTTTATATGTTAGGGTGTTTCATAATGTGAAAATGTAACAAAATTGTATTGTATTGTATCAATATAACCTGAAGTGGTCATTTACTGGTGATTCTGCTATTTTTTCAGAGAAATATTAATTTTAATAGTAATACTCATATTTCAATAAAAAAAGTTAGAGAATTTAGAGAAGTCAATGTGTTTTTTATTGTTTTATTTTATTTTGTACACTGAAATAATTAAATTAATGCCTTTAATGTGGATTTCAGTACAAGCTGAACCTTAAACGGTCATTCATTGGTGCTTTGACCCTATTACACGGTGCATATGTACCAAGTAGTTAGGTATTATGTGTTGACATATCAAAATGTATTTTTTATATTAAGCGTGAAGGTCGTGAAATCTTGAGAATTGTAGATAATGTAAGTGTGCCAAACATGGATGGAAGCCAATTGGCATTTTAAATTTAAATGTAGATAATAATAACAAAATTAACTAATCGACTGATCATCATGTCGTCTCTTCGAAAGGGGAAGGAAGAAAGAATCGAGCACCACATTGTTCTATCCTGACATTCTTCATTCGTTAACTGTTCATTCATACATCGTGTCATGCATGAACGTATTTTTTTAAATATACAATAGGTCATTTGAACCCGTCTTGAAAAAAAATCTGGGGTATCTCTACATGAGGGAGTATGGTCGCTATCCGCGGCTCTATTCCACGGTATTTCTTTTGGAAATGTTTGGGACCAACTCTCTGCAGCTTCGAAGAGATGGTCATCTTATAACCCATTTATTTAGATTACTCTGGGAGTGCTGGAGGGTGTTCGGCTTTTTGTCCCTGATAGATATCTCCGACAGCATAGATTGTTTTACCTACCGGCCGGCACTAAGGGGTATTTCCTGTTATTAGCCGGCCATAAATCGAATTCGTAGAATTTGTCCCCGATAAGAAATAAACAGTTTCTGGGAATCTTGAATAGACACCCAATAACGAGCAACCCTTTCCGTCATCTAATACAAAGTGTGGGCTGAAGGATGTCAGTTTGTATTCGACTGTCGTTCTAACTGTCCGTATCGTTTTAGTGCATTCTTGAAAAATCATTTATTTAAAAAGTGAATATTTTTAATTTGGTGTTCGTTTACGAAAATTTTGTGATGGATTCTGCTATTACAGGTTATCATACAAATATACTGATAAGTTTTATTAAAATATATTGATAAATTAATATATTTTAGTAGTATGAAAGTCATGAACAATTTTTTTGTAGATAATTTATTGTTTTTTGAATTCAAAATGGTTTTTGTTGTATTTCCACGTGTTTCCAAAGTTTTTTTTTGATTGTAACTAAAAATAGAGGGTTTGTACTTAATAAACGCATCAAAATTGGCTGTGAATTCCCTCGAATTCAATGTTTTTAGGGTCAATGAATCATACGAGTGCAAAACCCCCTTATATCAAGATTAATTTATTTTTCTTTTTAATGAGTTTATATTATATTTCAGAACTTGAAGGTTACTCAGTAACCCAAACAGTAAAGCGTAGAGTACTTTTTGATAAAATTCAACAACAAGACTTGCCAAGTTTTGACGAAAAGCTGATATATCTTAAGAGATATATTTTATCGCAAGATGAATTTTCAGACGAGCAAAAGAAAGAAGTGAAGCATAAAATTTCACAATTGACATCACAATTTAAGAAAAAGTGGACAAAAGAGTATAAAAATGTACAATTTTTTCTTCAAAAGAATGAAACGTGGCTACAAGGAACATTTGAAATACCGAGGGCTAAACGGAATTCTTCTGGTCGACCCATAAAGTCATTTGAAGACTCAAGTGTGAGGATCAAACGAAGAAAAACACAAGAAATACGCGGTACTATAGAAAAAGAAGTCTTAATACATGCTCTCAAACATCGTTTCAAAAATCTGGAGAAAGGATTGCGTCTAATATCCTAAAAGACATTTCCAATTCTCCTCAGACAGCTCAGGCATATCAGAAAGCATATAATACATCAAAACACTGTGAAAAACAATCACAGTTAGATCCAACAGCTGCCCTTTCAATGTTTGTGGAAGCCGACCTTTCAAGGTAACAGTATGAAGTAGTAATAAATAGCAATAAAAAGTTTTAAAGTGATATTGGAAATAATATCGAGTGTCCATAAAGTCGACTTGAAAAAATTCGCAGAATACGGATTTGAAACTGCAAAAATGTATGTAGACTTATATGCCTGGAATCCTATGACTCCTACCATGCATAAAATACTGATTCATGGAGCAACTGTCTTGGAACATACACTTTTGCCTGTTGGATTATTATCGGAAGAAGCAGATGAGGCGCGGAACAAGCATTTCCGTAAGTATCGGTTGAATTTTGCGAGAAAATTCTCAAGATAGGAATGCTATTTAGACATCATAAATAGATTATTGCTTAGCTCCGATCCATTTATATAATATCAAGCATAAAACCAAAACAACAAAAAAACTATGCCGTATAGTAATGAAACAATGGAAATATTTATTTCTGCCGAGCCCCACACGAAAAATGATAGTTCCTCTGACGAAGAGTTGGCTGTGGATGAGTTTGGTCATGACACAACTGAATGGAGTTCGGGTGAAGAAGGATGGAATTCGTCATCGTAATGAGTCCAGAAATTTTTTATGACTTCGAAATATACCTATAAGGTATGTTCTCACAATAACTAACTAACTAACCATAACGCCGTCTCTCCGAAGGGGTAGGCAGAAAGAATGGACTGCCACACTTTCTTTCCTGACATATTTCTCTCGCTTTCTCAACATTCATACATCATGTCATGCACGCGCGTCGATTTCTCTGACTCCTCACGTGGCCGACATTCAATATTTGATTTATTTGATTAAATTACTCTTCTATTAAATTGTATTTTTGTATAAAATATGTTTACCAAGGTTAAATCTACCGTCAATTTAAAGATATAAATGATTTCAAATAAATATACAAAGAATATAATTATGGCCGCCTAATAAGCAGAAATACCCCTTAGTGGCGGCCGCCAGAACCAACCTGTTCTCTGGTGACACCGGTGCGAAGAGTAATTAATCTGCTGAACGCGGTCTCCTCGGAGATCGACGTCATTCATATTAGTGAAAGTACGTTCAGAAGGCAAACATTCTTGATTTTGAAGAGTATCCTATCTTCCTAATGTCGAATCATCTCTCAAGCGTTTCTGGTAGTAATAGGATATTATTTTACCTGTTCTCAATGGATGCCTTAAACCTTAATTCTGTAATGTCTATTGATGGACTTGGACTTGGATCTTCTGGCTTACAGAGGTTCAGCTCTAATGGCTATTCCTCTTACGTCTGTAGGAAACATTGTTGGAATGTGATTTGGTAGTTGTTTTATGATGGGGCTAAATTTATGGCCCGGAGTGTCCCTCCGAAAGAGGGCAAGGGGGGATTTAGGGTTTACGATAAAGTCTCACATTATTGTCAAGGAATGGAAGTCCAGTTAGGATTGGGATTGTATTTAGGAGCAGTGCCTGGATGGAGTTGGGGTAGGAGATAGCGTCCTGCGTGAGACCATTTTGTTTGGCGGAGTACGTAGTGGGCTATCGGGGAGGATTTTTTTTGTCCGCATTGATTGCGGGAGGGGTAAAGGACTGAATGATGGTGGATAACTTGGTGGTAAAGGGTCATTATTTATAAGGAAGATGGTAATAATTTAGGTCGTGGTTAGTCTGTCAAAGAGATGAAGTTGGAGTAGTGCAAGGAATAATTAGGGGTTCTAATGGGTAGTAGGGCTACGATGGGGTATACTTTGCTGGAAAGTGTACATCTATAAAATGTCGTAATGCGCCATGTTGCAATAACACCCGCAACACTACTACCAAGTCCAACTCATTAGCGTCCTCGAGTGGTCTATCAGGCCCCGCGACCCCCGGGCAATGTGGCCACTGACATTACCATCAGTGTCATAGCGGATAATGAGTGGGCGAATGGCGAGTGTCCGGCGCCATAAAGCCGGACCCCCCAGCTAAGGGAAGGTGACCCCTACAGAAAAACCCATCAGAGAAGGCAACGGGAAACCACTCTGATTACCTTTTCCCAGGATATTCACCATGGCGAGAAAGGTTCGCTGAGGTGATCGCCAACGTTGGGGAGACCCAACAGGGCACTTGAAGAAGAAGAAGAAGGAATAATAGAGCTGGAGTCGCAGTATTCTGATGTACCACAGGAGTGTGGTAACGGTGGTCACGGGGAAAAGTTGCTAACTTCTCATTCTTTTTTGCTAGCCTTCTTCCCTCCGCTGCTGGATATAGGCCTCTTCCAATTTCTTCCACTCGTCTCTATCCTGCCCCCTTTGTATCCAAGATTTTCCAACCCTTTTGATAATAGGTATCATCGGTCCATCTCATCGGTGGCCTTCCGACACTTCGCCTATTTTCCCATGGTCTCCAACTGAGTATCCTGGGTGCTCATCTGTTGCCACCCTGTCTAGCCAAGTGTCCAGCCCATTGCCATTTCAATTTCGCCACTCGGTCCATGACGTCAGCAACCCTGGTGCGGCGTCTGATTTCTTCATTTCTTATGCGGTCACGCAAGCTCACACCAAGTATCTGTCTTTCCATGGACCTCTGTGTACACTTGAGCCTGTGGACACTTTTTGCTGTAAGAGTTGTCGGCTAACACTACTCATTAAAGATAGATACAGAATTAAACTGTTTTGAGCTGATTTTAGAGTGCGAATGGTCATCAGGTTGGGTTAAGTAATGAGAATGCTATATTTAACAATATATTAAATTAGGTTAGGTTAGGTCAGCATGGTGCGTTTATTGTTTTGAATTCAATTGAATAAGGAAATGTCATAATTACGAGTATATTGTGCACTAGGCTAGTACTTTGGTTCATTTGCTAATCGGAACTAACTCAATAACCAACTGTCTCCGAAGGTGTAGGCAGAAATAATTGACCTCCACACTCTGACATACTTCTCCATACGCTTCTCCATACTTCTCCATACGCGGTCTCCTCGGAGATCTACGTCTTTCATGTTAGTGAAAGTACGTTCAGGGGACAAATACTCTTGACTTTGGAAAGTATATTGTCTTCCTAATGTCGAACCATCACTAATGCGTTCCCGGTATTATGTTGTATGTGTATAATATCTTACCTGTACTCAATAGATACCTTAAACATTTATACTGTTTGTAATGTCTTTTGAGTAAATAAACTGATTTGATTTGATTTGATTCTCTCGCTTCCTCAACATTCATAAATAGTATCATGCACGTACGTCGATTTCTCCGATCCCTCACGTGGCCGACATTCAATATTTGATTTTCGTGCCAGGTTTTCCTCGGCATTCCTCTATTTTTAGTTCCATTTACACCGTTAACATATACTTTTTTTACCATTCTTTCTTCATTCATTCGTTCCATATGCCTAAACCATCTTAACGATCCTTTAATTTTTTTTGTTCATAACACTTTCATTCGCACCGCATTCACTTCTTATATTTGCATTTGACACTCTATCAAATACAGATTAAGCATACATTCGTCTTAGAGATCTTATTTCTACTGCATTTATTCTATTTTCATCTTTCTTTTGCCAGTTCCATGCTTTACTTCCATCCATAAGGGACGGCACAAGAACACTTTTGTGCATTGCCATCTTAGCCTTTTTGGATAGGTTATGTACATACATCAAATCAAATCAAATCAAATCAGTTTATTAACTCAAAAGACATTACAAACAGGAAAATGTTTAAGGCATCTATTGAGTACAGGTAAAATATTATAAAAATATTATACAACAAAGTACCAGGAACGCATTAGAGATGGTTCGATATTAGGAAGACACTATACTTTCTAAAGTCGAGAGAATTTGTCCCCTGAACGTACCTTCGCTAATATAAAAGACGTCGATCTCCGAGGAGACCGCGTTCAGCAAACTAATTGCTCTTCCCACCGGTGTCACCAGAGGCAGATTGGTTCTGGTGGCCGGTAGGTAAAACAATCTGTACTGTCGCTGTCGGAGAAATCTATCAGGGACAAAAAGACCAACACCCTCTAGCACGGCCGAGTTCTCGAAATATCCCCTGATTAATTCGAGCATTCCTGAAAGAAATGCCGTGGGATAGACCCACGGATAACTACTATACCTACTCCTTCATGTAGAGATACCTCAGAATTTTTTTCTGATCTCTCCAGCATAATGGGATATCTCGCCTCGTGAGGACTCCATATCACAGAACCACTTTCGAGTCTGCTCCGAACCAACGCGTTGTATAGGACTCTGAGCACATTGGGATTTCTGAATCCGGTCCGAATGATGAAGCCCAACATCCTCAGTGCAGTGTCACAAATCCTCTCGATATGTGCACGTCAAAAACACAAAAGTCAGCCTACTCTCATAAATGATCCCGAGATCCTTCATCGTAGATACGTGTGTTAGTTGCTGGTTGTTCATTGTGTATCTATGATACACAGTTCTCAATGCTCTAGTAAACGATAGCATAGCGCACTTAGAGACATTGAAGTGCATTTTATTACTGTGACTCCAGTTAACAATATTATTATATTAAATAAAAGAAATCGCGAGAAGTTTATCACCTTCGCAATATCATTTATGAAGATGGTGAAGAGGAGTGGGATACATAAGGGACGGCACAAGAACACTTTTGTGCGCTGCCATGTACTGATAAACAACAAGTACTCGTATATTAAAAAAATAATGCTTTTGAATATGCTTTTGCAATATTGCTGCTATTTGTAAACTTTGTTTTTAGAATATGAAAATCTCTCGTTGCCATTTGCGATATTACGAAGTAAAAAAGCTTTTCATTAATCATTATTATCTAAGATGTATTTGAAACACTGTTAAAACAAAGCAGATTGTAATTAGAATTCATTTTGAAGACGAGGCATCCATCTTGTTGACACGCGGTACAGATGTCACCACGCATTCAATAGATGCTCATTAAGGTCTGCTTATACTTATTCAGAAAACACATTACGTATTTTGTATGATAATTATCTTTCTATTAATTAATACTGGCAACAATTATCTATTCCCAGTGGCGGATCGTGTCAACTGGGGGGCCCCAAGCGGTTAAAAAGAGAACTATTCTTAACCTTTCCCTTACGGTGCTAAAATAAAAACGTGCGTTCCGGTGTAGGGTAGTCAGTACGCGTTAAAAAAATAGCGATTTTAAATCGGAAAAATAGGAACATTCATAGCTAACCCCCTTATAATTAAAATTGAAGTAAAAAATTATAATAATTGCAATTTGATTGCTAAAAACATTTAAAAAACATCTGGCAACGCTCACGGAACGGGCATAGACCCGCTCTGGTTGCAAGCCCGAAAGCGACTGTCGCCGGCGCGGCGGGACGGCCGAGAGTGAGAACATTGAGCTAGAAGATGAGATGCGAATATAGTGTAAGTACTCAGCGCTACGAATTTTGTTTCCAATGTTCACAAAATACCTCCGATGTACCCGATGAATTCTGATTATTATTAATATTATTTTTTTAATCAATGCGTAAATATATTATGGAGGAATACCTAAAATCTTAACCTTGTATTTATTAAATGTATAGAGATATTGATGGTTATTAGAAGCAACGTGTAGAAGATATCCATCACAGGGAAGGGAGGGTTAAAGAAGACTGTGTGACCACAAAATAAAACAATCTCTTTCCGATGCTGTATAGGTAGTACACATATTTAATACGAAAACATATTTGATAAAATACACAGAAGCAAAGCTATCATTATCAATAAAACAACCGTCGATTTGTTAATAGTTTCTGCTATTTGTTTCAATACACGGAACTGTTAGGGAGCAAAAGGAATCATTGGCAATAAAGCAATCGTTAATTTGATTATAGTGTCTGCTCTTTGTTTCAATTCAAGGAACTGCTAGGAAGCAAAAAGGATCATTGGCAATAAAGCAACCGTCGATTTTTTTCATAGTTTCTGCTATTTGTTTCAATACAAGGAACTGCTAGGAAGCAAAAGCGATAACTAGCTATATAACAACAGTCGATTTATTTATGGTTTCTGCTGTTTGTTTCAATACAAGATACTGAAGCAAAGCCATCATTGACAATAAAACAAGGTCAAATTCTTTATGGTTTCTGCTTTTGTTTCAATACAAGGTATTGAAGCAAAGCGATCATTGACAATAAAACAACGGTCGAATTGTTTATGGTTTTGCTGATTGATTGTTTCAAAACAAGGTACTGAAGAAAAGACATCATTGACAATAAAACAACGGTCAATTTGTTTATGGTTTCTGCTGTTTGTTTCAATACAAAGTACAAAAGCAGTGCAATCATTGACATTAAAACAACGGTCGAATTGTTTATAGTTTCTCCTAATTGTTTTAATACAAGGTACTGAAGCAAAGACATCATTGACAATAAAACAACGGTCGATTTGTTTATGGTTTCTGCTGTTTGTTTCAATACAAGGTATTGAAACAAAGCAATCATCGACACTAAAACAACGGTCGATATGTTTATGGTTTCTGCTGTTTGTTTCAATACAAGGTACTGAAGTAATGGGATTTAAATTTCATTTGGACTGATATGGATCTAGTAAATTTACTTTGGATTAAAAAACACACTATTGGTTCTCTTCTACACCCATCGCTGGGAACTATTGTTCTAAAAAAATATACATTTATACTTACAATGCATTCTCGTAGTTTCTTGGCCTAAGGAACATTACAGGCAACACAATCACCACGTTGAATAAGCTCGAGAGGATGAAGAATACAAACTGGAAAGAAAATATTAATCAATCAGTTAATTAATCTTTTATTGAAGGATCGTTACGATGATTTGGACACATGGAAAGAATGAATGAAGAAATAATGGTAAAGAAAGCATGTGTTAACGGTGTAAATGGAACTAGAAATAGAGGAAATGTGGCACGATCAAATAAATCAAATATTGAATGTCGGCCAGGTGAGGAGTCAGAGCAATCAACGTACGTGCATTACAAGATGTACCCTACCCCACCCGCCGTATTCTCCAGACATTGCTCCCTCTGACTATCACTTGTTTCGATCAAGGTCTCACGGCCTGGCTGACCATCACTTCCGTTCTTATGGGGAAGTGAAAACTTGGATCGATTCACACGATCAAACATATTTAATATTAAATGTCGGCCGCGTGAGGAGTCGGAGAAATCAACGTGCGTGCATTACACGATGTATCAATGTTGAGGAATCGAGAGAATTATGTGAGGAAAGAGCAGTGTGGCGGTCCATTCTAGAGGAATCTCAAAAGGAACACGTGTCAGGACAGAACAGTGCAACAGAATAGGAAACAGAGTGATGGTTAGTTGGATCATTTATAAGGGAAGACTTGGACTTGGATGTTTTGGCTAACAGAGGTTCAGCTCTAATGGCTATTCCTCTTACGTCTGTAGGAAACATTGTTGAAAATGTGATTTGGTAGTTGTTTTATACGGGGGCTAGATGTGCCAGAAGCTCAGATGAGAAGTGGACAAGAAGACTGCTGACTTGGAGATCGTGGACGGCAAAGAGAAGTGCAGGGCAACCGAAACTACGGTAGAAGGGTGATCTGAACAGACACGTCGGAATAACCTGGATGCAGTCTGCACAGGACAGAGTGACATGGAAGCGAATGGAGGAGGCCTTTGTCCAGGAGTGGACGGGAATAGGCTGAGGAAGAAGATGAAGAGAAGAAGATGTGTGGCCCGGAATCTTCCTCCGAAGAGGGCGAGGGAGGATTTATGGTTTATTCTAAAGTCCTACATTATTGTTGGCCAGGGAATGGAAGACCAGTTAGGGCCGTCATTACAGAGTATGATGGGATCAGACTTATTATTTTAAAAAATTGTTTCTGAGAGGAAAATAAGAGGAGCAGTGCCTGGATGGAGTTGTGGTAGAAGATATGAGGTATGGCATCCTGCGTGAGACCATTTTGTTTAGCGAAGTACGTAGTGGGCTATCTGGTGGGATAAAGTACTGCTATCGGATTGGAAAGTATAGAAAATAAATTTGACTTACTTTGATGTAATATCGGGCTGCCGAACTGATATTGTAGAGTATTATCATAAACATCATGAAGCAGGCAAACAGGATGCTGTAGAGCGCCATTTTGAACTGCAAAAAATAAAATATTTGTGAGAATTAATTTCATCATCAGCCGTCTGTCATTCACTACTAAATGTAGGCCTCTCCCAAAGCACGCCACCGCCCCCTATTCATTGCCGCTCCCATCCATCCATGTCCAGCAATCCTCTTCAGATTGTCGGTCCAACGGGCAGGGGGACGTCCAACGTCCGTCTCCCCTATCGGCCGTCGGCTCTTCGACAGATATGGCCAGCCCATCGCCACTTCAGCCCGCCCATCCTCAGAGCCACCTCAGTCACCTTGGTTTGTTGTCGAATAAATTCGTTTCTAAATCTGTCCCTCGAGGTTATTCCAAACATGGCTCTTTCCATGGCGCGTTGGGCGACCTTGAATCTGTAGACTAGACCTTTTGTCAGTGTTCACGTCTCGGCTCCGCACGTCATGACTAGCAAGACGCACTGGTTGAAGACTCGAGTCTTGAGGCATTGTGGTATTTAATTACGTCATGTTCTCGTTCGTCAATTACGTCATGTTCTCACCCCTAAAATACCACAAATACCACAATAATAATTTTATTTAATTTTAACCTCTTCAAGCGTATTGCCCCAACCGTGGGACCCTGAAATTCCGAGTCAGTTAGCGTATAGCCCCACGTTTGGGGCGACGTGATTATTTCCCTAAAATCCCTAATTTTGGGAAGGTTTTTAAATATTTATGACACAATTAAATTGATAGGACATGACGTCAGACAGATAATGGCTAGATGGGCATCCAAAGTCTTGATGTGGA
Organism: Lepidostoma basale; assembly: GCA_022606425.2. Taxonomy (NCBI): domain Eukaryota; kingdom Metazoa; phylum Arthropoda; class Insecta; order Trichoptera; family Lepidostomatidae; genus Lepidostoma; species Lepidostoma basale. The sequence continues at coordinate 193,265 of JAHDVF020000843.1, read as the reverse complement.
GACCATGGTGAGAAAAAAGAAGCATCGGTCGACTATTCTTTCTGACTATCTTCTGGGAGACGGCGTGATGGTTAGTTATTTATATTGTTAACATAAAGGAAGATTGTGTATTATAATATAATATTATTATATATGTAGGGGTGACGTAACCGATACTTAAAATATTTTGACTGCAAAAGAATGTGAAAGCGGCTTATTTAAATAAGTAATAAGTGCAAAGGTACAATTTAAGATAATAAAAAACGCAAGAGACTGGAAAAAAACTGGTGTAATTGCGACAATTATATTACAATAAGTTTTTTTATTTTATTAAATGTAGTCTGGGGTCCCACTGGATGCGACTTTCTTTGCAGAATTCTGGGACCTGTGAATGACGGTGAAGGCTGGAGAGTACGGCATAATGACGAGTTGTACCATATTTAGAAACCTCCCAGTCTCTCCACACAGGTCAGACTGAATAGACTGAGATTGGCCGGTCACGTGCAGAGGATGCCGTCATCGCGAACCCCAAAAAGATTGCTGGAGTGGCACCCAGGTGGTAGAAGACCAATTGGACGACCAAGGCTGCGATGGGAGGATGAAGTTGGGAGAGATGGGACAAGATTGTTACGAGTGTCAGATTGGAGGGTCGAAGCGGAGGACAGGAGGAGTTGGAGGCGAAGAATACTGGAGGCTAAGGCTCGATATGGGCTGGAGGACAATCGAAGAAGAAGAGTCTGGGGTCCTACTTGCTTGGCTCCATTCCCAAATATAAGTTAAATTCAGTATCGCTTGAATGGGGAACAAGCCTAGGAAGTGCAAGATACTGGACAAAAAGGCGCCTCTGTGTCCTATAATATTTTCGGTCGTGTGGCGGGCCTCTTATACCATATATTTCATTATTGTAGTATTTCCTTGTTATCTTCTTCTTCTTCTTCCTCAGTCTATTCCCGTCCACTCCTGGACAAAGGCCAGTTCCATGTCATTCTGTCCTGTGCAGACTGCATCCAGGTTATTTCGACGTGTCTGTTCAGATCATCCTTCCACCGTAGTTGCGGTCGCCCTGCACTTCTCTTCGCCGTCCACGGTCTCCAAGTCAGCAGTCTTCTTGTCCACTTTTTATCTGAGCTTCTGGCTACGTGACCTGCCCATTGCCATTATAGAGTCGCCACCCGGTGGATGATGTCAGTGACCTTTGTTTTTTCTCTGACCGTATCGTTTCTGACTCTGTCTCTTAGGCTTATTGCTAACATGGCTCTTTCCATGGCTCTTTGGGTCACTCGTAGTTTCTCGGCACTTTGTTTGGACAATGTAACAGTTTCAAGATCCTAAGTACCAACTGGCAGAACGCAGGCTTTATAAACTTTTCGTTTCAGGTTGATCGGTATTTTCCGGTTTTTAAGGATGTAACTCATGTTTCCGAAAGCTGCCCAGTTTAGTTCAATTCTTCTTTCCTCGTTATAATGGATCGTATTATCGATATGACGGTTACAGATATGTTTTTGAGCGCCTCAATATATTGTATGATAGTTCCTCACGCATCATATATTCATACATTTTTGATACTAAGAGCTGAAATACAAATTTCTAAAAGCTGTTTTTTTTATGATAATCTTTACTATGTCACAATACGTGGGTCTCTTATCATTTAGGAATGTTTGCATAGTTTGTTTGGAGCTATTTATCCGATAACCATAGAGTCGATAACCCTATGAAAACGCGGCAGAGAAACTACGCTTATTGTTTGGATTAGATTTAAAAAAATGTAACATCAAAATGGACTCTAACCTCAAATTCAACAACAATAAATAAACAAGAATATGTATTTATAATAATACGAAGTAATGACGAATTCTATAATAACAGCAATGTTTTTTGATAAGATGCAACCTTTGATAGTATAATATTTTATTGTTGTTACAAAATCATAAGATTTTTAAAGTTGCAATTTTTTTAAATGTTTTTAATGTTATGTACCCACAGTTAATACAATAGTAACATTGTCATTTAACTTATTAGCGTAAAAAAACTCTTTTTTCTGAGATAGCCAACCATTGTATCAAATCTGACTATAGTTTAGACCGAATAGTCACAATATTTCTAGACAAAATTAACAACAGCAGTAAATTAAACAAACTAGAAGCTTTGGAAATCCTCAAGTCGGTGAAATTAGGAGAAAACATCATTAATAATCAGATTCCTCCATTTGCTCCTTTCTCCTTAAATACCCTTTCTACTTTTAATCTTCCAAGCTCCCATTCCCAATAATATTTTAAACGCAAATTAATCAATTATTAATATCAAGGCAAAATACATCTTTTCAAATAATGTTTTTTTTTTCAATTACACTTTTATATTATCACTTATAATTATTATGTATTATTACAGTTAAAAATAAATTATTAGTTATTAAGCAATTAGTCCAGGTATTTTTTTTTTAAATTCAAATGTATTGTTCCTTTGTTATGTATCGATTTTTAAATGTGTTTTAAAAAGTATTTCTTAACTAACTAATTAACCATCACGCCGTTTCTCCAAAGGGGTACGCAGAAAGAATGGACTGCCACAATTGTCTTTCCTGACATATTTCTCTCGCTTCATCAACATTCATACATCGTGTCATGCACGCGCGTCGATTTCTCTGACTCCTCACATGGCCGACATTCAATATTTGATTTATTTGATCGTGCCGCGTTTTCCTCGGTCTTCCTCTATTTCTGGTTCCATTTACATCATTAACATATAATTTTTTTACCATTCTTTCTTCATTTATTCTTTCCATATGTCCAAACCATCTTAACGATCCTATTTATTATTCTATTAGTATTTATTTGTTTAGTTTTTTGTTATATATTTTACACCTGAAGATGGAGGTCTCCTCCGAAATATGTCGTGATATTTAATATTTAAGTGGAAAATAAACAACGTAATTTAACCCCATATTAGACCAGTTCAGATCACAGTGGACAAAACCCTGATCGAAATGGAGCATGTATTGAAAAATCCACAAACCCCCATAAACCTCAAACGAAAGGTGTTTGTTAAATGAATTGATTTGAAACTATAACACTGTCTCAGAGAGAACTAACTAACTTACCGTCACTAAAGCAAATATGGAGTTCTAGTGCCAATTCTTAGGTATGGAAGTGAAGCTTGGAGCTGGGAAAAGAAGAATGAAAGTAGAATAAATGCCGTAGAAATGAGATCACTGAGGAGAATGTGCAAGATAACGATATCTGATAGAATACCGAACGACGAAAAAAAGAAGAAATGTAAAGCAGATGATTGCATCATAAGTATAATAAAATTTAAAAAGGATCCCTGATATGTTTTTTTATGTTTTTAAATAGTCTCACCACTTTGCCACCAATTTTATGTTTTATCCTTCGGGTGAGGATTTTTGGGATGGAATAACATCCAACACGATTTAATTTTTAAGTAGAGAACTTTATTTAAGACAATGTTACAAGCAAGAAATTACAATGAAATAAAGATGTGATACAAGTAAGGAGTTGCAATTGTATCTAGACGTGTTACTATTAAGGAGTCGCAATTGTATCTGATTTAATCTATCATTGGTCTGTGTTGCCGGGAGAGTCAGCCCGAGGGCTATTGCTCCCTCACCTGTTGGAGTTGTCATTGATGGGATTTGAGGGTGTTATATGTTAGTGGAGTGGGGTGTTGGGAGGGTGAGGGGTGGTGACGGAGGTTTATTTATGGCGGTTCTGGGGGGGTGCTAGTTTGTGGTGGTGTGTTCGGAAGGGAGGGGGGTGGTTGTGAAGGTGGTGGGTGCCCCGAAGTAGCGCTTTGAAGGAGGATCTGTTTTGGGCGCTTATGTTTAAAAAACCTATCTGGAGGGTAGTTAGAGGATTCTTTGATGCCAGGGTTGGGGTGTGTTGCAACTCCCTGGTAGAAACGTTCGGCTAGTGAGAGAATGTACTTATCTAGGGTCGGGAGTCCCGCCTCTAGGTGAAGTTGTGATATTCTGCTCCACCTGGGAGCTCGAAGAATTATTCGTAAGACCTTGTTCTGGAAGATTTGGAGGCGGCGTGTGTGCGAAGAGGCCGCGTAGCCCCAGATGGGGGCTGCATATGTTATTATCGGTCTTACGATTGTTTTGTAGATGAGGAGTTTGTTTCTTATGAAGAGTGAACTGGTTCGTCCTAACATGGGGAGGAGAGTGTTTAGCACACGGTTTACCGATTTTAGTTTATTTTGGGTGTGAGTTTCCCATGTTAGCTTGGAGTCCAAGGTGACTCCGAGGTAGGTTATTGAATTTGACCAGGGTAACTCTGAATCATCCATGATGCGGTTCAGCTTAAATAGTGTGCATTTCTTTGTTCGATGACACATGTACCTGTGGGAACAGATCAATAAAAACATTCTCCCGTTGGAGCCCTTATGTTTACAAAAATATTAATAATATAAACAAACCAGTCGGACGAAGACGTGGGAACAGATCAATTAATACATCTCTGAATCCCCAAATGTTTACTTAATATAATATAAACAACTCTTGATTCAAAATATAGAGACGTAGGAAAGTGATTTGTGGGAACGGGTGGTTAGGTACATAACAGGTTTGGACATATAGAACGAATGGACGAGAGAAGAATGGTTAAAATGTTGTATACAAGCAGAAGCCGTAGAAGACCAAGGAAAGCATGGAATGACTAAATGAATTAAAAATTCTTACATGTTACGATATATGAATGTAGAGAAATCTAGAGAAATATGTCAGGACAGAGCAGTATGATGTTTTTTTAAATTTTTTTTTTTAATATTTATTTATTTGATACATTCACCATGGAGTGTTGTGTGTCATACAAGTAATAATACATTAAGGTTACATATTTATATACAAACAATTATTACATTTAAAAATAACATCATTGACTAACATAATTAAACAGTTTAAACTAACAAATATTTATTATATTCTTAATAATTATGTGAAAAGGGAGTAGGGAAAACTAACTTATAGATTAATTATATTATAAAATCGTGAAATTCCTATAGTTTTAAATTATTAACAGAGAGAAATTGATATAATAATGATAGAATAAATGCAGTTGAAATGAGATCTCTTAGAAGAATGTGTGGATACTCTGTGTATGATTGAGTGTCGAATGAAAATATAAAAAGTGAATGCGACATTTGGAAAGAATGAATGAAGAAAGAATGGTAAAAAATTATATGTTAATGATGTAAATGGAACCAGAAATAGAGGAAGACTGAATGAAGAATTGAATGCCGGCCATGTGAGGAGTCAGAGAAATCGACACGCGTGCATGACACGATGTATGAATGTTGAGGAAGCGAAGGAAATATGTCAGGAAAGAAAAGTGTGGCAGTCCATTCTTTCTGCCTACCCCTTCGGGGAGACGGCGTGATGGTTAGTTAGTTAGAAATTGATTTAATGATATAATTACAAGTTTTGATTGTGGTGACAATAATACTTCTATGGTGATGGGAAATGTAAAAAATACACTAATGATTTCTTTGGAATGTTTTCCCGCCCTACTAAAAGAGGGCATTAGTTAGTTAGTTAGTTAGTTAGTATTCAGCCACCAAAAGGTTCGAAATTTGAATGATCTCATTTGTGTTATAAAGATATTTAAAAAAAAGGCGGGTTCTTTTCGAAATAAGCCCATTAATCCCACTATTTCTGTCACTATGGCGCACACAAAGCTATCAGTCGGCAGGCAAACATTGTTTGGTGGGCCTTATCGCTGGAACATATGGGCTCTTATCATAATTTCGTTTTGATTTAAACAAAAAAATGTTAATACTCGCCATTCATTAATCCACAATTGTTCAAACAAAGGAGTCATTGCAGAGATTGAAAAGAAAAAATGTTTTCTTGAACAATGACTTAAAACTTTAATTGACCATTTCTTTATAGTATATACAATATACATATAATTCTGTTATTTTTTTGCTGCTTCTTGTGTTGAATCTACTTTTTAAAAGCGTAGTCACGCCATTTCTTTATAAACATTTTTTATGATTTTAAATAGTCTCGCCACTTTGCCACCAATTTTATGTTTTATCCTTCGGGTGAGGATTTTTGGGATGGAATAACTTCCAACACAATTTAATTTTTAAGTAGAGAACTTTATTAAGGACGATGTTACAAGCAACAAATTAAATTGAAGTGTTACAAGTAAGGGGTTGCAAATGTATCTAGACTTGTTACTATTAAGGAGTCGCAATTGTAAAATGATGCGGTTCAGCTTAAACAGTGTGCATTTCTTTGTTCGATGACACATGTACCTGTGGGAACAGATCAATAAAAACATTCTCGCGTTCGAGCCCTTATGTTTACAAAAATATTAATAATAAAATATATAAAAAAAACAGTCAGAGGGAGACGTGGGAACAGATCAATTAATGCATCTCTGAATCCCCAAATGTTTACTTAATATAATATAAACAAATCTTGATTCAAAATACAGAGACGTAGGAAAGTGATTCGTAGGAACGGGTTGTTAGGTACATAACACATTACATCTATTGCAGTGGAATCCTTCTGCTGCTGAATGTACATCGCCGCCACCTGTAGAGCCTCTTTTCCTTCGTCGTGGCTATTTGTCTCCTAGACATCCTAGAAGAGGCCGGTTTAAGCGGTGGGACGGTTAAAGCGGCGCCGGTTAAGAGAGCGTCTACTGTATTTACGATTTTATTATTAATGAAAACACTGTTTTTTCCCCCACTTTTGAGTTTATTTTTCTCTACATGTTTCGAAGGCCTTTATCATCGGGAGAACGATATAAACCTAATGAAGGTGTTTATATCGTTATTACGATGATGAAATTGTAAGCTTTCGAAACTTGCCAAGAAAAATAAACTCAAATGTGGAAAAAACAGTGTTTTAATTCATAAAAAATCGCCAATCCGGAATCCCACAGTGTTAACGCCTTAAGTAAGTTTATCTAAAAGTATTTGTATATATATATATATATATATCGTCGGTTCAAAGGTAAAACTCATTAAGTGACATTTGAATTATTTAAATTTTTAATTGTATCTCAATAGAGACGAAGAAACAAACTGGAAACTGAATATGGATGATCAAGGTGTTTACAGGACTTATGACCTGTCATTGGTTGGGTTAAGCGCACGCTTTATGTAATTACAACATTCCCATTCCACCATTGTTATTATGATCATGTATGATACATTTTTGGAAGTTGTATATATACTCCAAATTCATACTTATCTTCACGTGGCAGTTCCAGTTAGCCATCTATGTAGATTTGATTGTACTAATTAATTTTTTAATATTAATCTATACAATCCATCCACTAACACCATCTATGAAGAATGATTGTTTAGCATTTAGCAAACTACTTTATTAACACAATGCGAAGAGGCTACCGCCTCCTATCGTACTGTTAGAAGTCGCCTGGAGTATCCACTCCTATTTTATACGCCAAATAATTGACCAGAATATTTACAAATATTTGTGAAATGTATACTTACATCTGTATACGAATCCTGGAATCCATGGGGAATGTTGTAATTACATAAAGCGTGCGCTTAACCCAACCAATGACAGGTCATAAGTCCTGTAAACACCTTGATCATCCATATTCAGTTTCCAGTTTGTTTCTTCGTCTCTATTGAGATACAATTAAAAATTTAAATTAACCACCCACAGGTGAAAATCCAGGATTCGTATACAGATGTAAGTATACATTTCACAAATATTTGAATTATTTATTTATTTTTTTGCAATTTCTGATCAGACTTGTGAATTCTACGTCAGAAAGTAATCACCAAGTGTTTTTATTAAAGAATAACTGTTATTCTTTAATAAATACACTTGGTGGTTGTTTTCTGACGTAGAATTCACAAGTCTGATGCGGAAGTTGCAAAAAAGGAGAAAAATTTGAAATGTCACTTAATGAGTTTTACATTTGAACCGACGATATAGTATTCCACTTAGGTTTATGGCCTCGACCGGTTTCGGCAGCTCGCTGCCATTTTTCGGACCAGCAGATGAAACTACTACCAAGATTTTCAAATATCTAGAATATTTATCATATTTTATAAGAATGACATATTTCGCATTGCAAAAACAATTGATAATATCTCAGCAAGGCGAAATATGTTATTCGTATAAAATACACGAACTTCTAGAAAAATAAGTTTTCATTCGTATTAAATATCAACGAAAATGCCTGTTTTCCGGAAGTTTTATTATATTATATTTTAATAGGAATGGCACGTTACACCTTCCTAAGGCATCACCAAAGCAATTGGTAAGGCGTACCGTGCCATTCCCATAAAATAAACAATAATTAAACTTCTAGAAAACTGACGTTTTTATCAATATGGAACACATTAATTAATACGAATGAAAACGTCAGTTTTCTAGCAGTTTTATTTTATTTCATGGGATTGACATATTTCTTCGATAAGGCAAGCAAGGCGAAACGTGGCATTATCACAAAATATAGTAATATTTCTACAAACAAATAATTTGTTAAGAGATGTTCCTAGATGATCCCTCGTTAAAGCAACTTCATACACTTGTCATTTAGCTAAATGATTTAAGTCAATTAGCATTCAGTCTGCGATGCAAATCGCACCAAGGTTGCGACCTCAAATTGTCTGTTCTGTTCCAGTTGTGAAAATTAGAAAATCGATAAGAAAACTGCATCCTACAATAGGTTCCTTTAACGAAATAATTCGAAAATCACAACTATGTTAAAAATACATATAATCAGAAAATAATAGTCTTCTTTTTGTCCCTCTCCTATCAAAACGCCAAACGAAAACCTATCCAAAAAAGCTAGAATGGCAGCGCACAATGGTGTTCTTCTACCGACCCTTATGTATGGAACTGGCTAAATAAGGATGAAAGTAGAATAAATGCACTAGAAATGAGATCTCTAAGACGAATGTGTTATGAATCTGTATATAATAGAGTGTCAAATTCAAGTATAAGAAGTGAATGCGATGCGCATGAAAGTGTTATGAACAAAATAATGAAAGAATCGTTAAGATGGTTTGGACACATGGAAAAATTGAGTGAAGAGACAATGGTGAAGAAGAGGAAGGCGGAGGGTAAACGCGGCACGATCAAATCAATAAAATATTGAATGTTCATCACGTGAGGAGTCGGAGAAATCGACGTGCGTGCATGACATGATGTATGAATGTAGAGGAATCGAGAGAAGCATGTCAGGACAAAACGGTGTGGCGGTCCATTCTTTCTGTCTACCCCTCCGGGGAGACGGCGTATTGGTTAGTTAGTTAGTTCGTTAGTTAAATATTCCGAATATTAAAAAAAAATGCACATAGGTATAATATTTTTTTTAACTGTTTTTCGAATCGGTTGACCCAATTTGTTATACAATGAATAAAAATTGCGCGCCGGGTCAGCTGATGGGTTGAAATTGCCACCCAGACATCCAATCACCATTCTAATTTAGGTTATGTTAGGTTAACAAGAACAAATGAATTCTACCAATGTAACCTTATATTTTGATTTAAAAATACTTTAACACTGACTGTACGGAAGCGAAGCATGGAACTGGCTAGAGAAGGATAAAAGTAGAATGAAAGCAGTAGAAATGAGATCACTTAGACGTAAGGGTCAGTACAATAACACATTTACGTAATCATAATGTTTGGGGTTCGGATGGGTAGTATGGCTACGATGAAGTATGCTTTGCTGAAGAGTATGCTCCAAAAAATATCATAATGCGCCATGTTGCAACAACACCAGTAACCCTACTAACAAGTCCAGCTCTTTAGCGTCCTCGAGTGGTCTCTCAGGCCTCGCGAACCCCGGGCAATGTGACCACTGTCATAGCAGATAGTGAGAGGGCGAGTTTCCAGCGCCATAAAACTGGATACCCCCAGATAAGGGAAGGTAACCCCGACAGAAAATCCTCCAGAGAAGGCAAGGGAAACCGCTCTGTGCAAGCTCGCCAGGACATGAACTTTTTGACACAGGACAGAGAGGCCTACGTCAGGGTGATAGCCGACGTCGGGAGCACCTGACATGGCACTCCAAGAAAAAATATCATAATGTTTTCTCCGAGAAAGATGAAAAAAAAGTTAAAAATTAAAATAAATATGTAATTTCTTCTATGTTTGCCATACTTTGTGTTGTAGATGGTTTAATTCTCTTTTTCTTTTTTATATACTTTGTATATACAATACAACACCAACATTAAAAAAAATACGTATCAGAGATGTTTCGGACAACCAGTAATTCTTCAGTGATACATATTATAAAGATAGATATTTAAAATATTACAAAATTATTTACAAATACGATCAGTTTTGACAGATGTTATAAAGATTCTTATAAAGACGTTATAAATCTGTACAACATCTGTTAAAACTGATCATATTTGTAATTTTATAATATTTTAAATATCTATCTTTATAATATGTATCACTGAAGAAGGACTGGTTGTCCGAAACATGTTTGATATGCGATTTTTTTTTTAGTGTTAGTGTATTATATACAAAGTATATAAAAAAGAAAAAGAGAATTAAATATGCAATTCTTTAAACTTATAAATTTTTTAATGTTATGATTTGGTTATGAAAAAAATATTATGTAATAAATTATCAAGATAAAGGGGGGAAGAAATTAATTAATTATAATACCCGCCCCCCCTAGAAACGACATAAATTCGGCCAAACCCTCCACCACAACGACAATAAGAGAGATATACTCAATTTCAGAGCCATTCTACAAAACTAGCCACGTTGCCATAGACACGAAGAAGAAAATCAAGTTAAAATCTACAAGTGTAATTATGTAATGCTCGAAATAACGTTGAAAATAAATACAAATAAAGGTAATATTTGAAAATATCTGACGCAGTTTAGACTTATATTTTAAATAAACAAACAAAGAAATACGTAAGAGAACTAAATTTTAAAAGTCAAGGTGACAGATCCATTTTAAGTGTAAAGTAAGTACCGAGTTTTATAATTATTAATATGCCGTAGGTACCTGCCCATTGTGTCCCATTTTTAATCGGACATCGAACGTTCCAAATATGAAGTTATTTGTCGAAATCGATGACACTTGTTTAGGCGGCAATTGACACTGTAGAATGTTTTTATTTTAACCTCTAAATAGTATTTCGATTTCAAATAAGTTTTATATTACAATAGTTGGTTTGATAAAAACATAATGGCGAATATATTAAAAACGGCCATTAGATATTTAAGTTATTTAAATTGATATAAAATTGAAAGAGTGTATCAATATTTTGAAATAATTGCTGAAATGTTTTTAACGATGGGATAAATCATTGATATAAGAAAATACAGTTAAACGATGTGGATGAGAAGCGAAATCAGAGACTTGCAGCAAATCAAAAAACTAACTTAACTGTCACGCCGTTTCTCCGAAGAGGTAGGCAAAAAGCATGGACTTAATCTTACTCACATTATTTTTACCTAACATACTTCTCTCGCTTATTCAGTTTTTTCATATATCGTCTCATGCACGCACGTCGATCTTTTAGACGAATGTGTGGATACTCTGTGTATGATAGTGTCGAATGAAAATATAAGAAGTCAATGCGGTGCGAATGATGGTGTTATGAACAAAATAATGAAAGAATCATTAAGATGGTTTAGACATGTGGAAAGAATGAATGAAGAAAGAATGGTAAAAAAGTATATGTCAATGATGTAAATGAAACCAGAAATAGAGGAAGACCGAGGAAAACGTGGCACGATCAAATAAATCAAATATTCAATGTCGGACATGTGAGGAGTCAGAGAAATCGACGCGCGTGCATGACACGATGTATGAATGTTGAGATAGCGAGAGAAATATGCCAGGAAAGAAAAGTGTGGCAGTCCATTATTTCTGCCTACCCCTTTTGGGAGAGAGAGTGACGGTTAGTTAGTTAGTTAATTGAAATTTCTTGGTATGGCCAGAATTTTCATTGTAACCTTGAAATGACCATAAAACGGTCGATGCTAAAAATCAAATGGAATTTAAACTAAATGTAGTATATTACATACTTATTATATAGTACATTGGTTCTGATTTTGAAAATTTGGTTTGGTTCATATGGTGCTCCCGTAAATTTGGAGATATTTCGTGTATAAGTTAATTGTTTTGGTCAATTTGATTATTGCCGCTCTTTATGATAGTTATTTGTGACAAAAAATACGTTTTTACTGTTTTGGTGTTAAAATTATATAAGTTTTTTCGTTTATAAAAATAATTTTGACAGGTGTAAAAATACATTTTTCATTTGTTCCAATGACAATTTGAATAAATTCTTCAATAATATTTTTAAGTTCTTGCTGGTGTTGGATTGTTTTAAGTGCCTAATTACAGTAAATAAATAAAAAAAACAGTGGATAACGTGGAATAAAAATTAAATAAACACAAATGTCCGGATCATCCAGCTGACGACAAGTGCACCATCTAAAAGAACATTGTATTAAATTATGTTTCTTTGTTATTTTATTTTGTATCATTGTATTTCAGATAATTTGTTTTAGATTTATTATGTAGACGTTGAACGATCGAAGTGTGCGGGGGAGATGCCTTTTGGTGGCGATGAGGTTCGCAACCCATCACACCGCGTCTCTCGCGATGGCGAAAAGCGAAGGATGGAGTGCCGCATCGATTAACGTGTGGCAGTCCATTCTTTCTGCCTACCCTTTCGGGGAGACGGCGTGATGGTTAGTTAGTTAGTTAGTTATTATATAGTATATTTCACAGAGTTAACGCCATGTTTATCAAAAAATATTTAGGTTTACTTTTACGTAAAAATATTAGAACTTGAGTCATCTTGAAAGTGACGTATCGTGATTCATTACATGTTGAGCGATTTCACAATACAATGTATTGTTTAATAGCTAAAATTTCACAATATATTTATTTATCGTTCCCGGAGCATTGGTGATACTGAACATTTCAAGAATAATTAGATTTTTTATTAAATGTTTAATTCAATATTCCTTATTCGACACAATGGGGTCTTTGCACTAAAAGGCGGGCCACACTGCTTGAAACAAACTCTCTACAGGGTTTGGTGGAGAGCTGTGGAGCCCGCGGTTGGTGTAGCGCCCAAACTTGGTTTAAAACAAGCTCTCCACGTGTGGAATGCGTGTTTAAACGCGCGTCCGTCCACAAAGTTTGTTGAAGGTCAAACGAATTTTGGTTTCAAACAAGTGTCTACACAGTTTTAAACCGCCGGTGGAGACCGATGTGGAGAGCTTGTTTAAAACAGTGTGGCCCGCCTTTAAGGAGGGATATGTTTGAATTTATTATTTGTTTTAATTCATAAAATTCATGTTTTCATACATAATTTTATGTTTAAAAATATATAAAATTTTAATTTCTTCTGATTGGTTAGCGGTGTATGACGTCACGATTCAGACATATAATATCAAAACAAAAACGTTGCAACGTGGTCACACAACTCGTTTAAATTTCGGATATATTACTAACTAACTAACTAACCATCACGCCGTCTCCCCGAAGGTGTAGGCAGAAAGAATGGAGAGCCACACTTTTCTTTCCTGACATATTTCTCTAGCTTCCTCAACATTCATACATCGTGTCATGCATCCACACATTCGTCTCAGAGATCTCATTTCTACTGCATTTATTCTGCTTTCATCCTTCTTTTGCCAGTTCCATGCTTCCCTTCCATACATAAGGGTATGTAGTGTTCTTCTACCGACATTATACGAGTATATACTCGTATTATCATATAAATATAATATATACCTAGTATTTAAATGTATAATTTAACATAATTGTACAAGCAGAAATGAACAAATTCAGATATTAATATATTTTTTATATAAACTTATATAAAATTGTAAGGAAAGTAATGAAAACGATAAAATATTAATGTTAAAAATGTACAAAAAAAATATTATCAAAGACGCAAAACACCTTTTTTTAGCAGCAATTATTGCTTATAGTTTTTAAATATAAAATGTACTTACATAATTAACTACACTGTACCACAGAATAAAAAATAAATTGTATTGTTTTTACTTAGAAGCACACTTTTTAAAGTAAGTATAAATAAACAAACGCACTCATAAAAAAATATCATTTGACGCGCGACACGACTTGTCCCGCCGACCGCCGAATAGCGAATGATACTATGATACGAAATCGAAATGAAAATCAGATGTTTGATAAATAATATCGGCGTTCTGCTTTACATCTGACAGGAGTCAAAAACTATCAATTTAAAAAGAGTTCTACAGTGTTTTATTTACGTTTGAGGAAAAAAGTATAATCCTCCGGTGCTATTGGTCACTTTGAACCAATCAGAACGCTGTCTGTTCACGCGATTCTCGGAATGTTTGGTTATGCATTATTCACGTAATGCGAAGTACCTAATTACTGATAAATGATTTGATTGTTACATACGAGTACATATCCGAGTAAGTAGCAGTACCTACGTGTGTAGTGTGAAGTGAACATAGTTAGATATGCAAATAAACATAACCTTAAATTTTTTTTCGCCATTTGAAAGTCACATGAAGTTTGATTGTAATACAATTTAAAAACGATACTTTGAAGATTCTGTTACGATTAAATATTTAAAATTTGAGTCGTGCTATGTCAAAAAATAAATACACTTTATTAGATTAATTACAATGTACGTTTTCTTGAAGATTTAATAGATTTTAAGAAATTTCTACCTGTTATGGGCATTGTCAATTTTATTTGTTTCATTATGTAGTCATACATGGGTACTGTAATTAATTAGTTTATATTTAAATCTTCTTCTTCTTCTTCTTTTTAACCTTTCATTAGAACTGTGTTCTGTAGTTTCTCGAAGCCTATTCCTGGGATGCAGATGTCCAGCTGTCTTTTTATCTTTTGGGTGGTCTTCTTCTTGGAGGTCGGTTGCCTTTTGGTACTTTATTATTGTGTATCACTCTTTCAGAAGACGCTATTTCCTCAAGATTTCTCCAGTAATGTCTTCAAATCTATCAAAGTTTATTTTCTCAAAAGATATTACAAACAATATTTATAGTTTAAGACATCTATTGAGAACAGGTAGAATGTAATAAATATATAATACCAGGAACGCATGAGAGATGGTTAGACGTTAGGAATACAAGATACTCTCCATAGTCAAGAGTATTTGTCTTCTGAACGTACTTTCACGAATATGAAAGACGTCGATCTCCGAAGCGACCATATTCAGCAGTTTGATTGCTCTCTTCACCGGCATCACAAGAGGTAGGTTGGTTCTGCATGCTGAGAGATAAAACAGTCTGTGCTGACGCTGTCGAAGATAACCATCCGGAACATAAAGATGGATAGCCTCCAAGATGTTGGAATTCTCAAAGAATCCCCTGATAAGTCTGAAGAAATGGGTAAGTGTGCACCAATCCCTCCTTATCTTTAAACTATTGGACCCCAGCATGCCAAAAGGAATGCAGTGGGATAAAGCCACGGATAGCTACCAAACTCCCTCATGTAGAGATATCTCAAATCTTTTCTGAACCCTCTCTAACATGAGCGAGTATTTCGCCTCATGGGGACTCCATATCACCGAATCACATTCGAGCCAGCTCCGGACCAATGATACATATATAATACCTTCGGAGTATATGTATCACCCCTTGTTTGGTACCCCTTCGGAGAGACGGCGTGATGGTTAGTTAGTTAGTTATCTTCATATTTCTTTGCGCTGATGAATGTTGGACAATGAAATCCATTGAACGCGATAGGATTCACGCCTTTGAAATGTGGTGTTATGTTGCATGCTTAGGATCCCGTGAACTGCAGAAAGGACGAATGACTCGGTCCTTACTGAGCTCATAATATATGACTAAAGTCAGTAAATTTTATTACTAAATAAAGTTTACCAATGTAAATATGTTCGGAATGGTTATTCTTCTTAAAGTGCCCTGTCAGGTCCCCCCGACGTTGGCGATCACTCTGGTAAACTCTTCCCTATCCCGCGCTGTCCGGAATAGCTCCTCCACAGTTCCGATTCCCGTTCATTCCCTCACATTGGGCAGTCAAGAGATCTGCCTTCCCCTTTAGATTAAATTAGATGCAGCAGGCGATATTTTTCTCCTCGTAGAACGTGACCCAGATTTGAAATCTTGCGGACTTTGATCAATGTCAGCAGCTCTCTATTTACTCCTGCACGATTCAGGACTTCTGTGTTCGTCACTCTGTCTGTCCATGGGATCCTGAACATTCTTCGGTGAAGCCACATTTCAAATGCCTCTAACCTAATGAATGGTTATTACATATTTATTTATTTATTTATTCAGTAAGGGCAGCATACAGCGATATCAATATATTAATTAAGAAAAATAATAAATAAAGCCAATTACATGCTACCACAAATACAATAAACAGTTAATTGAATTTAAGCTAAGGCAAAATATGGTCAAACAAAATGATTGAGAGTTAAACATAATAATAGTAGTAGAAATAAGAACAAAATTAAAAGTAACATATTATAATATCATGTAACATTATGGTCTTATCCAGGCCGAAAGGTTGCTCCTATCGTTTTATTGAAGTTTCGTTCGTTCAAATTAAAAACATCAATGTTTCCTAACTAACTAACTAACTAACCATCACGCCGTCTCCCCGAAAGGGCGGGCAGAAATAATGGACTGTCACACTTTTACTGATGCGGCACTCCATCCTTTTCTTTTCGCCCCGCGGGAGACGCGGTGTGATGGGTTGCGAACCTCATCGCCACCAATAGGCATCTCCCGCGCACACTTTGATCGTCCAACACCCACAAAATAAATCTAAAACAAATAATATAAAATACAATATAAAATATATACAATATAAAATAAAATAACAAAATAAAAATAATTTAACACAAAATGTTATTTTTAGATGGTGCACATATTGTCAATTTAATTTATGTTCCACGATTCCACCGTTTTTTTTAATTTAGCACATAATGTAATAACACATAATGTTTTTTTCGATGTTGCACATGTTGACATGGACGATCCGGACATTTGTGTTTATTTAATTTATGTTACACGTATATACCGTTTTTTTTAAATTAGCTGTAATTAGGCACTTAACCAGAACTTAAAAATAATATTGAAGAAATTATTCAAATTGTCATTGGAACAAATGAAAAATTTATTTTTACACCTGTCAAAGTTCTTTATAAAAACGAATATAATTTTAATAACTAATATAATTTTAACAGAAAAACAGTACAAACGGGTCACAATTAACTATTATATTATAAAGTGCGGCAACAGTTAAATTAACCTAAACAACTCACTTATACACGAAATATCTCCAAATTCACAGGAGCACCACATGAACCAAACCAAATTTTCAAAATCAGAATTAAACTTATTATTTATCAAATTGAACCAAATGTTGACGATCTGTGTTATTAATTATTTAAAATATTTAGCATCAGTGGCACGTGGCGTGTTTCAGGTGATAAAGATTTCAGATTCTCTTTTGGTGTCTATTGCATGCCGCTCTGCACTCTGTGGTCAAGTCAAGGGGTCAATTCTGATTAATAACAGATTATCTGCCCTGAATAAATTGTACATTGTAACGAAAACAAATATCAACGTTTTACAATCAACATTTATTTAAAAAAAAGTTGTTATCAATAAATAAACAAAGTGATATATTTAACAATTGAATAGTGTACTTTGAAACTTAAAATAAGAAAGAAAAATAAAAACAGATTGTAAGAACGTAAATTTCCACGGTTAACATATATAGGAATATTTTTCGGGGTGAAACCGTGTTCCCTCCACCAACGTTTCGGAGGCCCTTGCGGCCTCCATCATCAGGGTGTTAAATATCGCAAGGGCCTCCGAAACGTTGGTGGAGGGAACACGGTTTCACCCCGAAAAATATTCCTATAAAAACAGATTGGTTTGAAAATAACGAAATAAATAAAAAAAATTATTGTTTTTTAAATATGTAACTTGCTAATTAACCATCACGCCGTCTCCTCAATGGGCATGCAGAAAGAATGGACCGCCACACTTTTCTTTCCTGACATAATTCTCTCACTTCCTTAACATTCATACATTACTTACTTTTCACTTAGTATAAACCACATTATTGAGTTAGAAGCGCTAAACCGGTTTCACTCTGTAGTATTTCTTTAGGGCTATACACAAACTGAGTACTCAATATAAATATACAATGTAATATTTTAAACCGGTTAGCGCTTCTAACTCAATAAAGTGGTTTTTACTAAGTGAAAAGTAAGTAATGTATGAATGTTAAGGAAGTGAGAGAATTACGTCAGGAAAGAAAAGTGTGACGGTCCATTCTTTCTGCATGTGGCGATGAGGTTCGCAACCCATCACACCGCGTCTCCCGCGGAGCGAAAAGAGAAGGATGGAGTGTCGCATCAGTAAAAGTGTGACAGTCCATTCTTTCTGCCTACCCTTTCGGGGAGACGGCGTGATGGTTAGTCAGTTAAGTAATTATATGTTAACCTATTCTGACATAATTATCTCGATTCCTCAACATTCATACATGAAGAAGTATGAATGTCGAGGAAGCGAGAGACATGAATGATTCATACAGAAGTCAATGCGGTGCGAATAGTGGTGTTATGAACAAAATAATAAAAGGATCATTAAGATGGTTTGGACACATTGAAAGAATGAATGAAGAAAGAATGGTAAAAAAAAATATGTTAACGATGTAAATGGAACCAGTAATAGAGGAAGACCGAGGAAAACGTGACACGATCAAATAAATCAAATATTGAATGTCGGCCATGTGAGGAGTCAGAGAAATCGACGCGCGTGCATGACACGATGTATGAAAGCGCGAGAAATTGGACAGGAAAGAAAAGTGTGGCAGTCCATTCTTTCTGCCTACCCCTTCGGGGAGACTGCGTGATGGTTTGTTCGTAAATTAGTTAGATATTTCAAAAAATACATTTTATCATAATTCTTATGTTTTATTTAAATTATCTTCTGTATATCAAATGGTGAAATAATTTTATTTTTTGCTTAACACAAATTCGTCTTAGAGATTTCACTTTAACCAAATTTATTTCGCAACGCATGCTTTCATATAAAAAGAGCTGGTATAAGAACACCATTGTGTATTTCATTAGAATGTATCATTTACCTAATAAAAATATTATGATAGTATGCTCCACTGAAGTTCAATTCGACCTCACGCAATATAAACTGATTAAATTTCTCAACCTATACAAACGTGATTAATTCTCACAAATATCACTATTAACCAATTTAATAACACGCAAGTTCAATGTATCTTTAACCTTGTATGTCACATTCACTCTTTCCAATTCGCCATCACTTGTAAATATGCTTTTCTGCTGAGTTTACATGTGATGACATACAAATTTAATTAAATTTAATATTTAACTGTATTTTTCATACATTTTTACCTCGGCTTTTCTTCTTCTTCTTCTTCCTCAGCCAATTCCCGTCCACTCCTGGACAAAGGCCTCTTCCAATCGCTTCCATGTCACTCTGTCTTTTGCAGACTGCATCCAGGTTATTCAGACGTATCTATTCAGATCATCCTTCCACCGTAGTTGCGGTCACCCTGCACTTCTCTTCGCCGTCCACGGTCTCCAAGTCAGCAGTCTTCTTGTCCACTTTTCATCTGAGCTTCTGGCTACGTGACCTGCCCATTGCCATTTTAGAGTCGCCACCTGGTGGATGATGTCAGTGACTTTTGTTTTTTCTCTCACCATATCGTTTCTGACAATGTCTCTTAGACTTATTCCCAACATGGCTGTTTCCATGGCTCTTTGGGTCACTCATAGTTTCTCGGCACTTTGTTTGGACAATGTAATAGTTTCAAGACCATAAGTACCAACTGGCAGAACGCAGGCTTCATAGACTTTTCGTTTCAGGTTGATCGGTATTTTCCGGTTTTTAAGGATGTAACTTATGTTTTCGAAAGCTGCCCAGCTTAGTCCAATTCTTCTTTTTAGCTCTGCGGTTATGTTATCGACTCAGACTCTAGATATTTACACCGTTAATGTCTACTTTCTTAATCATTCTTTCTTCATCCATGCTTTCTATGTGATCAAATAAACGCAGTGATCCTTTCATAATTTTGTTCATAATAATTTCTTCAGCTCTACATTTCATTCTCATATTAGCATTTGAAACTCTATCGTACATCGTTTTATCACACATGCTTCTAAGGGATCTCTCATCTCTACCGCATTTATTCTGTTCTCATCCTTCTAGTGCCAGTTCCACGCTTCGCTCCCATACATTTTCATGTGTCAAAATTAATTTAACAATCCTTTCATTCTTCCTTTCTTCTACCGTTCTTCTACCGACCCTTATGTATGGAAGCGAAACATGGAACTGGAAAAAGATGGATGAAAGTAGAATAAATGAGGTCTCTTAGACGTACACACTTTTCTTTCCTGACATATTTCTATTGATTCTTCAACATTTATACATCGTGTCATGCATGCGCGTCGATTTCTCTGACTCCTCACGTGGACGACGTTCAATTTTTGATTTATTTGATCGTGCCACGTTCTCCTCGGTCTTCCTCTATTTCTGGTTCCATTTACAACGTATAATTTTTTTACCATTCTTTCTTCATTCATTCTTTCCATACGTCCAAATCATCTTAACGATCCTTTAATTATTTTGTTCATAACACCATCATTCGCACCGCATTCACTTCTTATATTTTCATTCGACACTCTATCATACACAGAGTACCCACACATTCGTCTAAGAGATCTCATTTCTACTGCATTTATTCTATTTTCATCCTTCTTTTGCCAGCTCCATGCTTCGCTTCCATACATTGATTTGAATTTTTTGGGATTAATTAATTAATTTTTAATACTGAAACGGTTAAATCCTAAAAAAAAACTGAATGGAGGTTCACTAATAATTTTTTAACGTGTCAACTCATCTTTATACTCACAAATAACGTATGAAATTTCATCTACCGCGGGTCGCGACTTTTACATAACAGAGGTTATGTCGGACCGTTAGTTTCGTAATACCAAATTGAAATATGGAATCTTCAAAACAAAATACTTCTCGTTCCTTATTTAAAACTATCTCTTGTTTTGGATCAAGGATTTCTTCTTTATTTTCTAAATAACTGTTTCTTTTCTATTAAATCGTAGATATTTCTCAATATTTTATATATACACAATGCTTAGTAATTTATGGTATGTAAGAATGATACTACGTAATGTCCCCGTGGTTATTTAATCTATTATGGACAACTGTATGAAAGAGCTGAAAGGGTTGGATGTAGGTGCCAAAATGAGCAGAGTGTCAGTAAGCTGTCTCTTGTAAGCGTATGACGCTGTCCTACTTGGAGAAAACGAGAACTTGAACTACAAGTCCTGGTGAATACTATGTATGAGGTATACATGCGAAATGATCTGATGATGAATGTTGATAAGTCCAAGGTAATGATTTTTGAAAAATAAGAAATCATGACAGTCTGCAACATTAGTGTGAATGGTGAAAATTTGGAGCAAGTAGTTGAGTTCGTGTATTTGGGTAGTATGTTTACAAGAGATGGGCGAGTGGAGAAGGATATTCAAAGAAGGGTTGGGGCAGGCAACAAAGTGAATGGTGCACTTAAAGTTGTCATCGCAAACAAAAACCTATCCAAAAAAGCTAGAATGGCAGTGCACAATGGTGTTCTTGTACCGATACTTATGTATGGAAGCGAAGCATGGAACTAGCAAAAGAAGGATGGAAGTATAACAAATGCAGTAGAAATGAGATCTCTTAGACGAATGTGTGGATACTCTGTGTATGATAGAGTGTCGAATGAAAATATAAGAAGTGAATGCGGTGCGAATGATGGTGTCATGAACAAAATAACGAAAGGATCATTAAGCTGGTTTGGACATATGGAAAGAATGAATGAAGAAAGAATTGTAAAAAAATATATATACGAGTATGTTAATGATGTAAATGGAACCAGAAATAGAGTAAGACCGAGGAAAACGTGGCACGATCAAATAAATCAAATATTGAATGTGAGGAGTCAGATAAATCGACGCGCGTGCATGACACGATGTATGAATGTTGAGGAAGCGAGAGAAATATGTCAGGAAAGAAAAGTGTGGCAGTCCATTCTTTCTTCTTAACCCTTCGGGGAGACGGCGTGATGGTTAGTTAGTTAGCATGCCTTTCGTAAATCAAACCGACTTACTATTATGTAACTACAGATATGATTGTATTTTCTCGTATAACCAACGTATTGTAGGTTATTTTTTTTTTTTTTTTTAAAAAAGACTAATACCAAAGATTTAAATCAATGATATTAGAATTTATTATTACAATCTTCAATGTGAGCAGAAAATAGCTCATTATTATGAAGAAGGAATCTGGTCGTGTCCAGGCTTGAACCCAAGTCCCCTGGATCAGGAGCCAAGCGTTCTATCCCCTAGACCACCACCCGATTAGTTATCATATGTCTAGTAGAATTTGTTCTTTCTAGAACTATTGAGTTGCTTACTGCGCAAATCTAAGTGAAAAACATTTGATATGTTCTATCACAGATACAAGATACTTGTACTTAGATTATCAAATTTGCAAATTCACAAGTATTTTGTTTACTAGGTTGTGACGTCATCTGTGTAGTCAGCGCTCGCCTTACACTGTGCTCGAACTAAAATATAAATAAAAGTAGTAATATTTATTTTTATATACATAATTCTTCTGTACGGGCGTATATAGTTGTACTCCTCCTAAACGGCTGGACCCATTTTGATGAAATTTTTTCCCCGAATGGTTTGCATTCACAATTGGCCCCTGTAGGTGACTGTTAAAACCTTCTGGGAAGTTCATGAATAATTTAAATTCTGAGAATAATTCATAGTTATGTTTGTTTACCATAGATGGCGCTGATGTCGAATTATGTGTTTGCGCAGGCGCAAATTTGAATCTACGCCACGCTACAACGCAAGTTCTCTTTGGCGACTTTCCTGGTCTCCTAGTCTCTTCTTGCCATTGCGCTATACCTTAGCTTTTTAAATTAATAAGTTGACTATATATATTAGTATACTTAAAATGTTTATGGGAATGATTTCTACTTCTTCTGGTCCGTGAAAGGTCACCCCAAAGTTAGCGATAACTGCAGCGAAGGCATCTCTGTCCTGTACCAATTGGAACAGGTTCTGAACTCTGCTCCTTCCTGTCTAATCCCTTATATTTCGCAGCCAAGACAACGTCTTCTACCAACTCCGCGACATCCCTCTATTATATCCATTAATATCAGTCGAAGGAGGTGGTATTTTTCTTCCCTTAACACATGATCCAAATATGAGACCTTTCTAATTTTAACACTCGACAACAGCTGGGAATTATCAAATGTACAAAAATTGAAATGGCTCTTCATGTCATTCCCATAATCAATAATAAAACTTCTAGAAAACAGACGTTTTCATTCGTATAACTTATTTAATATGGAGTTTTACATCATTGTTCAAGAAACCATAAATAATTATATACTCGTAATAAACCAATATTAAAATTTGAGTCTTTTTCTTCTTCTTCCTTGTTGTAGACCTATGTGGTTTGTTCTCCAGGGTGTCGCTCCTCCTGTGAGGTAGATTCCCAGCTGTCCTTCCATCCTTTAGGAGGTCTTCCACGAGGACAAGTCCCGTGAGGCTGATAATGTAGTGCAATATAGGGGAGTCTGGTGGTGTCCATTCTTTGGACATGACCGTACCAGTCCCTTTGTCTACTCCATCTTATAATAACCATAACCTCACATATCTATCTAATTCTGGTGTTACTCACGCTATCTCTTAGTGTCCTACCTGCTCTCGTTCTGAGTGTCTTCATCTCGGAAGTTCTTAAAACATGTTTGATCCAACGCCATCGGATTATGGAGGTCTCAAAGGAAGAAATTCGCAATGTTTTACATTTTTACTACCTGAAAGGGAAAAACGCGTCGAAAGCGACCAAAAAAATTTGCGATGTATACGGGGCCGATACTCTTTCGGTTCGTATTGTACAACGGTGGTTCAAGCGATTTCGTTCTGGTGTAGTGGAGGTGAATGATGCACCACGCTCTGGCAGGCCTGCCGTCGAAAATGTCGATAAAATAATGGTTAATATGGAGATAGACCGTCATGTTAGCAGTCGTAGCATCGCCCAGGAGCTATAATATATATTTTGGAAAACAAAAGAAATGTCAGAAGGCCACAGAAAAGATGGGCCGACAACGTAGCGTCAAGAGCTGGTAAACAGTGGGTGACAGAGGAATGGAAACGTTTAGAAGACGCCTATATCCAGCAGTGGAGAAATCAAGGCTGAGAAAGAACTACAAAAAAGATGCTATATTGATTTCATTTAAAAGCAACTCGAAAACAAGTAACGTTTTGTAATTTGGCTCTGTATGAATGGGAGCTGTAGACAAATGGTTTTGAATAGACCCATTGAATGCAGCTAGCAACAAATTCGACCCCTTTGTCTGACTATTGGGTATTCTCTCCAGGCCACAGTGTCTGTGGACTCGAGAATAAATTGCTACAATTGAAGACTTCTCTGTTCATACACGGTGTTATACTGAACGATACAGTGCCGGATTAAGCCAGCGCAGTCCCTGTAGCCTCACCACTGAGAAATATTTGCATGGAGGTAGATAAAATTGAGCAAGTCAGAGAGTTCACTTATCTCGGTACGGTCATGACGGAAGCCAACGAGTTGGAAAACAGAGTTCAAAAAAGCCCACGAGCTGTAACCTCCTTGCGAACTTTCCTAAAATCCAAGCTTCTATCCAGAAACACCAAGATGCGTATTTATAACACTATCATCAAACCAGTAGTGACATATGGTTCTGACCCATGGACAATGACTCTAAAAGGACAACAAAGAATCTACTGGTTTGAGAATAGAAAACTTAGAATTATCCTGGGACCAAGACCCGGTGTTGCAGCGGGTACTTGGAGGCATAGGACCAACCAAGAGATCCGTACGATGACCCAGCAGCCCCTTATAACGAGCACCGTGAGAGCCGGTCGCCTAGCATGGATTGGGCACGTATGCCGAGCCGAAGAGACCAGATCAATCAAGACCCTGTACGCGTCTAGACCGACTGGAGTAAGACCTCTAGGAAGGGCTAGACAGC
Organism: Lepidostoma basale; assembly: GCA_022606425.2. Taxonomy (NCBI): domain Eukaryota; kingdom Metazoa; phylum Arthropoda; class Insecta; order Trichoptera; family Lepidostomatidae; genus Lepidostoma; species Lepidostoma basale. The sequence goes on along the minus strand of JAHDVF020000843.1, from coordinate 168,196 downwards.
GCCTCATGGACAATGTTTTGACTGATTTGGCTAGGTTGGGCGAATCGGACTGCTGGGAGCAAAAGGCGCAGGATCGAGGAGTTGGCGAAAAATCATCAAGGAAGCTAAAACACTTCAAGAGTTGTATGGCCATAGGAACTTAGTCCCTGTAACAAATGTTACCAAGAGGGACTGAGTTTTTTTAAGGTAATACATTAAAATAACCAATCTGCTATGTCAAGGTGTCTGAAGAATCTGGTCTGGAAGAACAAGCACATGCGTATTAAAAGCAATGGCTCCCGAGTTGAATACGAACAGCTCAGACAATACCGTTCGATGATCAGGCGTAGTGTTCGTGTGGCCTTTAGAACATATATGGACTCCATTGGAAGTAATAACGTACGCCACATTTTCCTCGGTATTTCTATAGTTCTAACTAACTAACTAACTAACCATCGCGCCGTCTCCCCGAAAGGGTAGGCAGAAAGAATGGACTGTCACACTTTTACTGATGCGGCACTTCATCCTTCTCTTTTCGCCCCGCGGGAGACGCGGTGTGATGGGTTGCGAACCTCATCGCCACCAATAGGCATCTCCCGCGCACACTTCGATCGTCCAACACCCACAAAATAAATCTTAAATACAATGATATAAAATAAAATAACAAAATAAAAATAATTTAACACAAAATATTCTTTTTAGATGGTGCACATATTGTCTATTTATTTTATGTTCCACGTATCCACCGTTTTTTTAATTTAGCACGTAATGTTTTTTTTCGATGTTGCACATGTTGACATGGACGATCCGGACTTTTGTGTTTATTTAATTTATGTTACACGTATCCACCGTTTTTTTTTTAAATTAGCTGTAATTAGGCACTTAACCAGCAAGAACTTAAAAATAATATTGAAGAAATTATTCAAATTATCATTGGAACAAATGAAAAATTTTTTTTTACACCTGTCAGTCCTATAGTTCTTGTTCCGTTTATATCGTTTAAACATACTTTTTTATCATTCCTTCTTCATTCATTCATTGCGTATGTCCGAACCATCTTTATAACACTTTCATTATTTTTTTCATAACACTTTCATTCGCGCTGCATTCATTTATTGTATTTGAATTTTACTAAGAGATCTCATAAATTAGATAGTTAAATTTTTTTTAAATTAAATCCTTTGAGAAGCCCCTTTTTATACTTGGAATTAGTGGATTCTACCACGGGTCCGATTGCACTCAACGAGTGTATGATACGAGTGTTTTAAAGATAAAAAAAATACTTTGTCATTCGTGTAATGTGAGATTTCCTCGTCAATAATTGAGCGGCGCGGCGTGATTTGAAAGGTACAAAGATGAACACCTGATTTATTATTTCTGTGTATATCTTCGAGTGCACTTTGCTCACGGAAGTGTCTGGTAGACAGCAACCAGCAGCATGACATATATCATATTTAACCGCCCTATACATATGAACGTACATGATACGCTATTTGACTGTACCGTTCTGCGCTATCTCATCATCGATGGTCAAGCGTAGTGTTCGTGTGGCCTTTCGAACATATATGGACTCTATTCGAGGTAATATCGCATGCTACGTTTTCCTGGATATTCCTATATATTGATGTCAACACATTTTTTCAAACTGATTCGGGGCTCTATTGAGAACCCCTATGTTCTGGAGCAAATAGGTCTTTTTGTTCCTGATAACTACCTGCGACAACGCCGACATCAATTGTTCTTTACTCCGTCACGCAGAACCAACCTGCCTTTGGAGATGCCAGTAGGAAGAGCAATGCGGACGTTGAATCTAATCATCTCGGATTTGGACATTTTCAGTGTCAGTGAGGCAGTTTTCATAAAAAAATATTGCAAATTCTGGAAAGAGTACTGCCTCACTGACGTCGACATATTTGGATTCCTTCTGATATGTATGATTTTTTTGTTAGTAATACCGTTTTGTGTCCAAATGAGTCGCCTAAATGTTTTATCGTTTGTAATGTCTCATTTGTGTATAATGTATAAATAAATAAAATAAATAAATCCCGTATCACGTACGCGCTTGAGAAAAAGTAATGTACCTAACATGTACAAACCTTTAGGGATATGCACATTTGCCAACAGCGCTTGAGTACAAGTCTTCACAAGTATGATCGTTTTACAAAGGACAGGCGAAGTGTGCGATCGAGTTTTTGACGTTTCGTAATTCAAAAAAAAAAATTACATATAATTAAATTTAATTAATAAAAAACATGAAAGTTTTTTGCATGTTTCTAGGAAAGTTACCTGGAGGTAGGGCAGTTAATGTTGCTAAGATTAGCAATATAACTAACTAACTAACTAACCATCACGCCGTCTTCCTGGAGGCATAGGCAGAAAGAATGGACTGCCACACTGTTCTGTCCTGACACACTTCTCTCGATTCCTCATCGTATCATGCTCGCAACGCAGATTTCTTTGACTCCTCGCGTGACCGACATTTAATATTTGATTGATTTGATCGTGTCACGTTTTTCTCGGCATTCCTAGCTCCGTTCACGTCATTTAGATATATCGCATCTTCGTCAAGACAAAGGCACAATTGTTAAAATTTTCAAAATGAGTTAAGTATGCCAATGTATTTTAAAAACATCCCATTATCTGGAGGAACAAAGTCGCTCATTAAGTCCAGTCTCATTTTGCCAGAGGGCGATAGTGTATGATCAATATAGCCAGAATAACACGATATTGTTCTTCAAAAATCTTAAAATGTCTCTAATGAAAAATTACAAAAGTGCAATTGTTCCCTTGTCGCTTGCTTTCGGTAATCATGCTTTGAAAAAGGAATCAAGTTTTGTTTGCACTTTTGAAGTTTGCTGTTTTTTTTTTTATTATAATCGTCTCTTTAAAAGCACAAAAATGCGTATAATATAGTTGAACTTCGTTATCTGACGAATAGTCAATAAATGTTATTAGATCGTCGAGATGTGATCTTACCACTGATAACTTCATTTTTAGCAGTGTTCTTTCTTCTTCTTCGCTATTTTCACCTCTACCCTAGCATTATGTCTCAAATTCTAGTGCTAGACGTATGACGTGATTATCATGGCCGCTAAAAATTGTTTACACGCGGCGACACCTGAATTTAAGCATGTATAATATAATATTAGGACGTTATTTAATTTTTTTACATTTGACTGGATTTTTTGTCCATTATTTCCCAAGTTCGTCCAATAGAGGTCCGTTATATAGAGGTTTTACTCTACTTACGAGTATATAACATAGTATTCATTATGGTGAGTTTTTCGACAACCACTTATAGATATTATTTGTTTTTTGGGACTTTATCGACAATGTCATAGTCATTGTTTATGGTGAGTTTATCGACAATTTTGGTACCTATGGAAGGAGATAGTGTTTATTTTCATGGTGACTTTATCGGCAATTTTACCTTTCTAAGTAGATAGTCCTTGTTTATGGTGAGTTTATCGACAATTTTGGTACCTATGGAAGGAGATAGTGTTTATTTTCATGGTGACTTTATCGACAATTTTACCTTTCTAATTAGATAGTATTTGTTTATGGTGAGTTTATCGACAATTTTGGTACCTATATAAGTAGACAGTCTTTGTTTATGGTGAGTTTATCGACAATTTTGGTACCTATATAAGTAGACAGTCTTTGTTTATGGTGAGTTTATCGACAATTTTGGTACCTATATAAGTAGACAGTCTTTGTTTATGGTGAGTTTATCGACAATTTTGGTACCTATATATGTAGACAGTCTTTGTTTATGGTGAGTTTATCGACAATTTTGGTACCTATATAAGTAGACAGTCTTTGTTTATGGTGAGTTTATCGACAATTTTGGTACCTATATAAGTAGACAGTCATTGTTTATGGTGAGTTTATCGGCAATTTTGGTACCTATATAAGTAGACAGTCTTTGTTTATGGTAAGTTTATCGACAATTTTGGTACCTATATAAGTAGACAGTCTTTGTTTATGGTGAGTTTATCGACAATTTTGGTACCTATGGAAGTAGAAAGTCATTGTTTATGGTGAGTTTATCGACAATTTTGATACCTTTGTAATTAGGTTGTTTTCATGTTGAGTTTTGTTGTCATTTTTTTACGTAATCTATTCAATAATGTAATAAAGAGTATGAGAATATTTTATAAGGTTAAACAATATTAATATCTGATGGCCCCCTATTACAGAGCCAATATTTCCCCTTTAATTCCACGCACAGGGGAGTCCGTGGATTGAGTGAATTGTACGCATTATCTGTTGTGCATTACATTACATTGATTGCATTATGTTGCAGACAATGGAGAATGCGATTACAGATGATTGGGTTGTGTTACCTCTACGGTAGCATGCGATAAGCAGACATGACCGAACTGGGGAAGCTAAGACATAAAACGAAATAAAAAAATTGTGACATGCCGAATTTTTTTGTCGGTCAAGTCTTAAAAAATATTATATTTGTTGCTCTATCTCTTCAGTTTTGATGGATGTATGAATGCGATACAAAAACTGCGTAGAAAGACAGACTCTTAATTATTGACATTAATTGTTTTTTTAGACATATAAAAAATATTATTATAGATAATAATAGAACAGTAAATAACTCAGTACAATATGACAATGAGATATAGAGACGAGACAACAAGACAACTATTATAGATGTTGATACGGTGATGAGGTAACGAGACAACTAGAGATGAGACACAGATATTAACACATATATGAGTTAAACAGGCATGAGACACAAATATGAAACGCATATATGAGACACAGATTATTATTAATATTATTATTATTATTTTGTTGAAAAAACTCCTTACATCATTACAGCGCAAGCCAAATCGATGTAAAGGGTGAAAAAAGAGAGTATCAAAGGAAATATACATAGAACCTTATGAATAGGAAAAGCCAGTTATCTGCTTGCTGCCTTTATCATAAGGGCATTTACGAATTCGCCATAATTGCATCCAAAGAGGTCTATCTCTTCTGCAACCTCATTTAAGAGACGAATCGCCCTCAATACAGAAGAACTTCGAAGGGCCTCTGTGCGGCAATTTGGGGCATAAAATAATACATGCCCCCTTGCTCTGCTATAACAATGGGGAACGTACAGATTTAGATCTCTCAGCACTCCTGGATTGAAAACACCTCCGGATAACAGTTTAAAAAAATGCTTTCCCAGAAAGATCATTCGACGAGCTTCAAGAGTTTTGAAACCCAACACTCCTGAGAGAAACAGTGAGTGAGTGATGTTGGCACATATATAAGACTCAGAGATGTAACACAGATATGAGACACATATCTGAAAAAATATAATAATGAGACATAGGAGATCAGACAACGAGACAAAAAGATGTTGACATGGTGATGAAACAACGAGACAACAAGATGAGATATAGTGTAATAACATAGATATGAGACATACAGATGAGCCACATAGATGAGACACAAAGATGTAACACAGATATAAGACACAGATATTGGCACATTTATGAGACACAGAGATGTGACATAAATATGAGATACACAGAGATAAGCACAAAGGTGAGACACATAGATGCGACACATATACGAGACATAGAGATAATCGCGAGCACGAGAAAAACAAGTTATTAAACATGTTCTGCCTTTCGTGCACAATTCGAATAATGCTTCAGTCGGTCTCGGGCCATTGTCTCGGCGGTTTTTCTAATGTCAAGCAAATGTAGTTAATTTTAGCAGCTGTAGTTAATTTAAGCAACTGTAGTTAATTTGAGCAACTGCAGTTAATTTAAGCAACTGTACTTAATTTTAGCAGCTGTAGTTAATTTAAGCAACTGTAGTTAATTTGAGCAACTGCAGTTAATTTAAGCAACTGTACTTAATTTTAGCAGCTGTAGTTAATTTAAGCAACTGTAGTTAATTTGAGCAACTGCAGTTAATTTAAGCAACTGTACTTAATTTTAGCAGCTGTAGTTAATTTAAGGAACTGAAGTTAATTTAAGCAACTGTACTTAATTTAAGCAACTGTTTTTATTTTAAGCAACTGTACTTATTTTATGCAAATGTACTTATTTTAAGCCACTGTACTTATTTTAAGCCACTGTACTTAATTTAAGCAACTGTACCTAATTTAAGCAACTGTTTTTATTTTAAGCAACTGTAATTAATTTAAGCAACTGTACTTATTTTAAGCAACTGTACTTAATTTAAGTAACTGTACTTAAATTAAGTTTTAGTTAATTTAAGCAGCTGCAGTTAATTTAAGCAACTGTATCTATTGAAGCAACTGTTCTTATTTTAAGCAACTGTACTTAATTTGAGCAACTGTACTTAAGTTAAGCTCATGCTGTTAATTTAACCAACTGTACTCAATTTAAGCAACTGTACTTTAAATTAAGTACAGTTGATTAAATTAACTACAGTTATTTAAATTAGCAACTGTACTTAATTTAAGCAACTGCTGTTAATTTAAGCAATAGTAGTTAATTTAAGCAGTTGTGTCATTGCTCTTGTGCTCCTGGTTTTGTGTGTCCTCCTAATTTGTAATATACGAGTATATTTTATTTGTTATTACATAGTGTTAATAAACAATAGAATTGTCTTTACACATTTTGCAAGAGGGACCTTAACTCAATTCGCGAAATTATTATTCATGGTGCATCGCAACATCTATGGTTTGTCACGTGTATTTTATCTAGGTTATTTACACACTTACACACTCATTGATGGCATTGTGTCTCACAATTAAAGATAACGAATCTAATACGAACAATTCAAAATGGTGATTCGTAAATGTATATATTATTCTTCTACTTTTTCCTCAGCCTATTCCCGTCCACTCCTGGACAAAGGCCTCCTCCATTCGCTTCCATGTCACTCTATCCTGTGCAGGTTATTCCGACGTGTCTGTTCAGATCATCCTTCCACCGTAGTTGCGGTAGCCTTGCACTTATCTTTGCCGTCCACGGACTCCAAGTCAGCAGTCAACTTGTCCACTTTTCATCTGAGCTTCTGGCTACGTGACCTGCCCATTGCCATTTTAGAGTCGCCACCCGGTGGATGATGTCAGTGACCTTTGTTTTTTCTCTCACCGTATCGTTTCTGACTCTGTCTCTTAGGCTTATTCCTAACATGGCTCTTTCCATGGCTCTTTGGGTCACTCGTAGTTTCTCGGCACTTTGTTTGGACAATGTTACAGTTTCAAGACCATAAGTACCAACTGGCAGAACGCAGGCTTCATAGACTTTTCGTTTCAGGTTGATCGGTATTTTCCGGTTTTTAAGGATGTAACTCATGTTTCCGAAAGCTGCCCAGCTTAGTCCAATTCTTCTTTTTAGCTCTGCGGTTTGGTTATCTCGGCCAAATCGAATATTGTGTCCCAGGTATGTATATTCTTGGACATTCTCAACTTGCACTTTCATTCACAATGCATTTACTTTTTATATTTGCATTTGACACAAGAACACCATTGTGCACTGACATCATTTAATATTTTAAAGTATTTTTCTCAGTGCGGGTCTGTGCAACGATTCAAATACGATAATAACATAACGTGAAATGATGCCTATTTTCTATAAAACTAATGTAATACTCGCTTTATACTTATTACTAGTACAAAAATACATTAAAAATATATGTTTGCTTCCTTAACATCCATACAGCGTATCAAACCAGTGCCGGATTAAGGCAACGCGGAGTCTATAGCAAATGTTTCCAAGAGGCACTGGGTTTTGTATGATAATTATCATCACGTCGTCTCTCCGAAGGAGTAGGCAGAAATATTGGACCGCAACACTGCTATTTCCTGATATAATCGAACCCGGAACCTTCTGTGTGACAGTCATATGACAGACATGAAGGTCGTATGGAACGAATTTTATATTTATTTATTTAATAAAGTTATAAAAAATTACTAGAACATTTTACAACTTATAAAACAATATTTTATAAACAATTAATTAATAATATAAAAATCGCAAATGAGAAAAACAAAAAAAACATTAAATAACGGTACTTAGAACATATTGAAAGCATTTTCGACGAAAGATTGCAAGAGAACCGGCGACGTGCGTGCATGACATGATGTATGCTGAGGAATCGATAATTCTTTTTTTCCGATTTTAAATCATTAATATTGTAACGCGTTTTGAAATGATTTTTTCAGCATAGTTAATGATGCATTTCAAGTTTCTTATTTGGTTTAACCGAGGTCTGTTTCGGTAATATTCATTGTCAAGGATATGCTTGAGTGAAATAATTAATCAAAAAATTCATTGGCTTTACAAACCGATCATAATGGATTCGTTTAACCCGCTGTTCTGCATTGTCGTATTTAAAAGAATTTACTATTATATTTTTATTTTGCCTTAAAAGTTAGATACTTTAAAAGTGATTTATTGATTTCTAGTACAAATATGTTAAACTCCACCATAATTTACGAATACGATTAAAATGGCTGTTTTTATATAAGTTTTATTATATTTTAAGTGAGTGACTCGTTTCGTCTTGTTAATAACAATTCGAATGTTCGACGTTCAACAAACCGCTATAACAAAATCTGTTCTGAAAATATGTTTGCTTTTTCATTCTGTTTAAAAACAGTTTGGATGTTCGACGTGCCACAAATTATTTAATACAAAATAACATTTAAAGGCACATTTGGTTTCGTATTAATTCCCATAAAATAAAACCTTATTAATTATTCAAAGGGAGGTATTATATTATAAAATAGCATATTTTTATATGGCTTTGAATAATGAAATATACAAAAAACAATAACTAATGAAAAGTATTAATGACAATTACTAATGACAAGTACTTATGATAAGTATTTATGACAAGTACCAATGATAAGTACTATTGATATGTACTGATAACAAATACTAATAAGAACAAGCACTGAAGACAAGCGCGAAAAACACTCCGTTCACTACAGGAAGATCGTTTGTAATAGTATGAGTGACAGTGCGTTTACAAAAAATCTAGACGCTATTTTTATTTTATTTTTTTTATGATGGGAAAACCAAAAAATGTTTCAATCATATATTCAAACATTGAAGTAAATAAATATGTTATTATTATTATTTTTTTATTAACAAAAATGCTATCGGCTTAATTGTTATGATTATAAAAATTAAGCTCATTAAAATTATAATTTGTCATTGATTTTTCGTTGGAAAAGCGACCAAGGGTGAGACTAATATTAATAATAATATTTCTTTTTCCATAATTGGTTTCAATTACAATATTTGATCCTTGCAGGTGTTTATCTCAAGGATATTATTACTAGTTATTATAAAATTTATTTCTATATTATGTATTTAAACTGACCCGAAAGTGGCTTTCCTTTTCTGAATTTCGGCATGGTAAATTTACGATTAATCAAATATAATAAAAATATTTTAAAAACACCAAAACGAGTATCTTTCGAATCACCGAGTATGTGAGCAGCCAAACGCGTACGTTCCGCCCGACGTCTCGGAACACACAGACTGTTTGACACATTTGACCAGGCAACCTAAGCAATAGCTCTTCGCTTTGTGAATCAACTATACTAGTGACAAGTATTAAGGACACGTGTGTTACTAAAGGCGCCATGGAAAGAGCCATGCTTGGAATAACCTTAAGGGACAGATTTAGAAACGAATTTATTCGACAACAAACCAAGGTGGCTGAGGTGGCTCTGAGGATGGGCGGGCTGAAGTGCCGATGGGCTGGCCATATCTGTCGGAGAACCGACGGCCAATGGGGGAGACGGGTTCTGGAGTGGAGACCGCGTACAGGAATCCGCAGAGTTGGACGTCCCCCTGCCCGCTGGACCGACGATCTGAAGAGGACTGCTGGACATGGATGGATGGGAGCGGTGGCGTGCTTTGGGAGAGGCCTACATTCAGCAGTGGACGACAGACGGCTGATGATGATGTTACTAATGACAAATCCTATTGACATGTACTGATTACAAATATGGTGCTAATGACAAGTACCAGTAATAAGTACTAATGGCAAGTGCAAGTAACAAGTACGAGAAACAAGTATTAAGGACACGTACTAATGACAATTACTGATGACAAGTACTAGTAAACATGGCATAACGTATGTAAATCTACTCGCGTGATTAGCTCGTACGTCACATGCCACTCGGCATCAACTACTGTGCGGCGAATGTTATGTCCCATTCGTAGGCCAAGAGTTGGATAAGACTAAAAGTTGGATTATATATATTTTTATGTTTGTACATATGAAATGATTTATTGTTATTCCGAGCTGATGTCAGCTGTACGAGACAACATATTTTTATAATTTATTGATGAAAACATTCGCGTATCTTTGACACCAAGTTTCAAAGTACGTAGGTCATCAAAATGCGATGAATAATATATTAATTATAAACATATTTGTTTACAAAGCAAAACATTGTATTAATTACTGTTTCAATTTACTTACAAACCTGTCTTATTAACATTAAGTAATTAATATGTTATTAACTTATCTTAAGCTGATTAGAAGATATGATCAGAACAATAAAATCAGTTTATTTTATCAAAAGATATAAACTAATGTGTGGCAAATCTGTATATGATAGAGTGAATGACCTTCGTGGTGAAGTGGTAAAAGCTCTGATTTCCATACCGATGGTCCCGGGTTCAATTCTGTGCGATGGCAGTGTGATTGTCACACTGTCTTTGGTCTGGTGTAGAATTCACGTGACAATAAAATGGGCGATAGATTGGCTACCTATAATCATATGTCACGAGAGTCAATATAATAGCTAAAAAATAAATTGTATACAGTAATAGGGTTCAAACGACCTGTAAGTGTTATGAACAAAATAAGGAAAGGGTCAAACCACCCTACCTATTTGAACGTACGTGATACGTTCACTTTTACTGTACCATTCTACGGTATCCCCAGAGCCACCTTAGTCACCTTGGTTTGTTGTCGAATAAATTCGTTTCCAAATCTGTCCCTTAAGGTTATTCCAAGCATGGCTCTTTCCATGGCACGTTGGGCGACCTTTAATCTGTAGACTATACCTTTTGTCAATGTCCACGTCTCGGCTCCGTACGTCATGACTGGCAACATGCATTGGTTGAAGATTATAGTCTTGAGGTAGGTAGGTTCTGCGTGACGGAGCAAAAAACAATTGATGTCGGCGCTGTCAGGAACAAAAAGACCTATTTGCTCCAGAACATAAGGGTTCTCAATAGAGTCCAGAATCAGCTAGAAAAATGCATTGCTATTAATCCTTCCCTCCTCAGTTCGAGGGAGTTATACGGCAGCATATCCGATAGTGCCAAGGATATACCCCGTACTCTCTCATGTAGAGGGCTCTCAAGAATTTCTTTTGAACCCTCTCCAACATGAGAGAATTTTTTTTCATTTCATTTATTTCATTTCATTTATTTTGCTAATAATCACAAACATTACAGACATACAATTCCAAATCATTTGCAATTACATTATAAACAGAGAAGCATTAAAAAAAATAAAAATTAAGCTTAAGAGTAAGAAAAAATCATAACATTGATATTGCATCCCTGAGGCAACTCACACTATCACGAAATATGTCGACCTCCGAGGCGATCCGATTAAGCAATAAGATTGCCCTACCCACAGGCATTACCATTGGCAGGTTGGTTCTGCAGCGTGGCAAATAAAACAATCTGTGCTGTCTTTGACGAAGGTAATTATCAGGGACAAATAGACCTACATCACTCAGGACATCCGAGTTCTGTATACGGCCGCCAATCAGCTGAAAGAAGTGAACTCCCAAGTGAATGTTCCTCCTTCTCTCCAATGATTGGTAGCTTAGCATACCTAGCAAGAATTCAGTCGGAAAGAGCCACGGGTAATAACCGCGCTCCCTGAGGTAAAGAAAGCGCAGAAATTTTTTCTGCACTCGCTCCACCATCAGAGAATATCGGATCCCAGGCGGTGACCAAATAACGGAACTATATTCCAGCCGACTTCTTACCAGGGAATTATACAACACCCGAAGTACCTGTGTGTTCGAAAATATCTTGGCATTCCTGAAAACAAATCCAAGCATTTTAATGGAACTATTACATAGAGCAACTATGTGAAGATTGAACGATAATTGAGCATCGAACAGAACACCGAGATCTCTGGATGTAGAAGCTCTTTCAAGCTGTACCCCATCCATAAGATAGCGAAAGTATAATGTTTTCGATGCCCGTGTGTATGACATAACAAAGCACTTGGAGACGTTGAAGAATAATTTATTACGTTTACTCCATTGGGTTATGCTCTGAATGTCACACTGAAGCTTCAAGCAATCTGAGGGATTCTCTATTTCAGAGAAAACTTTTATGTCATCAGCAAATAATAAAAAATTTGAAAACTTTATTTCGTTAGAAATATCATTTATGAATATCGTGAAAAGCAATGGTCCTAAATTAGACCCTTGTGGCACCCCTGATGAGGTGTGAAAGGCCGAAGACTGAAAAAGTCCATATGACACATATTGTTTTCGAGATGTTAGATAGCTAGAGAAAAGCTTGAGCAGATTGTCACTAAAGCCAATCCTTTGAAGCTTTCGAAGCAAAAGTTGGTGATCCACCTTATCAAACGCTTTTGAAAAATCGCTATACGAGCAGTCGACTTGTGCACCTTTATCAAGGCACTTAGTGACAAAGTTCGTAAATACCATCAAATTTGTAATGGTTGAACGCCCTGATCTGAATCCATGCTGTTCATTAATTATGAATGGTTCTATCTTTGGGTTAATAAAACGATGTATTAACGCCTCAAATACCTTCGCAGGTGTAGATAAAATTGCTACTGGTCGATAATTTTCAACACATGATTTTGTGCCTTTCTTGAAAACTGGAGAGATTTTAGAAATCTTCCAAAGTTCCGGAAAGACACCCGTTTGTAGCGATCGATTAAATATAATGGACAGTGGTTTTTTGAAAATGTGGTTGCAACCTTTTAATATAAAGGTTGGAACAAAATCTGGACCTAATGAATTCGTGTTTTTGAGTTGATTAATAGCCTTGAAGACTTCAAATTCACTGAAAAAATCTATGGAAATATCTTGAGCGCCCTGAGTCGTATTCTGCGAATCAGCATGGACTGCCTCATTTGATGGAGTACTGAACACAGATTTAAAATGTTCAGCGAACGCATTCACAACTTCTCTATTGTGAACCCATTGACCTTGCCACGTCATTGTATCAATAACACCACCATCATGGCGTTTGGAGTCTATATATTTCCAAAAATCATTGGGATTTCTCAAGATATCGGCTCCAATGTTGGATATATATGATTTGAAAGAAGATCTCATTTTACATTTTACCGTAGCTCGAAGACTACTAAAGAGAGTGTAGTAATGTGAATTACCAGAAGACTTCCACTTTTTGTGGTGACTATGTTTCATTCTGATGTCACTGATAATATCTCGAGTGAACCACCTCGGATATCGTCTATTAGTGGTAGCCGGGGGTTTCCTAGGGAAGCAATCATCAAAACAAGAATACACAATGTCATAAAAAACTTGTACGGCCTCATTCACGTCTGTTATAGAGCGAAGTTGATCCCAGTTTGCCTGAAAAAGTGCATCATAGAGGAAACTGAAATCACCATTGGAAAAATTCCAGCCCCTCCATGATACCGTGTCCGCAGTAGGGACCCTAGAATGTGGTCTTGAAGTCTCTATAATCAAGTCGAAATTTAAAGCAGGATGGTAAGAGTCCTCTTTCGTGAGGGGAGATTCGCCTCGAGAAACGGATACCGGAACTGTCGAAAATATTAAATCAAGTATTCTTTGTTTGGTATTCAGAATGCCATTGCACTGGACGAGTCCCAGCACCGAACACATAAATGAGATCTCCTCATCGACATCCCTGCTCTGTGCCGAGTACAAATTAAAATCGCCCAGTAAAATGACACGCTTATCCCCAATTATTAGCAGATTACAAAGAATCTTATTAAAAAATAATCTATAAGACTCTAAAGAACTCTGAGGAGGAAAATATATTACGCATATGTAAACTATCGTACCTCTATATGTGAGCTTAAGCCAAAGATCTTCATTGACCGTTTCCAACATAGAAAATCTCTGGATATCCATAGATTGTCCGTGTCTCACGGCCAACAAACACCCCCCACCCTGCCTGTGAGCACTACAAGTGGACGCGCGATCTCTCCTAAACACAATAAAATCCGACGTGAATAGTTCCGAGCTCAAAACGCTATCACTAAGCCACGTCTCGGTCAAACATATTATATCAAAATCACATCCTGCTACCTCATTGTAAAACTCGGTGCATTTGGTATTTAACCCTCGTGCGTTCTGATAAAAACATTTGAATGAAGAGGAACAAGAAACAGGGGGAACAATACTGGCCTCGCTTGTGTCTAGTCATTTGACTTTAGGCAAGTGCGGAGTTACCACCCTATTATCCCATTCCTTAACATATGAATGACGTGGCCAATGACAGGGCTTTAAAACTTCACCAACAATTTCTGAAGGTATACCCAATTTGAACGAGGCATAATCTCCCTTCGACTTGATTTTGAAGACCTTGAATGCGGCCGTACTGACAATCGAGGTAAGGTATTTGATAAGGTCATCTGCTGTGGTATCCTTGTGCAGGGGGTAGAGGTGATAAAATGTCATTTTTTTGTTTACTGAAACGTCATCACTGCGAAGTTTACCGCGCACCACACGACCTCTGCGGGTTCCCTTCGCCACTTTCCAATCTTCCGCCACAGTCGCAGGTGTCGAGGCCGTTTCCGTGGATTCCAGGGTCTCCGATGGCTGGTCCTGGTTGGGCTCAGAAGGGCACGTTTCTGGAGAGGAGCGCTGGGACTTGGCCTTCCGCTTACTGGAACCGGCAGACACAATGGTAGTAGATATGTCCCCCGTCCCTCTCAGCACACCAGCCGTAAGGGACCTCGTCATCATTCTTCTCGGTATATATAGAATATGCCTTATGGGGACTCCATATCACGGCACCTCCCTCGAGCCTGCTTATTGACTAAGGAGTTATATACATGATGATGATGATGATTTATATAGCACCATTTTTGTGAAAGATTCACTTCAAGGGCGCTCAACGTCCAGAAAGCTTCTCTTAAAAAGAAACGTTTTAAGAGAGCTTCTGAACACTCCTTCGTCGTCTTGATTGCAGATATTGTAGGGCAGCCTGTTCCACGCCGTCAGTCCCGCGATGCCAAAAGCGCGATCTGCGAAGTTTGAAGCTCCTTGGCGCCGCGGGACGAGAAGTTTGTGTGTTGATTCTTCCTTCGAGGATCGTAGAGTTGACTGCCGAGGGTTCAAATTTGTCAGCTGGCAAAGTTCTGTGAGGTAGTGGGGCGCTCGTCCATGTATCGTCCACGCTCGTCCATAGAGTTCTTAGGACCCGGGTGTCTCTGAAAACCCTTACAGTTCGAAGAACAAACCCCAGCATCTTCAACGATTATAAGAGCTGACCCCAAAGAACTGGAAATGGCTACAGGAGGAACAAGAAGAAGCATCGATGGTCAACGTCAAGAGACATGTCAAATGGAGGAACGATACATGAAACATATTTCAATAAAACACATAACATATTTTAAAGATATTTTATTCCTACAGAAAAATGTACATGATCTATATACAAAATCTCAAATCAAAGATTTGCCATTCATCAACGCAATGTAAAACGTGGTCAAACGTTACAAATATTGCAAGAAGTAAAAACAAAAAACGTTAAATAGTAACAAGAAATAAAAATAATACCAACATTATTATAATTTTATTAGCACTTCATACACTTGGTAAAAGATAACAACAGACATCATAGTTTGACAAAAACTTGCAAGTTTTAATCCACCAAAACAAAAAAAAATAAAAAGTGGATACTCTGTGTATGATAGTGTCGAATGAAAATATGAGAAGTGAATGCCGTGCGAATGATGGTGTTATGTGGTTTGGACATATAGAAAGAATGAATGGTAAAAAAAAATATGTTAACGATGTAAATGGAACCAGAAATGGAGGAAGACCGAGGAAAACGTGGCACGATCAAATAAATTAAATATTGAATGTCGGCCACGTGAGGAGTCAGAGAAATCGACGCGCGTGCATGACACGATGTATGAATGTTGAGGAAGCAAGATAAATATGTCAGGAAAGAAAAGTGTGGCAGTCAAATTTTTCTGCCTACCCCTTCGGAGACACAGCGTGATGGTTAGTTAGTTTTTGAAGCTGACACAGAGCTTAATCATGGCCAAAAGAATCCTGAAAAAAAAACAGGTATACAACAGGTCGTTTGAACCCAATTACTGTATACAATTTATTTTTTAGCTATTAAATTGATTCTCATTACATTTGATAGTTAGCTAACCTATTGCCATATTATTGTCACGTGAATTCTACACCAGACCAATGATAGTGTGACAATCACACTGCCATCGCAGGGAAACGAACCCGGAACCTTTGGTATGGAACTCAGAGCTCTTACCACTCTGCCACGAAGGTCGTCATAGACCGCCAATTTTTTTTTCTGCTGACATGGACCCCTTGCAAGTTGTCGTAGACCCCTGGGGGTCCATATAGACCACTTTGTGAATCACTGGTCTAAACTATAAATTAAATGCTGCATTATTGATCATTTAAAACAACTATTAATGTTTCAGAGAGTTAAAGTCAAACTATAAAGAATGTTGTTACCATTTTGTCATGTAAATAAAAACAAAATACTTCGCGGGATTTTTTTAGAATATTTTTTCTAGAAAAATCATGCGACAAACACAGGATTGTATAAGGATTCATTGTATCTCAATAGAGACGAAGATGTAAATTGTTTTTTGGAAACAGAATATGGTGGTCGAGGCGTTTACAGGACTTAAGAACTGTCATTGGTTGGGTTAAGCGATCGCTTTATGTAATACAACATTCCGCCCTTCTAACGTCCACCACGTCTGACAAATTTTTGAAAGATGTTTATATGCTACTATGTTGAGAAACACTTCACATTTTTTTTAGTTCAATCTACACTAGCGCCATCTATTAAGATTTGATTAGACCACCATATTCTGTTTCCAAAAAAACAATTTACATCTTCTTCTCTATTGAGATACAATTAATTCTTAAATGATTAACCCGCAATGGGTAAAATCCAGTATTTGTATACATTAAAAAAAACAAACAGGATTATATATTGTTTTTTTACCAGTTCTGTAATTTACCTACAAATGCAGTCACCAAATATGGCCACTTATAAGTGCAGTAACCAAATATGACCACTTACAAATGATGTCACCAAATATGACCACTTACAAATGATGTCACCAAATACGGCTACCTACAAATGGCTACAGAACTGGCGTGAACAAACAATTGTAACGATTGTGTCTTCCGTACAAACACCCGGTACAATCAGGTAATAATAAAAGTAGATTTATAAAATAAGGTTTGGAATATGCTTATAAAAAAACCTTCCAAACTTGGTGTTATTTTCCAAAGTCAGAGTCAAGGCACTTAACAATGGAGTGCGTGGAAATCTTGATGCTTTTAGCAAATAATTTCGACCCATATTTTTGGATAGATCTTTAATACAAAATATATCATGATAGACCTAAACCTCCGAAAACAACTTATAAAAACATTGGTGTGGAGTGTTTTAGTGTACGGCTGCGAGACTTGGTGCCTGGGAGAAAGAGAACACAAAAGGCTAGAAGCTTTTTAGATGTGGAACTATCAACGAATTGCTCATGTTTCATGGAGGGACCACATTACAAATGAGGAGGTTCTCAGCAGAGTTGAAGAGAATAGGCACATGTTGAACACCATAGCGGCGAGGCGCGCGAGATGGATTGGTCATGTATTGCGACACGAATGTTTCCTGCATGATGTGTTGGAGGGAATGGTCGATGGATCGATTGGCAGAGGACGACCTCGCCAGGAGTATCTAGACCAGATTTGCCGAGATATGGGCTGCACCTCTTATGCGGAGTTAAAGAGAGTTGCCGAGGACCGAGCGGAGTGGAAGAGGAGATGCGTCGCCTTGCTGCAGACCAATCATTAGATTGAGACCGGAGAAGATAAATGAACTCTACGAGTGACAGGCAATTAAACCTTTTGACACCAGGATATTACAGTCTATATTGGGTTGTGGTAATTTTGTTTGATGTCAATGTTTAATTGTGTATAATGTGATTCACCGAGAGATGGCGCTCGAAACTATTTAAATTATAGTTTTTCAACTGTCAGACCAATCATTAGATTGAGACCGGAGAAGAAGATATCGTAGGAAATGAGGAGTTTTTTTTTTTAAAGGATATTAGATCAATGATATTAGAATTTATTTTTACAATCTTCAATGTGAGCAGAAAATAGCTCATTATTATGAAGAAGGAATCTGGTCGTGTCCAGGCTTGAACCCATGCCCCCTGGATCAGGAGCCAAGCGTTCTATCCCCTAGACCACCACCCGATCAAAGTTAATGACATTAAGAACATATTTATTGTTTCTTGAACAATGATACGGCTCGGTTGGTCTGCATTCGGAAGGCTAGGCAACATCTTCAAGTCTGATATGCCACAAAATTTAAAAACAAAAGTGTTGGACCAATATCTGTTACTTGTGATGACCTATGGATGCGAGACATGGACGTTAACTAAAGAAGCAATGCACAAAATCAAAGTTGCCGCAACGGGCCATGGAAAGATCCATGTTGGGTATCTCGCTTAGAGATCATATAACCAACGTGGAGATTAGAAAACGCACCAGGGTCACCGATATAGGGATACGCATTGCGAGGATGAAGTGGCAGTGGGCTGGTCATGTGTGTCGACGGAATGAAAGAAGATGGAACCAGAGGGTTACTGAATGGAGGCCAAGGTTGGGCCGGAGAAGTGTCGGGAGACAGTCTACCAGGTGGAGCAATGATATTGTACAGACGGCTGGAGAACACTGGCGAGAGACCGAGAGAGATAGCGTGGGGGTGGAGAGGCTTACGTCCAGCAGTGGATAGAGACAAGCTGACGAAGATTGAACAATGATATAAAACTCAATATTGAATTAAAACGAAATTTTCTAGTTTTATTATAGTTTACAAATAGTGTTTGACAGTGTTTAAGGCTCGACACCAGAGAGCGCCAGCGTATATTTCGGACTTGATTGACAACCCAAGCTAACGGAAAGGCATCTTTCTCTGATGAGTAGAAACAAATGCGAACAACATTACGTTTCCAGTCGGAGCTAATAAAGCAAGTTTCTACAATTGTGTTTTTAGCGTTGCGGGTTCGTTGGCGTGGAATAGCCTCCATGTTAGTATTAAGTATGAGGATTGCGACGTTAAATTTAATAAACTTTTGAAGACTGTTCTGTTCGGTCAGTCATTTCCTTGTGTGGTCTGTTTTATTGTACTTGGACCTTAAAAGTTAACTCAATGAACAGACTGGAAGTATTTGAAATGTCGCTCCATCGCCGAATGCTCAGAGTTCCCTGGACAGACATGGTTTCCAACACCGAAGTCCTGAGGCGAGCTAGAGTTGACAGGGAACTGTTATCAACTATCAAGGTTCAAAAGATCTCACATCTGGGTCATATACTGCGTGGGGAAAAGTACCACCTTCTCCAACTGATATTGGAGGGGAAAATTAAGGGACGCCGAGGGCCCTGAAGGAGACAAATGTCCTGGTTGCGAAACATGAGGGAGTGGACCGGCATCCAAAGTGTGGAGGAGCTGTTCCGAGTGGCGCAGTGATCGCCAACGTTCGGGGGACCCGACAGGGCACTTGAAGAAGAAGAAGAAGTCATTTCCGCCCTTGGAATAAATGATTTTACAGAACGGCGAATAAATGATTTTACCTATACGAAAATAGGTTATTAAAAAGGTTATTTTGTATTTGATCCTATGCAAAAATATTTGAAGTAACGATTTAAATATTATAAAAAATATAAATTCCAACGTCAACAAAAATGACTCTCTTTATTTTTACATACATTAAACGAATCCGTTTAAAATGGCTTAAAATCTTTGAATAAATAATCACAAGAATATGTTTAAATGTACTCAGTTATCAGTGAGGTGGTACTTTTTTTAGAAGCAAGAGAATCTGTTAAGAAAACCATGCCTTTGAAACAAAAATTTCATTATCCAATGTAAAATTTATTCAGATTTTTGTACTTCTCACTGGTATATCATTGACAAGTTGGTTCTGTTAAATAGAAAATCAAATAATCTATGCATTGTTAGAGAGATATATCAAGAACAAAAAGTTCAGATTTCTGCTCTTCTCGCTGGCACAATCATTGACAAGTTGGTTCTGTAGATAAGAATATTAAATAATATATGCAGTTTTTTTAGAGAGATCTGTCTAGAACAACATTTTCAGATTATTGTACTTCCCAACGGCACGATTATTGACAGGTTGGTTCTGTAGGATGGATTTAGATAGATCTATTAAGAACAAAATAATCAAGTTTGAGATGACAACAGTGTGATTAAAAAAGTATTATCATTTAACCAGTTGGTAGTCTAGTGGAGAGAATGCTGGACTCCTAATCCAGGGGATTTAGGTTCAAGCCTAGACTATATTAGACCCATTTTTTTCTTCATAGTAATGTGCCATTCATTTAAATCCTCCGTTTTCTGTTTTTAAAATATACATATTTAGAAATTACGTAAAAAAGATTATTTCATAAGATTTAAGTACTTTTACAAAAATTCAAGTTACAGTATAAAACAAAAAAGAGTCATTTTTCTTGCCGCTGGCGACATTTTAATGTTTACAACATTCGAATTGGTTCGGAATTCCTTTTTTGAAAACGGAACAAACATTTTTTTTTAAATGTTCATACAATATTCGTTATATTACAAAAACATAGTGT
The DNA here is from genome assembly GCA_022606425.2 of Lepidostoma basale. Classification (NCBI taxonomy): domain Eukaryota; kingdom Metazoa; phylum Arthropoda; class Insecta; order Trichoptera; family Lepidostomatidae; genus Lepidostoma; species Lepidostoma basale. The sequence goes on along the minus strand of JAHDVF020000843.1, from coordinate 147,378 downwards.
TTAAAGGCAAATTTGAAAAAATACTTCTCCCATCTTCATATCAAAATCATCAAACAAAAAAAGTGGTCTAAAAAACATTTTAAGAACTATTTAAATATATTTTTTTTAAATTTGGAAGCCCTTGTCTTCTGCTTATAATACGAGTATATGATAGGAAGTTCTAAATTTGAATATTTTATTATTATTATTATTAACACATTATATGCGGGTGTTCCACAATTCAATGGTGTCATGAACAAAATAATGAAAGGATCATTAAGATGGTTTGGACATATGGAAAGAATGAATGAAGAAAGAATGGTAAAAAAATTATATGTTAATGATGTAAATGGAACCAGAAATAGAGGAAGACCGAGGAAAACGTGGCACGATCAAATAAATCAAATATTGAATGTCGGCCATGTAGGTCAGAGAAATTGACGCGCGTGCATGACACGATGTATGAATGTTGAGGAAGCGAGAGAAATATGTCAGAAGAGAAAAGTGTGGCAGTCCATTCTTTCTGCCTACCCCTTCGGGGAGACGGCGTGATGGTTAGTTAGTTAGTTAGTTATATTATGTAAAAAAATATGGTTTAAATTACTTGTATTCGCTTTTTTTTATCAAAATTTTCAAATTATTTAATAATAATAATAATAAACTTTAGGAATGATATTTTCATAATATTATATACTTTTAAATAAGTCCATACCCAGCAAATAATTTACAGAAAATTATAAAATAACTAACTAACTAACTAACTAACTAACCATCACGCCATTTCCCCGGAGGGGTAGGCAAAGAGGATGGATCGCTACAATGCTCTGTCCTGGCATATACCTCTCGGGCTTCCTCTGCATTCATACATCATATCTTGCACGCACGTCGATTATTCCAACTTCGAATGTGACCGCCTTTTAGAAATTGATTAATTTGGTCATGCCACGTTTTCCTCTGTCGTCCTCGGCTTCTTTTTCCACTCACGCTGCTTGTGTACAACTTTTTAACCATTCTACTCTCATCCATTCGTTCCGTATGTCCAAACCATCTCAGGGATCCTTTTTTAATTTTATCCATGATGCAGTCATCTGCCTTACATTTCTTTCTTATTTCATCGTTCGGTATTCTATCATACAAAGTTTTGAAACATTATTCTTAGTGATCTCATTTCTAAGGCGTTAATCCTTCTTTTGCCAGCTCCAAAATATATGTATAAAGCCTTTGAAATGTGTGGAAAAAAAATAAACTTAAAATGGTAAAGAAAAGTGTTTAATTTCATAAAAAAATGTCAATATGAAATTCCAATGTTGATCTGATAAAATTTAACGAAAAATATATATATACATACATATACATGTTTCCAGCATATAAAGTGTTAATATAAAAAAATCTAGAAAGGTGACCTAATGGCTTCTAGAACCCGAGTTCTTCTAAACGCAAGAACTCGATAAATATTTGATGATTTTGACATGTGGAGCATGACATTACAATAATTATTTTATTGTCTCTTTGTAATAAATAATTACATTTTATAATGCACTAATATATATACCACTAATATACTAAAGCACAATACCTAATGATAAATGTAACAGCGATAACTAGATTCCATCTGTTGTCTATGGTTGTAAGTGGAAGCAATATCTATGGTTTACAAAATAAACATAATAACAATGTACAAAATGACTCCATCCAATTTTAAGTTAATACAAAATGACAATCACCATTTTGTTATTATCCAAGTTTAGGGTAATAAAATATGACAACATTTTGTTACTATCCAATTTAAGGGTAAAATAATAAAATGATGCCATTTTGTTACTATCCAATTTTAGGATAATAACAAAATGGTACTATTTTGTTACTATTTAATTTTGGGGTGGTAAAAAATGATGCTATTTTGTTACTATCCAATTTTAGGGTAATAATAAAATGTTGCCATTTTGTTACTATCCAATTTCAGGGTAATAATAAAATGTTGCCATTTTGTTACTATCCAACTTTAGGATAGTAACAAAAATATGCTCTTTTGTTACTATCCAATTTTAAGGTAATAACAAAATGATGCCATTTTGTTATTATCCAAATTTAGGGTGATGATGGTGATGGTGAGATATGACACCATTTTGTTACTATCCAATTTTAGGCTAATAAAAAATGATGCCATTTTGTTACTATCCAATTTTAGAGTAATAACAAAATTTTGCCATTTTATTACACTCCAATTTTAGAGTAATAACAAAATGATGCCATTTTTTTACTCTCCAATTTTAAGGTAATAACAAAATGCTGCCATTTTGTTACTCTCCAATTTTAGAGTAATAACAAAATGATGCTATTTTGTTACTCTCCAATTTTAAGGTAATAACAAAATGAGGCAATTTTGTTAAATTTGTCCAATTTATGCTTCTTTCCGATTATGGCGCCATTTTGTTAGATTTGTCCAATTTTAGGGTTTTTATTGTTTATTTTTACAATTTTTTTAATAACCAAGTTATTATATAAAAATTCTTCTATCATTACTGAATACAAATCTGTTATTTATATAAGCCGGTTAACAATAGACAACGCGATATAACCATAGTTCTGGTCTGATACCATATAAAGCCTAAAAGTCTATATACAAAATACACAATAATATTACATATACTGTTTTGGTGTAGACTGACATCTTTCTTCGTCAATAAATCATTCAAAACTAAATATAAAAACAAAACAAAAAAACTAAAAATAATAATAAAATAGTATGTTTTTAACAGTTCTAGAATATGCGCATTTTAATTATTATGCATTTTTAAAAATAAATAATAATGCATCTTAGACAGTCGAAAATTGGCAAAAAAATATGTTTATAAAAACGCAGGAAATAAAAAATAAAAATCTAATTAATGAAGACATGGAATTACTAATGTATGGTTAGTTGCCAATACGGTATTTTATTTCTTATAGACTTTGGAGTAAAGGAAGATTCGTTAAGGAATTAATGCCAATAATCAAACTTTTCCAATAAAAGGGTACATTCCAACAGTAGAACGCTTTGAAATATTGTGATATTTCATGGATAAGGAACTCTTCAAGAAATATGTATATTCCAATAATTGGTTACATTCCAAAAATAAAACTCAAACATTAATACTTTCCAACATTAGGGTACGTTCCCAGATTAGGATTCAACCAGGAATAGGGCACATTCCAACTATTGGATATATTTAAAAAATGAATACTTTCAACATAAGGGGTAATTTATCAGATTACGATTCTTCCAAGATTAGGATACATTCCAACAATTAGGTACATTCCAAAAATGGGTTGACTTCAAATAAACGATTCCTTTACACAAATAATGTATCTTCTAACATTACAGTACATTTCTACAATAGATTAGGATTCTTCCAAGAATAGGGTACATTCGAACAATTTGGTACATTTAAAAAATGGGGCAAATTCAAAGAAACGAGTCCTTTACAATAATAGGGTAGTTTCCAAAATTAGGGTACATTCCAAAATTAATGTTTTATCAGCAATAGGATACATTCCAATAATTAGGTATCTTTGGATGCTATTTTCTACGTAATTTTTATATTCCAATAATTAGGTACCGAATTTATCTTAGGCTGTTTCCTGTACATATAACGTAAGATTTCCAAATCAGGGTGTAAATTTTTTTTTTTTTAGAGTTTAGCCGTTTAAACTAGATTTATTTGTAAACGTTAAAAAAATAATTCAAAATATTAATTGAAAACGTTAGTTAATAAATATTCAAAAACATGTAAATGTCTCAAAATATATGTTTACCTGGATAAATCGTAACTTTACACATTAAAATAGCGTAATATTATTTGAAAAATAAAAAATAAAGTTAATGGATAAAAATATATAATGTTTAAAATAAGTGTTTTTTTAAGAAGATAAAAAAAAATGCATTAGAACAACTGAACTATTGTTTTCTCAACTATCATGGAAAAAATATGGCAGTGCACAATGGTGTTCTTGTACCGACCCTTATGAATAGAAGCGAAGCACAAACTGACAAAAGAAGTATGAAAGTAGTATAAATGCAGTGGAAATGAGATCTCTTAGACGAATGCGCGTAAAATCTGTGTATGATAAGAAGTGAATATGGTGCGAATGACAGTGTTATGAACAAAATTACGAAAGGAACATTTAGACGGATTGGACACGTGGAAAGAATGATGTAAATAAAACTAGAAATAGAGGAAGACCGAGGAAAACATGGCACTATATATAAATTAAATATTGAATGTCGGTCACGTGAGGAGTCGGAGAAATCGACGTGCGTGCATGTCACAATGTATGAATGTTGAGGAAGCAAGAGAAGTATGTCAGGAAAGAAAAGTGTGGCAGTCCATTCTTTCTGCCTACACCTTCAGAAAGACGGTATGATGGAACTTTTAAAATTTGATTAACTTGGTCATGCCATTTTTTCCTCGGTCTGCCTTGACTCCATACTGCATTTACGAATACTTTCTTAACATTCTTTCTCCATTCATGCGCTCCATACGTCCAAACCAAAGCAGTGATCCTTTCATAAATTTGTTTATAATACTTTCTTCCGCTCTATGTATATTCCTTCCTTTTATCAGCATTTGAAACTCTGTCATCATCGTTTTACCACACAAATGTCTAAGGGATCTTATCTCTACCGCATTTATTCCGCTCTCATCCTTCTTCTGCCAGTTCCATGCTTCGTTTACATACATAAGGGTTGGAACTAGAACTCCATTGTTCCCGTGGCCTTTTTATGTTGCTATTAACAAATAATTTTTTATACTCTTTCCCTTTATATATAAGATACCTTTACGTGAAAGAGATTTTAAAAATAAATTGCATTATTAAAAAAAAATGTTTCACTTATTTGAAATTGATTATAAATGAGTCCATTTATAATTAAAACAAATAAGAAACGTCAGTTTTCTAGAAGTTTTATTATATTTTATGGGAATGACATGTTTCGCCCTTTTAAGGCATTATCAAATGTACATTTGATAATGCCTTAGAAGGGCGAAACATGTCATTCCCATAAAATATAATAAAACTCCTAGAAAACTTACATTTTCATTCGTATTAATTATTTAATATGAAGTTTTACATCAATGTTCAAGAAACAATAAATGAGTCCATTTATATTTTTATCCATTCTAAAAATGAAGAGAAAACCTTTATATTACATATAGTATGCATAAAATAAATAAATAAATAAATAATAGAAAATAAATAAAACAAACTGGATTCTCTTATGCTAGATTGCCGCTAAAACTTGCAGACTGGTGGCGAAGTCCGGAACTAGAACATAGATATTGAAGCACATTGATATCGTTGAACGGTGGCGTCGCCATCCGACAGTCTACGAGTATTTGCGGCCTTTACAGTCAGAATGTCACATTCCAATACTTATATTAAGTCCCGCATGCACAAAAACTGCTGTTTATATAATACACATAATAAATTATACAATTTTTTAAACTATCTATATCAAGAATCACACGAAGCATTGTTCACAAAGCCTTTACACCTAGAGACATCTGTTGGAATTAATTTAGCAACTTTGACTGTTGGAGACATCTATTGGAATATAGTTATAATACTTTAGAACATTACCGGAGACATCTGTTGGAGTATAAACTTAATACTTAGATTATTGTTGGAGATATCTATTAAAATACAATATTTACGAGCTTAGACAGTAAAATACATAGGTTAGGGAGTTTTATACTGTTTTAGAATATAAAATTCAGTTTAATGATGACATCTGTCAAAATAAAAACAAAACAGATGGCGACATTTTTAAATACTCAAATAGAACGGCTGAAACTACAAACCGATTGGCTCGATTAAAAAGCTTAGAAAAAAACGTCTATTTAATCAATTATTTAATAAAAACCATAGAGAAAAAAAAACTAAAAAAATAAATAATAATAAACATATTTTTACTGACCGGTTTCACGGGTTCCTAATATTTGAACTACGAATAATTAAACAGCATTACTATAGCATATATTATTCAACGTAATCACTTCTTGTCCTGTCACACCTCCGTGGTGTGACAGGACATTGAAGAAGATTGATTCTCAAGATAGAGTCTATCGCCATTTTTATTGTCACGTGAATTCTACCAGACCAAAGACAGAAGAACCCGGGACCTTCAGTGTGACTCACCAAATTAATGTGAAAATTTTATAAGATACATTAAAATATAAACTACAAATGTAGTCCGCCAGAGTTTAAAACCATTTTTTTTGGTCTGCAAATATACCCAGCTCCTCTCTACTAATGTGCAAAGGCATTTCTTATGCGAACTTAGATTTAAAAGTAAGAATACAGTTCTTAGAAATGATTAAGACGTGTTTTTGCCATAAAAGAAAATGTGTTTTGCCGCCACATATTAGCTAGACCGTCGCACAAATAATTTGGTAATGGGCCGCAATTCAAGTTGCTGTCATTTGCCAGGATACATATTGTGTCGCAGCAAAAGGCCGCAAGTTTTGGCTGTGCCGTGGTAAAAAGCAGCAACTTAAAATGATGCTTTTTGCCAAAACATGTATCAAATTAATACAATTTTGAGGCTATTGGATAGTGAATATCTCAGTAAAGGAAAGAGATAGAGAAAAATCTGTGATTGTATATGATAGAGGCCAGTTATAAGAATGCTTTGAGCCGTGTTACGCCAAACAGCCGCAACTTAAGTTACGGCTTGTTGCCTTTACACATTAGTCTAGGGGTTATAAACATAAACAATTAAAATAGTTGCACATATGCAATATTTAACGATGATTATGTTGAATAATTAATCGCTATAGTAATGATTAATAATAATAATAATAAATAAAGGTTAGAATCTGCCGGCAGAAATCTGAACGTGACGGACATTCAAATAGCTTATGGATACGGCGTTGCGGTGGACCCCTTCCCAGGTTTTGGAGCGAGCGAGACGGCGAGCTGCGAACGGGAGAGATGGTGGCAATTGAAAAATGTGGTCTACAGATCGGGCAGATCGGCTACCTGTCGTCCACGGCTTCCATTACCACCTGCTTGAACGCCCCAACACCCTGGGACATCTGCGACTTGACCTGGCGGCTTCCGAGGGCTGCGGTGCCGTCCTTGGCTATGAACAACTGCAGCCCAGATGCTGAAACAAAATAACACATTAATAATGTGAGTTAGCGATGACTCCTAAAAAAGAGCGGTAGCTCAATGTCTCGCCGTTCGAATCAGAAGTCGTGAATTTAAAAAAAAACGTCAGCAGAGATGTTGGCGACCTTTTTTTATTTTTATTTAGGTCATTTGTGAAAATTGGACGGTCGATTTCGGAATGAGCGGAAAAAAAAGGTCGATACCGAATTCTGGGTCGTTTTCAGGGATATTTTTCGTCAGCGACCTTTTTTTTTTTTAGCTCATCAGCGACTTACGGTCAGTAGTCAGGAAAATCGAATTGGTCGCTGCCGAATTCTACTGGCCGGGAGTGGTTTATGAGCTATAATAAAAAAAAAAGGTAGCCACCAACTTCCTTCTAAATAAAAATGTGTCACGATTTTCATTTTTATGAAAACCCTAGCCAGTGCTTTTTTTTATTTTTATAAATTTTACCCACTTGCGAAAAATGTTCGCCATCCCTGGTATAGGATAACTAATTGGCGATAGATATGACAGTAAAATGGCTATGGATGAACTACCTATCACATGTCGTGATAATCAATAGAAAAAAAAAAGTTATTTACAAACTATTGAATACAAATGTGGAAAGCAATGGGAAACTATCACATCAATGCCCCAAGTGGCATCCCAATAACTTGCAAAGGTGTAAAGCTTGCTGCAAACCAATGCCTAGGATTGAAACTTCATATTCTTCTTTTACTCCCAGCTATCCCTCCATCTCTTTGGCGATCTTCCGGGATGACGACGGTAGCCAACAGGAATCTGATGCGCCACAACGTGTGGGATTCTGGAGGGATCCATCCAGTATCTTTTGCATTGTCTGTCCCATCTTACGACATCTTCCACCTTGCAGATTTCGCAGATAGCCGTGTTCCTCACCCTATCTCGAAGAGTCTTTGGCACCCGCACTTTAGCCTTTGTTCTTGTGGTATCCGCTCTGGTCTCAATGGCATATGATAGTATAGGCCTTACGCATGCTTTGTTTACGGCATTTCTTCTGAGAATGCTCGGAACCAATTCTTTACAGCTTCGAAGAGATGGACATCTAATAACCCATTTCTTAAGATTAATTAGGGGATACTTCGAGAACTCGGCCGTACTGGAGGATGTTGGTCTTTTTGTCCCCGATAGATATCTCCGACAGCGACAGCACAGATTGTTTTACCTACCGGCCGCCAGAACCAATCTGCCTCTGGTGACACCGGTGGGAAGAGCAATTAGTCTGCTGAACGCGGTCTCCTCGGAGATCGACGTCTTTCATGTTAGTGAAAGTACGTTCAGGGGGCAAATACTATTGACTTTAGAAAGTATCTTGTCTTCCTAATGTCGAACCATCTCTAATGCGTTCCTGGTACTTTGTTGTATTTTTATGATATTTTACCTGTACTTAATAGATGCCTTAAACATTTTCCTTTTTGTAATGTCTATTGAGTTAATAAACTGATTTGATTTGATTTGTATATTCTGACCTTACGGTCAGTTCTCATATACTTATTATTACATATGGTCTAATTAGGATTGAAACTTGTATAAAATAATAATGTTCTTACTCTCTGCACTGTCTTCCACATTCTCCAGGTTGGTAGCCTTGAGCAGTTCATCGATTAGTGAATCTGGATTAACACGGGTGTTCTCCACTCTTCCGGAAACGGTGTGTCCCTGAAAATATTGCACCACGTTAGAAAAACAAACATTTCATTTCAACTTCTAACTAACTAACTGCCGTCTCGTGGAGGAGGTAGCCAAAAATAATGGATTGCCACACCGTTTTTTCTTGTCTATATCACATACATTTATTACTCATAGTGTCTGGACTAAATTTTGGACACTGGAATATTTTGGGTACCGAGATAAAGCTAAATTAATGGCACGGCTTACAAATTTAACGGTGGTCACAAGAAAGGTGCACTTTTTACACAGTGCGTACGAAACTACAGAAGTAAGTTTTTGTGTCGCTCTCGCTCCAAAAAAAAAATGAACCTTGCACCTTAAGGGAGCCAACAAAATATTAAATAGATTTGTTTTAACCCTTAAAGGCCGGCGAGAATTTGAAACATCGGAACGCTCTTGTAAACAATTAAATTACTCGTCACACAAAATACATAAAAATATCAAATAAATTGTATTTTATAGTCAAATGTTTTACATTTTTTATCTTATAACAATAATCAGACTTTTTTTGTTTTAAGTTTAAGCAAACAAATAAAAATATATTACATTGAAAATGTTGTTTATAAATTAAACCAAAATATCGCACAGTTGATAACTATTAATGATATAAGAGTCACCCTAAGTAAACACACACTCAAAATCAAAGATTCCGACACAGTAGGAGAAACCATCACTTCGTAGCTCGGCGGTTATGCACCTGTGTGTGTGATGATTGGCCGCGAGCCGTGATCCGTATGGGACACGCAATACAAAAAAATTAAATTAAATTAAATCTTTTTATAAAAAGGATGAAACTTTAACTCTAAATCACAGAGAATACATAATAGTATATAATATACATTTTTACTTTTGATCCATTGTACTAAATTTATGGGGTATTACACGTTAAACTGCTATTGTAGCCAGCCGGACTATAAGGGTTAATTTAGATAAATTAAAAGGTTTATTTTACAGACTGTTTATAAATTATATAAACATTTTACTTTTGAATTACTTTCTCTAAAATCGCGGCTATTATGGCATAGTAATCCCAAGACATGATATAGACATGATAAGGTTTGCTGACGATATTGCTATGGTTGCTGAAAGTGAGGAAGAACTGCAGGAGGCCTTAGCAACTTTGCAAGGCATTCTTCAAGATAGCTACAACATGAAGATAAATAAAGACAAAACAAAGCTGCTGACTGTGTGCCGAACGCAACATCAGATGAGAGTAGTGATGTCAGGAGTTCCACTAAAGAACACCAAGGAGTTTGTATACCTCGGGAGCAAAATAACATGGGACAGACGGTCCAAGAGCGAGGTCGACAGCCGTATACATCAGGCTAGGCTTGCATTTAATAAAAGATTGAAAATAATAGAGTCAAATAATATAGACCTAATACTGAGAATACTCCTCATCAAGACCTATGTATGGAGTGTCTTGATGTATGGCTGCGATAAGCGGAGACTAGAGGCTTTTGAGATGTGGTCCTATAGAAGACTATTAGGAATTTCCTGGAGAGACCACATCACGAATGAGGAAGTTCTTCAAGGAATCGAAGGAGGAAGGCACCTGCTCAGGACATTGTCCGAAAGGCGTGCGAGATGGATCGGCCATGTAATACGTCAAGAAGGTCTCTTGCATGCCATAATGGAGGGTATGACCGAGGGGACAAACTCTAGGGGACGCCCACGCCGAGAGTACCTGGAGCACCTGTTGGTGGACGTGTGCTGCTCATCATATGCAGATTTCAAAAGAGCCGCACAAGACAGGGAAGAATGGAAGAAAAGAATAGAGGAAACTGCTGCAAACCAATCCCAGGATTGAAACCAGAGAAGAAGAAGAAGAATCCCAAGAGTGCCGGCAACCAAATAGTCTAATATATTAATTACTTGTGGCTCGGATTCGGGGCCAACGGACATGGCCATGTTTCCTAATGCTCCCACGCTTCCTTTGTGTTTTCTTCTTTCCAGGGCCGCTTTTGCCCGGTCCAGAGATCCCGTCTCGGTCATCACCAGGCATCCGCCCGAAGGATTTCTAGAAGTAACGCAAAACAAACGAACATTAACAAACAAAAAATATATTAATTTTAATTAAATTTGATAACGTGTGTTCTTCACAAGCTATAAACTGTGTTTTGCCATTTATTATATATTTAATATTTTCGTATGAAGTACTTTGTGTGGTGATATCATTAAATATAATATTAATACACTCGTAAATTTGTATTTAAACCACTTTATTCTTATTTATTGATTCTTGAACAAAGATGTAAAACTCCATTTCAAATAATTAATATGAATGACTTCCGAAATGAAGACACTGAGGACGATAGCAGGCAAGACACTGAGAGATCGCATGAGGAACACCAGAATAAGAGAGATATGTGAGGTTGAGGATATTTTAAGATAGAGCAGACAGCGAAAAAGGGACTGGTACGGTCATGTTCAAAGAATGGACACCACCAGACTCCCCTATATTGCATTGCATAATCAGCCTCATGGGACTCGTCCTCGTGGAAGACCTCCTAAAAGATGGAAGGACAGCTGGGAATCTACCTCACAGGAGGAGCAACTCTCTGGAGAACAGACCACATAGGTCTACAATAAGGAAGAAGAATATGAATGAAAAATTTCTCTTCTAGGAGTATTATTATATTTTAGATGGTATTCTTCTACCGACCCTTATGTATGGAAGCGAAGCATGGAACTGGCAATTGAAGGATGAAAGTAGAATAAATGCAGTAGAAATGAGATCTCTTAGACGAATATGTGGATATTCTGTGTATGATAGAGTGTCGAATGAAAATATATGGTGTTATGAACAAAATAATGAAAGGATCATTAAGATGATTTGGACACATGGAAAGAATGAATGGAGAAAGAATGGTAAAAAAAGTATATGTTAACGATGTAAATGGAACCAGAAATAGAAGAAGACCGAGGAAAACGTGGCACGATCAAATAAATCAAATATTGAATGTCGGCCATGTGAGGAGTCAGTGAAATCGACGCGCATGCATGACACGGTGTATGAATGTTGAAGAATCGAGAGAAATATGTCAGGAAAGAAAAGTGTGGCACTCCATTCTCTCTGCCTACCCCTTCGGGCAGCAAGCTGGACTGATAGTGGCAGGCTGGAAGGGTATAAATACCCATTTCAAGGACTCGGAGTCAACTGGTGGAAGTGTATTTTACACAACTTTAAAGACATATTTTAAAACACATTTCAAAGCATATTTCAATTTCAAGCTTTATATATTAATAAGTGCCAAATCTACTCGCAGATAGAGTGTTAATTAAATTGTTTTATTGAGAATCATCGTGTCACCTCTCACATGCCATATGACTTGTTGCAGTATTGTTGTCAAGTCGGAAGTGACATACGTCAGTTAAAGGTTAATCACATTTCTTGAGGATGTAACAATTTAATTTTGTCTTTGGTCAAAGCACTGTTTTTAGCGTTAATGGTATGAACACCACGTGATCACAGATATAATGATAATAATAAGAAATAATCTTTCAATTATAATATATAAATATTGTAAAAAACATTTTATATTAAACTATTGCCTCATTAGATCATTATCAAATTATATGAATTAACCCTTTGACTGCTGACATTTTATAAAATACTGGCTATGCTAGAACAATTATGAGGCATTATCTTAGAAGATAAACGTTTTCATTTATATTAATTATTTAATACGTAGTTATACAGGCTGTTTTTTTTAGAGGTTTGGTTTTTAAACTGGCAACATTGTTTCTACAGACTGTTGATTTAACAGTTGACAGTTGATTTGTAGTCAGTACGTTTTGCCATTTCACCATGAATAGACTGACGTCAGAACAGCGCTTGCAAATAGTGCAAATTTATTTTGAAAATCATGGTTCGGTTCCCCAAACTTATCGTGCACTACGTCCATTTTACCGTCGACATTATCGTCCATCCGAGCAAGTTATTTTGAAGACCGTGGATCGTTTTCACACCACGTACACTCTAGTGGATAATACGCATCCACAAAGACGACAATTGTCGAAAATTGAACTTTACGATTGCGCTTCATTCGAGCTAGCCGTGGCGCTCATATGCCCGAAATCATAATTAAACAACAATGGCATAAAATTATCTATTAAATAAAGCCAATATCATAGACATTTACATTATTTTAATGTGTTATTTTGCATTTTGAATTTGTATACCTCTAAAAAAAACAACCTTTTTATAACAATGTGTTTTTTTAAAGGTGTACAAATTCAAAAAGAAAAAAAAACACATTAAAATAATGTTAATGTCTATGATATTGGCTTTATTTAATAGATAATTTTATGCCATTATTGTTTAAATATGATTTCGGGCATATGAGGACACGGTTAGCTCGAATGAAGTGCAATCGTGAAGTCCAATTTACGACACCTTTATCGAGCAACTGGGTGAAATGGCAAAACGTACTGACTACAAATCAACTGTCAACTGTCAAATTGACAGTCTGTAGAAACAATGTTGCCAGTTTAAAAACCAAACCTCTAAAAAAAAACACCCTACACATGATTGTTCAAGAAACAATAAATATTTACGAGTCAACTTTTAGACAAAGAAGAACATTGTTAAAAAAAATTCTATGGTATTGTTGATAAACATTCAAAGGGTTAATAGTCTAGTGAGGCATATGGAGTCAAACACCTTGGCTCCAGCAAATAACAATGATATAAAAATGTATAAATTAAGTATCAAATCATTTCTTGGTTATAATAATGCAGTTATTTTAAAAAGTCTCTTCTTACACCCATTAAAATGTTATTGATTAATGTATAATTATTATAGACAGGGCGACAGTTTCAGTCCTTTCCTATTTAACCTCATCATGGATAAGATCATAGAGGAGGTCGCATCTCTTAACCTCGGATATAGGATGGTAGAAAAACTCATCAATGTGGTATGCTATGCTGACGATGCAACAATACTGACAGAAAGTGAAGACGATCTACAAAGAATGCTTTATATGTTCCATCTTGCGTCTGAGAAGTATAATATGATGATATCCGTCGCAAAAACAAAATGTCTAACAATATCCAGACAGATGCAAACTAATTGTAGACGATAAACTCTCAGGTCATGAAGTCCAGATATCTGGGTGTGGAGATATCTAGTTGCAGCGATCTATATAATGAAGTTAAAAAACAGACTGATAAAGCTGCAGTTATCTCCGGATGTCTAAGAGACACTGTCTGGGACAATAAGCATATGCTAGTGGAAAGCAAAGTTAGAATTTATAAAACATGCATCAGGCCCATAATGACATAAGGAATCGAAGCAAGAGCAGCCACTGTCAGAACCAAACATCTCTTAAGAGTATCAGAAATGAGAACATTGCAACCTATTGTGGGGAGAACCCTTAGAGATAGGATACCCAATGATGAAATTCGCAAATCCTGCAAAATTGAAGACATAGTGAGATGAAATAGGTAGAGAACATGATTCTGGAGGGACCACATCGAGAGAATGGATCCAGTACGAATTCCTAAGATCGTGATGCACGAGACTCCAGAAGGCCGTCGACAACCAGGACGACCACCAAAAAGATGGAGAGAAGGCTGGTCGTCTTCATCACAGGAAGAAAGTTGATATCCTGCATAAACAGATCGCAAGATCTACAATCAGAAGAAGCATAATTATTTACTACTAGCTGACCCGGCAACGCTTCGCTATTGCTAAATTCGAGTATATAAATAAATCCAATATATATTCAACAAATACAATTGAAGTTCAATATCAATTAGTTTATTTATTGGATTAAATGACATGTGTATGGATAATCAGGTTATTTGATATCAAATATATTATAACGGAATGTGTGTTGGATTATCAAATAATCAGTGAGTAAAATACAAAGAGTAATTGATTATGGGACAACAAAAATACTGTCATATCACACTACTCTGGAAGAAACTTTACTGCCTTACAAAATGGTGCACTTTAAAAACGGTAACATTAAAGAACCAAGATAAAATTTGAAGTAAAAATTTATAATTATAATTTAGACTTATTTTTCGTTTTTTTTTAATGTATACAAATACTTATAGACAAATACTGGATTTTAACCATTACGGGTTAATCATTAAGAATTAATTGTATCTCAATAGAGACGAAGATGTAAATTATTTGGAAACAGAATATGGTGGTCGAGGCGTTTTACAGGACTTATGACCAGTCATTGGTTGAGTTAAGCGATCGCTTTATGTAATACAACATTCCCCATTCCTCCCTTCTTCGAACGCCACGTCTGACAATTATTTGAAAGTTGTATATATGCTACCATTTTGAGAAACATTTCACATATTTTAGTTCAATCTACACTAGCGCCATCTATTGAGACTAGAGGTAACGCCTCGACCACCATATTCTGTTTCCATATAATTAACATCTTCGTCTCTATTGAGATAAAATTAATTCTTAATAATTTATACTTAGTTAAATATAATATAGCACAACTTGTAAACCATACGAAACAAAGCAACATAAAGCACTATCTAATATCCAAACAAGAATATTAAAAAATCGATAACAATATACAAGAATCAAAGATCGTAATATGTAAAAAAAATATATATACATAGTAACTAACTAACTAACTAACGAACTTAAGGAACGGAGGAAGATGTAGCCAGCAGACTCAACAAGGCAAGCAGAGCTTTCGCAATGCACCGCCCTGCATGGCGTTACAATATCATTTCGAGAAAGCTCAAACTCCAAATATTCAGTAGTAGCGTTAAAAGCGTACTGCTGTACGGATGTGACACTTGGAAATCTACCACGGACGTTAATAGAAAACTCCAGGTGTTTATAAATAGGTGCCTTCGCTCAATATTCAAGATCTATTGGCCCCAAACAGTGTCAAATGCCGTTCTCTGGACCATGGCAGGCGAAAAGCCAATTAGAGAACAAGTCGCTAGACGCAAATGGCAGTGGATCGGTCACACTATGAGACGGAAAGACCAAACGTGGGGCCATTGAATTGTTTCTTAAATGTCATTAATATCTTACAGCTCAAGAGGTTATGTGGCAATAGGTAGGACACAGGGAGACAAGATTATTATATGTGGACACCCAGATTAATCAATTGGGAGACCGTTGGATAACAAAAGAGGTATTGGAAGACTGCAGAAGAGATGGGCCGATGATATAACCTCAATAGCTGGTAGACAGTGGGAGAGAAATGCAAGAACAGGAAGCAGTAGAAACGTTTAGAAAAGGCCTATATCCAGCAGTGGAGAGATCAAGGCTGAAAGAGAAGAAGATGCTGATTACCTTTTCTAGGTCATTACAGCAATTAAAATATGGTTATGTACAATTAGTTGTTTATACAAATTTACTAAAGTTAACAATACATAAGAGTTTAAAAGCGCATTCACAAGTTTAAAAAAGCTGCATATTTTTTTTAAACTTGTAAACTGCGGAGAACTGACCAGCACATTGGTAAGAGGAGAACCCAAACGGAGGACCTCTCTCCAGGTCAGGTTCTATACCGTTTGATTTTAAGTAAGTAGGAACTGATGAACCTTTCCCTGACCGCTTAACCTCCTCCTACTTAACTAACTAACCATCACGCCGTCTCTCTGGAGGGGTAGGCAAAAATAATGGAACGCCACACTGTTCTGTCCTGACATACTTCTCTCGCTTCCTCTACATTCATACAACTTGTCATACACGCATGTCGATTTCTCCGACTACTCACGTGACCGACATTTAATATTTGATTGATTTGATCGTGCCACGATTTCCTCGGCCTTCCTCTATTTCTAGCTCCGTTCACGCCTATATATACTTACTTTACCATTCTGTCTTCACTCATTCTTTCCATGTGTCCAAACCATCTTAATGACCCTATCATTATTTTGTTCATTCGCACCACATTCCCTTTTATACTTGCATTTGACACTCTATCATATACAGATTTGTCACACATTCGTCTTATAAATCTCATTTCTACTGCATTTATTCTACTTTCATCATTCTTTTGCCAGTTCCATGCTTCCATTATAAGGGTTGGCACAATAACACCATTATGCACTGCCAAATATAACATATTATAATACCAGGAAAGCATGAGAGATGGTTTCGACTAGTCAAGAGTATTTGTCTTCTGAAAGTACTTTTAATAATATGAAAGACGTCGATCTCTGAAGCGATCATGATCAACAGTTTGATTGCTCTCCCCCTGGCATCACCAGAGGCAGGTCGGTTCTGCAAGTTGTGAGATAAAACAGTCTTCAACGATTTCGAAGATAACCATCCGGAATATAAAGATGGATAACCTCCAAGATGACAGAATTCTCAACAACAACAACAACAAACCATCACGCCGTTTCCCCGCAGGGGTAGGCAGAGAGAATGGACTGCCAAACTACTCTATCCTGGCACACCTCTCTAGCTTCCTCTACATTCATACATCGAGTCATACACGCACGTCGATTCTTCCGGCTTCTGATATGACCAACTTTTTAATATTTGATTAATTTGGTCATGCCATGTTTTCCTCGGTCTACCTCGACTCCTTACTCCATTTACATTGTTAACGTATACTTTTTTAACCATTCTTTCTTCACCCATGCGCTCCATATGTCCGAACCAACGAAGCGAACCTTTCATAATTTTGTTCATAATACCTTCTTTCGCTCTACACTCCTTCCTAATATCAGCATTTGAGATTCTGTCGTACATCGTTCTACCACACATACGTCTTAGGGACCTCATCTTTACCGCATTTATTCTGCTCTCATCTTTCTTCTGCAAGTTCCATGCTTCACTTCCATACATAAGGGTTGGAACCAGAACTCCATTGTGAACGGCCATTTTCGCTTTCATTGAATTCTCAAAGAATCGCGTGATAAGTCTGAAGAAAGGGTAAGTGTGAACGTACCCATCATTAAATGGACAGGGGTACGCCGTTTATGTTTCTCTCTTACCACTGTCTCGGTCAGTGCTCCTCAGTTTTAATTATACAAACGATACGTAATACAACACATGACATACAAAAAAAATTTAACAAACATGGCAACATTCTAGCTATACGACATAAAAAAAAACTTTTGATTCCACAAAACAATTTGAAATACCGACCAATACAAATAAAAATCTTTAAAAAAATATGTACTAAAAGCTTTTTCAAAAGGTTTGAGGGAATCATTCAAGACAATTGATAATACGAAATATAAACTGCCACTGATTTCACTGCTAAAAGCTTGCTAGATAGGTTCTATGGAACAACACAAGTAACTACACGCGAAGCAAATTCAAATTTGGAACATCAGAACATTATTTTTTGAAAATAAAAATAAAAAATATATATATATATATATATATATATATAATATATTTTATAAAGAACTACTTCCACTTTTGTCTTTCTTTCTACAGTGACTGGTTTCAAATCAAATCAAATCAGTTTATTTTTTCAAAAGATATTACAAACAACAATTATAGTCATCTATTGAGAGCAGGTAAAACATAATAAATATATAATACCAGGAACGCATGAGAGATGGTTCGACATTAGGAATACAAGATACTCTCCAAAGTCAAGAGTATTTGTCTTCCGAACGTACTTTCACGAATATGAAAGACATCGATCTCCGAAGCGATCATGTTCAGCAGTTTGATTGCTCTCCCCACCGGCATCACAAGAGGCAGGTTGGTTCTGCATGCTGGGAGATAAAACAGTCTGTGCTGACGCTGTCGAAGATACGGAACATAAAGATGGATAGCCTCCAAGATGACGGAATTCTCAAAGAATCCCCTGATAAGTCTGAAGAAATGGGTAAGTGTCCATCTCTTCTTATCTGCAAACTATTGGTCCCCAGCATGCCCAAGAGGAATGCAGTGGGATAAAGCCACGGATAGCTAACAAACTCCCTCATGTAGAGATATCTCAGAAATCTTTTCTGAACCCTCTCTAACGTGAGCGAGTATCTCGCCTCGTGGGGACTCCATATCACCGAGCCACACTCGAGACTTTCATTAGACTCGCTGGCATCGACAGACTGGCGACACTGTTATTATTATTATTATTATTTTGTTGAGTCGCTCTTTACATCATGACAGCATGAGCCAAATCGATGTAAAGGGTATTATCGCTATCATAGTGATTCTCGTGACATGAGATAGATAGATTATCTATCGCCATTTTATTGTCACGTGAATTCTACACCAGACCAAAGACAGTGTGACAATCACACTGCCCTTGCCGGGAATCGAACCCGGAACCTTCGGGGTGGCAATCAATGCACTTTCCACTCGGCCACGAAGATCGTTAATTTTGGATAAACTTAAGGCGTTGAAACTAACTAACTAACTAACCATCACGCCATTTCTCCGGAGAGGTAGGCAGAGAGGATGGATCGCCACAATGGCCTGTCCTGGCATACCTCTTGGGCATCCTCTACATTCATACATCGTACCATGCACGCACGTCGATTATTCCGACTTCGAATGTTAAGGCGTTAACGCTGTGGAATTACATAATGATGAATTTTTTATGAATTAAAACAGTTTTTTCCACTTTTGAATTTATTTTTCTTGACATGTTTCATAGGCTTCCACCTTCATCATTGGGAGAACAATATAAAATGAACGTTTATATTGTTCTCCCGATGATGAAGGTGTAAGCCTTCGAAACATGCCGAGAAAAATAAACTCAAAAGTGGAAAAAAGTGTTTTAATTCATAAAAAATTTCACCATTCACGCTAATGTTGCAGACTGTCATGATTTCTTCTTTTTCAAAAATCACTACCTTGGACTTATTCACATTCATCATCAGATCATTTTGCATGCATACCTCATACATACTATTCACCAGGACTGCGTCATCCGCATACAAGAGACAGCTTACAGACACTCCGCTCATTTTGACACCTGCATCCAACCCCTTTCAGCTCTTTCATACTTTAATTGTCTTTTAATTCTAAATATGATTATTTTATTAAAGATATATCCAAATCGTAAATAATATGGACAACTGACTCACTCCCTCACACTCTGTCTCAAATTTATATTTTACTTTTATAAATCATGACTTTGAACTGTCGGATTTGGCATTTCTCGTTGGTGTAGTCGGCTTTTGGTTACCAAAGTGTTGATATTAATTTGGATGTAATCTTGATTACCACCCCTGATGTGTATGTATACAAAAGAGTAAGTTAATAACAATGTGTCACCAATCTGTTGATGCCAGCAAGCCTGTAGAAACCGGTCACTGGTTGAAATAAAGACAATAGTGGAAGTTTTTATTTAATTTTAAGCTTCAAATTAAGAATAGCGTTCCAAGTTTAAACAGCTTCGCACGCAACAATCACTGGACAAGCGAACTGACAGAGCTGTCGCGCTGGGTCTTCGATGCTTCAACGTCGGCGGGAGACTGTCGCTGTCTTGCTGCTGCGACGGGACTCCGGCTCCGCACTGGCGACACCACGCCTCCCTGGTGGCCATTTTGGATTCAAACAAATGAGAAACGTTCCAATCGGCGTTTTGATGCTGATTTGAAATTGAATATATAACCTTATATATTTATTTTTTTATTTTTTAAATGTATACAAATTACTGGATTTTACCCATTGCGGGTTAATCATTTTTAAGGATTCATTGTATCTCAATAGAAACGAAGATGCAAATTGTTTCTATTTGGAAACAGAATATGGTGGCCGAGGCATTTACAGGACTTACGACTTTCTTGAAAATTTAAAAAAAAATTATTTATTTACTAAAGATTTTCTGCTTAATGCTTACAAATATTCTTAATAGATGGCGCTAGTGTAGATTGACCTAAAAAATGTGAAGTGTGTCTCAACACAGTAGCATATATACATCTTTCAAAATTTTGTCAGATGTGGTGCTCGTAAGAAGGGCGGAATGGGGAATGTTGTTAACATAAAGCGATCGCTTAACCCAACCAATGACAGATCATAAGTCCTGTAAACGCCTCGGCCACCATATTCTGTTTTCAAATAGAAACAATTTGCATCTTCGTCTCTATTGAGATACAATTAATCCTTAATTAAATATTTTTTTATTGCTATTAATGTTTCGTCCAAAACGAGAGGTAAATAAAAATGTGAATTTTTTCATGTTGTATTTTAATTTTATTATTAACGTTTTTGCCTCTATGATGTTTTGAAAATACAGTATACTCCCAATTTTCCGGGATGGATGGTGAAAAAATCCCAAAAAATCAATTTCCTGGTTAATTCGAAAACATGAATTTGAAAACCTTTGGCGCTATCCGATTTCCCTCAAAATTGATCAATTTTCTCTTTTTATTAATGATGTCCCGTATAGTTTAATCACCAACATTACATTGATTCAATAAATATTTAACGGTTGCACCATTTTTAAACTTTTGAATTATTTCAAATTTTTGTTCAATTGAAAGTACGACTTGTTTGCGTTTATCCATTATGATAGACAATTTTTAACAGTAAAATAAAATTAATAACAATGTTTTATGAGTATGAACTATGCTGCGGGTGCTTTATTACAAACTGGAAACTTAATGACACGACTACAGAGCCACAAACGTATTTTGGCGACGGCGCAAATGTGAACTAAACGCCCAATGTCATTGTGACAGATTTGAGTTTTTGTTTGCATTATAAATATTATTATTGTCCCGGATAATCCGCTTCCCGGTTAATCCGACCCCGAAAAATCAGGAGTGTACTGTACAAGTAAGAAATACTATAATCTGTTACCAATTTTGAAGAAAAATATATACTATAATGTCCTCCAAGAGAAATTCGAAAACTTGGATTCATTTAAATATAAAAAATTGCACATTCTTAATTTAAAATGAATGAATCTCAATGCTTGCAGTAAATAGTACTGTTTTCTTTCCTACGTTTCATTAACATAACCTAAAATGGATCAACTGTAGATTGAATTTATAAATATTATCAAAATCAGTTAAAAGAAATAATCTCACATATCCTAAGATAAGTTTATTTATAATATTTTGTACCTAATACAAAAAATTATGATTAAAAAATTCATTGCCATTTTTGTTTTCAAAGTGCGTGCGGTTAGTTGAAAAGTAATTTTTAACCTTCACCTGGAAATTACATAATACATATAAAAAAATAATAATAATAGCTGTTGAAGTTTTTGATGGATATAATTTTTTTTTAGAGTGTAAAAGCCAAATAGGATGTTTCAGTAGTATGTTTCATTTTGAAAAGAGTTCAAATGTAATATGTTCAAAATCACCCTGATCGGATTATACAGGCTATTTAAAAAAAATCTGGAAATACGATATTACATAATATGATTCCGAAAATGCTGAAAAAAAAAATAGAATTATTACAAATTAAACATATAAAATAAATAACACTGTTTATGATATATAAAAAAACAGTAGTATGTGTAAAACCATGTTTTATGTGTAAACAGTGTTTTATGTGTAAAACAGTGTTTTATGTGTAAAACAGTGTTTTATGTGTAAAACAGTGTTTTATGTTTAAAACCGTGTTTTATGATTAAAACAGTGGTTTATGATTAAAACAGTGGTTTATGTTTAAAATGCTGTTTTATGTGTAAAACAGTGTTTTATGTGTAAAGCGGTGTTTTATGTGTAAAACAGTGTTTAATGTGTAAAACAGTGTTTCTATTGAACCAATTTTCCGGCTGAAGATCTTAATTTCTGACACACAAGTTTTGAAAATAGCTTTAAAAACTTGGTTCAATGAAAAATGAGATAACTTCTGACACGGCATCCGAAATTTTATACCTGCGAAGGAAAGAGTATGAACAAGTTGCTGTTAATGAGTTAATGTGTTAGTATTAGAACCGTTCACCAAGCAGAATGCACCAAGCCAAGAAAAAAATATATGAAAGGACATATTAGTAAAACCGCTCAATAAAACCCATCACCGATGCAAAGGGGATCAACCCACAGATCAAACGACATACCTCTGAAGGGTGGAAGCCATCTTGCGATCGGCGACGCTACTAATCGTGTGGCTGTGCCGTAATGGATTCGCGACGAACGGACCAGCGCTCGAGACGGACTTCGTCACCTGCAGAGACCCTCGTTGATTCTTCACGAATCTGGACTTCGTTCCGTTGTTGTTCGGCGGGACAACGTCGCTGAACACATTGTCCGACAGCCGGTCATTCCCATTGGCTTTGGGTGTTGAATGTCCGAGAACGGGCCGTGCGAATACAATCTCTGTGATCTGATAAGTGTGTCGGACGTAATGCTTTCCAAACTTATCTTCCAAAGCGCTCTCGCTTTTGATCGGATTTCTAAACTCGACTTCCGGTTCGGGAGACACATAGAAATCGTCTTCGTTACAACTTGAAAGTCTGTTTTTGTCGTATAACGAATTTTTTCTATTTGCGAGGGGAGTCAAAAACGGAAAATTGTTAAATAATCCGTTTTCGTCTTCTTTTTGCTGTTCCTTTGCGATCTGCTTGTCTACGAAGTCCGGGATCGTATTGAGTGATTTCTGTTTGAACATCTGAAAATTGGAAAGCGGCAGCACGTTCACAGCGGATCTAGCCAGAGACATGACGTCCTGTTTCTTCCTGTCGAAATACGACGGCACCGCAAAGCTGTAGTCGCCCTTTGAACCGACAGGAGACACGGGAGACATGTTGGTAGCGTTTGGCGTCATGAATTCGGAATCATCGGTCATCGGCGATAGCGGCTGTTGCGAATTTCTCGGTATCAAGTCAGGCGGTACGGATCGGTTGAACGAATTGTTGGGCGTGAGGTACAGTTCGGACGACGTGTCTTCGACGGATGCTGAGGAGACCATGGTTTGCCCGATGTGCCTATTCTTGTCGATGAATAATTTCGGGGCCAATCTTCTGCTAACACAGTAACAAAAAAGGTTCTAGTGTAAAAAATATATATATGTATAAAACATCTTTCATGCTGGTGTAATAAAATGTGAAGATGCCAAGAAATCATAAATTAACTAAAGGTAATTTAATAAACAATAGACATTTCCTCAGAAAATATTATTATCAGTTAATTAAGTAAACGTGGAAAGCAAGAACCAGCAAAGATATGAGACTTTTCTGCAAACCTGTCCCTAGGATTGAAATTTAAAAAAATGTAATTATACGTGAGATTATAAAATATTACTTCAAATAATTAATACGAATGAAAACGTCAGTTTTCTAGAAGTTTTATTATATTTTATGGGAATGACATGTTTCATCCTTCTAAGCATTATCAAATGCTGAGCAAATGACATTTGATAATACCTTTAAAGGGCGAAACATGTCATTCCCATAAAATATAATAAAACTTCTAGAAAACTGACGTTTTCATTCGTTTTAATTATTTAATAGGGAGTTTTACATCATTGTTCAAGAAACAATAAATAAATATTACTTCAATTCATTATAATTATTCAATATAATTGATTTCTTTTCAACACACTTCTTGAACAATGCCGATTTCTGACACGTGGCCATATCAAAAAACAAATAATGTAAAAAAAAATACACAAATAGATTCTGACAACTATTCGCTAAATTAAAATGATACCAGATACAAAAAATATAAATTACCCTGAATAAATCACAAATGCTTTATACCAATAATTATTTGTATTTATGATAAAGCAATATTTCATAATCTCACAATAAAGCTAAAATAAAAACAATTTTTTCTTCGTTTGAAAGTTTTTAAAATATTTTAAATCCAGCAAAAAATAGTGTGCCCTGTTTGCCATTTTAATATACGAGTATATACACATATATTATATATAAACAGAAAAAAACATAAGTAAAACGTTAAACTGTTTTAATAATAAGAGAAACAAAGCAATGTCATTAATTAAAAAAAATATTTTGAAGTGTTATGTTTTAAAAATGGAATTAAACAAGGTTTTATATGCGAAAAGTGGAACAAAACATTGTTATTTTTAGCTTACAGATGAACAGATGATGAATGAGATGAAAGCTTGGATTTAAAAATACGTTTTTACAAATTTTAATATCACCGTATTCTTGTTAATGGCCTTGTTTTGACTAATGATTACTTGTTTAATATTGTTGAAAACGTCAGATTCCATTTCGTTATCAAATCAAAATCAAATCAGTTTATTAACTTAAAAGACATTACAAACAGGAAAATGTTTAAGGCATCTATTAAGTACAGGTAAAATATTATAAAAATACAACAAAGTACCAGGAACGCATTAGAGATGGTTCGACATTAGGAAGACAAGATACTGTAGATACGGGAATATGAGAACATTTTTTCACCATTATAAACATACTATATGGTATGACTGGTTGTGACATAAGTACAAACGGTGAGAATTGTAATGTGATGTAAACGGAACTAGAAATAGAGGAAGACCGAGCAAAACGTGGCATGATTTAATCAATGAACAGAGAAGAAATGTTAGGCAGATGGATTGCATCTGAAGAAAAGAAAAAAACATTTTCATTTCACTAGTAATAGAATAAATGTAGAAGTAATGAGATCTCTTAAATGAACATGTTGAAAATCTGTTTATAACTAACCATTACGCCATTTCTCCGGAGGGGTACGCAGAAAGGATGGACTGCCATACCGTTCTGTCACCGTAACATACATGCTCGTCCTTGATCTTTCACGGCTACTCATTCCACTCACACTGCTTGTATACAGCATTTTAACCATCCTTCTCTTGTCCATTCGTTCCATATGTCCAAACCATCTAGTGATCATTTTTTAATTTTACTTATGATGCAATCATCTGCCTCACATTTCTTCCTTATTTCGTCATTCGGTATTCTATCATATCTCGTATATATCATTTTCCCGCACATTCTTCTCAGTGATTTCATTTCTACGGCATTTATCCTACTTTCTAAACTAAACTAACCATCACGCCGTCTCACCGAAGGGGTAGGCAGAAAGAATGGACTGCCAAACTTTTCTTTCCTGACATATTTCTCTCACTTCCTCAACGTTCATACATCGTGTCATGCACGGGCGTCGATTTCTCTGACTCCTCGTGTGGCCGACATTGAATATTTCATTTATTTGATCGTGCCATATTTTCCTCGGTCTTCCTCTATTTCTAGTTCCATTTACATCGTTAACATATACTTTTTTTAACATTCTTTCTTCATTTATTCTTTGATATATATGTCCAAACCATCTTAATGATCCTTTCATTATTTTGTTCATAACACCATCATTCGCACCCCATTCACTTCTTATATTTTCATTCGACACTCTATCGTATACAGAGTATCCACACATTCGTCTAAGAGATCTCATTTCCTCCGCATTTATTCTACTTTCATCGTTCTTTTGCCAGTTCCATGCTTCGCTTCCATACATAAGGGTCGGTAGAAGAACACCATTGTGCACTGCCATTCTAGCTTTTTTGGATAGGTTTTTGTTTTGCGATGACAGCTTTAAGTGCACCATTCACTTTGTAGCCTGCCCCATCCATTCTTTCAATATCCCTCTCCACTCGCTCATTTTTTGTAAACATACTACCCAAATACACAAACTCATCTACTTGCTCCAAATTTTCACTTGACGTAAAATTTATTTGATTATTTATAATATTTTTATTATTTTTTTTTTTTAATTGTTGTATATACAAAGTAAATAAAAAAGAAAAAGACAAATGTATTTTTAGTATTGTATTAAAAGGATATCATAAATTTCTAACCCGACTACCCCATGCAAGGAAAGATTATTTAATATAATAATTACTAATATAAAAAATATAAATACAGTCACCATGGAACCAGCGGGGATCAAACCCAAGATCCTCGGCTGTCCAGGGAAGTGCTTTAACCACAGATCTACGGGGTGACTTTGGCCAGATGCAAATGATAAACTAGGTGATATTGGCGATTTAAAAAAAAATTCTCCAATGAAAAAATGTTCACATATTTTAGATGCAAAGAAAGTTAATCATTATAGAAAAACCATATATTTTTATTTGCTACAATAATTAAAAAAAAAATAAAAACACTGATTTTTTTTCTTCCGCTTTTGAGTGTATTTATTTCGACATGATACAAAGGTAATATAATTAATCATTAACTAACCATCACAACGTTTCTCCGGAGGGGTAGGCAGAGACGATGGACTGCCATACTTCTCTAGCTTCCTCCACATTCATACATCGTAACATGCACGCTTGGCAATTTTTCTGACTTCGAATGTGGCCGCCTTTTAGTATTTGATTAATTTTGTCATGCCATGCTTTCCTTGGTCTTCACTTACATTGCTTGTATACAACCTTTTTACCATTCTTTTCTCGTACATTCGTCCAATATGTCCAAACCATCTCAGGGATCATTTTTTTAATTTTACTTATGATGCAATCATCTGATTTACATTTCTTCCTTATTTCGTCGTTCGGTATTCTATCATATATCGTTTTCCTGCACATTCTTCTCAGTGACCTCATTTCTACGGCATTTATCA
This sequence comes from Lepidostoma basale, assembly GCA_022606425.2. Taxonomy (NCBI): domain Eukaryota; kingdom Metazoa; phylum Arthropoda; class Insecta; order Trichoptera; family Lepidostomatidae; genus Lepidostoma; species Lepidostoma basale. Next base: position 120,123 of record JAHDVF020000843.1, on the reverse strand, counting down.
TACTTTCATCATTTTCTTGCCATCGTACAATATCTTCGAAACATGTCAAAGAAAAAAATATGTAAAAAAACAGTATTTTATATAATAAAAAAAATATTATTATAGAATTGAAGTGTTGTTAATAAATGATTTTAAAATTATTTAAATCAATTATCCATTGGAGAATTTTTTTTTTGTATGAATGTACAGATAAAAATTAGACCCTTTGAGACACAGTGTTAATTCACTAAAACCATTAGTAATAATTCACTTAGTTATCGGTTGACAATGTCTTTAACACACTAACAAATTAATGTGAATGTTTTAACCCTTAGAATGTTAAACAACGATTACATTTGTTCCCAAAATCATTTAGAACTAACGAAGATGTTCATTGGATTAAAAGCTGGCTTATTAATGCTTCAATTAAAATAATTTATGTGTGATAAATAGGACTTCGTATGAACTAGCAAGAGATATTGTGAACAATGAAGTATGTGATTGATTATATTTAATTAAGAAAAAATTCTAAATTAATTACGTATAGCATTTCTCGCTAGTAATTTAAAAAAAACATCGTAGCACCCAAATGGTTAATAAATTATTTTTTATTACATAAAATAAGGCAAAATATACACAAAATGATTGATATTACAAAATAAACACAATTTGGGTTTATCTTTCTTTTTAATCTCTAATATTAAATACAATTTATAAGAGAGAATAATTTTAGATGTTCTAAACCCATTTTTGAGATTTCACGCCTAAAAACATGTTTTATTGTTTCTTGTACAATAATTAATATCAATAAAAACCTATGTTTAGCCCTAAAAACATGTTTTATTGTTTTTTAAACACGAAAACCTACATTTTGCCTAAAAATATGTTTTATTGTAACTTGAACAATAATTAATATCAATGAAAACCTATGTTTTCTAGAAGTTGTATTATGTTTTATAGGAATGACACATTCAAATCAAATCAGTTTATTTCATCAATAGACATTACAAAATTAAAGGTTTAAGGCATCTATTGAGACAGGTAAAATAATATATTGTATAAATAGTATACTACCAGAAACGCATGAGAGATGGTTCCACATTAGGAAGACAAGATATCCTCCAAAATCAAGAGTATTTGCCTTCTGAACGCACTTTCAGTAGTATGAAAGACAGCGATCTCCGAGGAGACCGCGTTCAGCAGATTAATTCCTCTTCCCACCGGTGTCACCAGAGGCATGCTAAATCATTATCAAATGTAGCACGAATCAAACGCTTTGCTGTTTTTATATCCAATGTAATGGAGAAAAATGTAAGGCAGAAGATTGCTTCATAAGTAAAAACCATAATTAAAAAGGATCCCTGAGATGGTTTGGACATATCACACGTTGAAAACAAAAGTGACACTATACAAAAATCTCAATTTTTCAGTCATTTAAAGTTTTTGTGAGGTTAATAACTTGACTGTGAGTGGAAATATATCTAATTTTGTTGTTTTATATATTAGTTTAGATATTATTCTATCAGAATCTAGTTGATTTTAATTAGGTTAATAAGCAGGCAAAACTTTAAATGACCGTACTGAAAAATTTAGATTTTTGTATAGTGTCACTTTTGTTTTCAACGTGCGATATGAAATGAATGGATGAGAGAAGAATGGTTAAAAAGTTGTATTCAAGCAGTGTGAGTGGAAAGAGAAGCCATGAGCGCCCAAGGAAAGCATGGCATGACCAAATTAATAAATTATTTAAAGACGGCTACATTCGAAGTCGTAAAAATCGAAGAGCGTGCACGTTACGATGTATGAATGTAGAGGAAGCTCAAGAGGTATGTCAGGAGTAGTATGATGGTCCATCCTCTCTGCCTACTCTTCCAGGGAAACGGAGTGATGGTTAGTTAGTTAGTTAGTTAGCTTGTTATCTAATGGAGTAGAATATGGTACTAAAGGTAATTGATATTCTGAAGATTTGAAGATTCGAAAAGATGGAAGGATGGCTGAACATCATCATTATAGGACAATTGACCATCACAAACAGATCATACAACCTAAACCAAGAGAAAGAAAAAGAGGAAGAAGGTATTGAGACGATCTTCGTGGCCAAGTGGTAAGTGCATTGACTGCCACCCCGTCTTTGGTCTGGTGTAGAATTCACGTGACAATAAAATGGCGATAGATTGGCTACCTATCACATGTCACGAGAATCACTATGATAGCTATAATACTCTTTACATCGATTTGGCTCTTGCTGTCATGATGTAAAGAGCGATTCAACAAAATAATAATTGTGCTCCATTAGCCCGGGCATATAAACAGCAATGCGTTTGATTCTCCCTATATTTGATAATGTCCTAGCAAGGATAAACGCGTTAATCCCAAAAATATAATAAAACTTCTAGAATTTTGTTTTATTCGTATTAATTAAAAATAAAAATATTTATTTAGGTCTCAAAGAGTTAATAATGAAGTGAGATATGAAAAGTTAGTAAGTTGGTCACAACATGAAGGTTTATATTTAATATTATAAGAAGAAATAATATTAATTAAACAATACAATATCAACGTCACACTATTAGAACATAAAAAATAGAGAATTTTTTTTACATAAGAGTTGATTTTAACACCTGATGATCAGTGGCGGTACTCCCATAGAAGCCCAGAAGCCCAGTTTGCGTAAGAAATTTTGAATCAAAACCTCTTCTGGCTTACAGAGGTTCAGCTCTTGTGGTTATTCCTCTTACATCTGATGGGAACATTGTTGGAAGGTGATTTGGTGGGTTGTTGGTTTATGCGGGGGCACGATTTCTTAGATTTGTGGGTTTTGATTCAAAATTTCTTATGCAAGCCGGGCTTCTGGGCTTCTATGGGAGTACCGCCACTGCTGATGATGCCAACATTAGTTGGCGAAACAGCTGTTGCCACAAGTTCATAGAATTTAAATAATTAAAAAAAAAAGACTAACACCAAGGATTTGAATCAATGTTATTAGAATTTACTTTATAATCTTCAACACAAGCAGAAAACATCTTATTACATATTTTGAAGAAGATTTCTGGTCGTGTCCAGGTTTGAACCCAGGTCCCCTGAATCAGGAGCCAAGCGTTCTGTCCCCTAGACCACCACAAGATAAATTGTGATATTTTAACAGTGTTGAAAATGAACCCTTTGATTAGTGATTTTTTTTAACACACATTTTGTTTTTTTGTGTTTTTTTTGGACTTATTTTTTGTACTTTTATTTTTATATGAAGTTGTATGTTTTGTAGTTTAATCTAGGTCGGTGAATTTATTTATAAAAATGTTGTGATTTCGCGTAGAAAGGGGACTACAAACCTAATGTGCGTGGAGGAAGTGATCTGTGGATGCCGAGCGCCTTCTGACGAGTCTCCGCCCTCGGAGCTCTGGCGCGAGTGTTGACTCTGTTGACTCAAGGAGCTCCCGTAGCCGCTTGCCTGTAACAGAGCAGTCAATATGATCGAAATAGTATTATTAATAAGCAAAAAAAACACCCTTACAGTGAGAGAACATACACCAGACTCTGTCTAACAGTGATGAGACAATTGAAAAATGTATTTAAGATAATCAAATGAAATCTCTTGATGGAAGGAAGTTCATTTTAATCGCCCTATGCATATGAACGTACGTGATACACACATTTTGACTGTATCATTCTGCGTTACCCCGTATCACGTACGCGCTTGAGAAAAAATAATGTACCTAAAATATACAAGCCATTAGGGATATGCGCGTGTGCCAACAGCACATGAGTACAAGTCTTCACAAGTATGATTGTTTTACAAGGGGCAGGTGAAGTGTGCGGTCGAGTTTTTGACGTTTCGTAATTTAAAAAATAAAATAAATAAATAATTAAATTTAATTAATAATAAATGCTATTTTTTTTTAGTATGTTCCTAGGGAAGTTACCTGGAGGCAGAGCGGTTAATTAAAAATTAATTAAAACAATCTTTTTTAACTACTTCCACTTTTGTATTTATTTCGACAGCGACCGGTTTCGCCAGGCTCGCTGGCATCGAAAGTTACCTGAAGGTAGGGCCGTTAAGTTCCATTGTATTGAAAACAGAATTTTTTCAAATAATATCAGTAAATTTTACATAATTAATTTAATATTATGTTTGTATAGAATCATGTTTACAACCTTTGATCTGTATGTATATAAAGGAGTTTAATTATTATTTTAAAATTAAAAAGATTTAGGCAGCGTGAGTCTTCGAGATAAAATACGATGAAATTAGACGCTGAACCAAATTTGCCGACATTGTGGATCACACAGCTAAATTGAAGTGGCAATGATATATCCACATTTCAAAATCATCCTGATTTTTGACGATAGCTTTTGTCAGAGTCAAAAGTACATAGTGTTATTTACCTTGGAAGACATCTCTCCGGAGGTATTGGAACTGTTTCTGGAGTGTCCCTGGAGACAAGCCGGACAGTGTCCCGTGACAACCGAGTGTGCTATCACTGAAAGTTACAATCATATTAAAATAAAATAGATAAATAAATTAGTCACTTTAAAAATAGTATATGAAACTGGAAGAAGCCAGAGGGACGACCGAGGCTGCAATGGGAGGATGAAGTTGGGTGAGATGGGGCGAAATTGTTACAAGTTTCAGATTAGAGGGTCGAAGCGGAGGGCAGGAGGAGTTGGAGAGGATGGATCCTTTCAGAATCCCGCACATTGTTGTGCATCAGATTCCTGTTAGCTAACCGTCCCCCAGGAAGACCGCCAAAGAGATCGAGGGATAGCTGGGAGTCAACTTCAAAAGAGATGGTAAGCTAGACTACAGAAACAGATCCAAAGGTCTAAAAGGAGAAGTTTTGAAATCAGCATGCCTATTTTATTCTAAAACATATTTTGTTAGAAATTGTTAACGATTGTGGGTGATACATACCGCAACCGTCCAGCATGTCCGATCCGCTGCGTTGCCTCTGCAGGGTGCCTCCAGCTCCTCCTCCTTCTTCCTCGACATCTGCCGCACCCTCCAGTGGCATCTGGAGGTCCGTGCTGATGATGTTGGTCGAGGATTGCTGCTGGTGGTTCAGTAGCTCTGAAATGAAATATTTTGTGTTTAAACATTCCAATGGTTAACTGTGAGTACCGCACCAACTTTGGGACCATTGAATATACAGTAGACGCTCTCTTAACCGGCCTTGACGGGAAAAAGCTGGTTAAAGAGAAGGTAGTGAAAAACACATTTAAAAAAACACTTTCGCAAGGAAGATAAAAAAACTTTTTTTACAAAACACTAAGAAAACAGTACTTTTATTCTGTATTAGAAACTCACACATTAAAAAGTATCATTTCACAAACTGTAAAAAATATGTACAGGAAAAAGCCACACATCAATCCAAATTTTTTGTTAAGAATAGTCCTACAATGGATTAAAAAAATCTGTTATTTTCTGCTGCTTCTTGTGTTGAATCGAGTTTTTAAAAGCGTAGTCACGCCATTTCTTTATGAACTGATGATGTGACTGACTGACAGTCGCGGCGCCGCCAGACGTTCAAGTTGCCGCTTGTCTTAGGAGAAGAGGCCGGTTAAAGCGGTGCCGGTTAAGAGAGTGTCTACTGTATGGTCAGATACCAAATGGCCCCATGCTTGGGGCTCATTTATAATTTCTCCAATATTCCCAGATTATAACAAAATTTGGACTACTAGTGACATCTATTGGCGTACACAAAATTAAATATGTAGTTTATCGGCTAGTTGCATGTTTTAAAAACTGTCAAATTGATGTTTCGTAAATACCCTAAATTTAATAACATACTACTCTAGGGGTAATTAATAAAATTAATTTTATGAATTATAAACAACAAAAACTAACTAACTAATCTAATCAAATCAAATCAAATCAGTTTATTAACTCAATAGACATTACAATCAGGAAAATGTTTAAGGCATCTATTAAGTACAGGTAAAATATCATAAGAATACAACAAAGTACCAGGAACGCATTAGAGATGGTTCGACATTAGGAAGACTAACTAACCATCACGCCGTCTCTCCTAAGGGGTAGGCAAAAATAATGGACTGACACACTTTTCTTTCCTGACATATTTCTCTCGATTCCTCAACATTCATACATCATGTCATGCACGCGTGTCGATTTCTTTTGACTCCTCACATGCCGACATTCAATATTTGATTTATTTGATCGTGCCACGTTTTCCTCTGTCTTCCTCTATTTCTGGTTCCATTTAATAATTTTTTTACCATTCTTTCTTCATTCATTCTTTCCATATGTCCAAACCCTCTTAATGATCCTTTGGCGAAGCGGAAGTTCTATAATCAAAATTGAAAACATACCACTGCCAAATAAGGCAGGCCTCTTCTTAGGAAGCGATCCGAATCCCGAGCTGCCGGACGCGATGGAGGAGCCGCAGTCTTCGTCCTTTGGTCCGGGCGGCTCGACAGGGGCAGGCGGGGGCGCTGGCGGAGGTGGGGAGGGTGATGGTGGCGATGGAAGCACGACACGAGCCTCCGAGTGTTCCAGTTGCTTGTGCTTAAGTGAAGGCGAAGGGCTGAAATGAAAAATCACATACATTTTTCACTACCGAATTATTCATATTTCAATACTACTTATTTGTAGACAAATACTGAATTTTACCCATTGCGGGTTAATCATTAAGAATTAATTGTATCTCAATAGAGACGAAGATGTAAACTATTTGGAAACAGAATATGGTGGTCGAGGCGTTTACAGGACTTATGACCTGTCATTGGTTGGGTTGAGCGATCGCTTTGTGTAATACAACATTCCCCATTCTGCCCTTCTTACAAACACCACGTCTGACAATTATTTTTGAAAGTTGTATATATGCTACCATATTGAGAAACATTTCACATATTTTAGTTCAATCTACACTAGCGCCATCTATTGAGATTAGATGTAAGCATTAAGCAGAATATCTTAATTAATGCAATGTGAAAGGCTATCAACTCAATTATCACGCATTACTAGACAACACATGGAGAAAACTCTCCAATTTTGATATGCTATTAACTTTGACCACTTTTTATACAACATTTTGTATTACATAAAGCGATCGCTTAACTCAACCAATGACAGGTTATAAGTCCTGTAAACGCCTCGACCACTATATTCTGTTTCCAAACAATTTACATCTTCGTCTCTATTGAGATACAATTACTACTTATTCAATCAAAAATTTCTTGTTTTTTAATTTATTTATTTATTTATTTTTGTATACAACAAGTCTTTGGAACCCAATTAGTGTATACAATTTATTTTTGGCTAAAAAAAGATCACTTCTGGGCAGGATTAGACGATATATCAGCGCAGAAACATGCAAGACTGTATGCAATCATTTTCCCTCATATCAATTACTGTAGCAGAATATTATTTGACAGAGTCTTGCAACGCAACGGATTAAATCGCTTTAACTCGAAAATTCAAAATACTATTATATTCGTAGACAGCTCAAACGCACAAAAAAACATTGTTATATTATAGAATTTTAAAGGCAATCTCGGCTTTTCGGCTTGTATGGAAGTAATAATAATAATAATAATTAGGCTAATTTGTATAGCGCCGTTTTCGTGAATAGCTCACCTCAAGGGCGCTTTGACAATGTTTTTAGTCATGAGAGCTGCATGTGACACCAGCAATCAGATAACCGTTGTTTACATTTTATGGGATATTTTGAAAAGGTGGATTTTTACCTTAGCTTAAGTACCGCCACTGCTGAAGCTGTGTAAGAGTCGCGTAAGACAGAGAAAATGGAGACAATTTAAAAAGGCCTATATCAAGCATCCAGAGATGGGTAGAGAGAAGAAAGACGGCAATATAAAATTTAAAAACATTTTATATATAATATAAAATGTTTTTAAATTGATAATTTGAATATTTGTGAAATATGGATTTGGAGTATATATACAACTTCCAAAAATGTATCATGCATGATCATAATAACAATGGTGGAATGGGGAATGTTGTAATTACATAAAGCGTGCGCTTAACCCAACCAATGACAGGTCATAAGTCCTGTAAACACCTTGATCATCCATATTCAGTTTCCAGTTTGCGTCTTCGTCTCTATTGAGATACAATTAAAAATTTGATAATTTGAAGCTTCCAAGAGTTTATCTATTTATTTCTTCCGATTAGATAATGTAGTTTTTCAATTTCCATTTTTATGTTCTCATGGTGGTTGCAGTCCACGGTATCCTCAGCATGCAAAGCCAAAACCACACTTCAAAGGTGTCCATCCTGTATATATAGATATAATCTATTGATGACGTATTGTTTTATCTTTTACAAAGCAAAGTTTTTATGACTTAATAATCTCAAGGGCATATTAGATAATGTCCTATGTTACAACCTAGTTATAAACTATATATATTTAATATGAAGGCTGCACCTGTCGCAGTCGATCAATTTTAACACCAGAATAGGATAATTTGAAAAACTGCATCTATAAGTCTTCTTCTTTCTCTTAGTTTAGGTCGTATTAGTCTGTTTGTGACGGTGGGCTGTCCTGGGAAGATGATGTCCAGCCAGCTCTCCATCTCTTTGTCGGCCTTCCTGGTAATCTCTTGCTGCTTGGGTTTTCATCTTTAATCATTTTTGCGATTCTTGATTTATTTAGTTCCAATAGTACTAGGATCATTCATAAAATAAGGTTTCCATATATTTTTTAAATATATAGCTTTATTGTTTTCCTTAGCATTATACATCATTTTAAAGCTTAAAACTTACTCTATTTTTCTACATAATCGCCGTTTCTGTCTAAACACTTTTGCAGACGATGCTCCAACTTTTGTATCGAATAACCTCTTCTTTGACTACATCATCAGTTTGGAAGCGCATTCCACCCAAGTGTTCCTTTAATTTTGGGAATAAGTGGTAATCACTAGGGGCTAGGTCCGGACTGTAGGGTGGGTGGGGCAAAACAGTCCAGTCAAAATCTGTCAGCAATTCTTGAGTTTGATTTGAACACATGAGGTCGTCGAGCGCTCAACACGTTTCTGCTTGTGGTTTTCTGTGAGCATTCGTGATACCCACCGCGCACACACCTTTCGATAGCCTAATTTTTCAGTTAAAATTTTGTGAATTGTGGTGTTGGAAGTCCCAGGAATACGAAGAGCAAGTTCGTTAATGATAATCCTCCGATCCTCAAGCATTATGCTCTCAACTTCGCATCTGGCGGAAACAGCGATAGGAAGCTCCATCTTCGATGGCTGGCAGCGTGGCAGGAGCCGCAGGGATAGAGAGTGGAGGAGTTGATGAGTCAGCCAGTGTTGCCAGATTTCTCCCAGCGCGCCGCTATCTTTATTGACAGCATAGGGAACCTTACTTTACGAATTACCCTCGTAGATCAGTTCTCAAAAAGAAATAAATAGAATGAAGTGTCATACTCACACTTTAAACAGGGGGTCACCGGATAGCATGTTCATGCGGATCCTCAGCTTGAGGGTGCTGTTGTCCTGCCTCCTCCTCAGGTCATACCCTTCCAGCAGGCATCTCCGGGCGGCTTCCCCAGCTCCGGCCAGTTCAGCGAGGTTCATGTCCACGAATCCCAGTTTCAAATAAGACCGTCCACCTGAAAGATAATTTAAAACGGATTAAGCCTTTTTGAGTAACTAACTAACTAACCATCACGCCGTCTCCGCGAAGACAGAAAGAATGGACTGCCACACATTTCTTTCCTGACGTATTTCTCTCGCTTCCTCAACATTCATACATCGTGCCGACATTCAATATTTGATTTATTTGATCGTGCCACGTTTTCCTCGGTCTTCCTCTATTTCTTGTTCCATTTATATCGTTAACATGTAATTTTTTTACCATTCATTCTTTCCATATGTCCAAACCATCTTAATGATCCTTTCATTATTTTGTTCATAACACCATCATTCGCACCGCATTCACTTCTTATATTTTCATTCGACACTCTATCACACACAGAGTATCCGCACATTCGTCTTAGAGATCTCATTTCTACTGCATTTATTCTACTTTCATCCTTCTTTAGCCAGTTCCATGCTTCGCTTTCATACAAAAGGGTCGGTAGAAGAACACCATTGTGCACTGCCATTCTAGCTTTTATGGATAGGTTTTTTTTTAATAACAATTTTAATATAAGAATATTTCCTTAATGGCATTTACTGCCATAACCAAATTAATAAATGATTAAAAGACGATCATTATTCAAAGTAGAAATAATTCCTCTGCAATTTTATTTAAAACGCATTCATCCGCCTTACATTCCTTTCTTACTTCATCATTAGATATTCTATCCTACATTGTTTTTCTGCACATTCTTCTTAGCGACCTCATTTCTACGGCATTTATCCTACTTTCATCCTTTATCTGCCAACTCCAAGCTTCACTTCCATATATAAGGGTCGGGACTAGAACTCCATTGTGCACTGCCATCTTTGCTTCAGTCGATATATTTCTATATACGGTAATGGCTTTGAGTGCACCGTTTATTTTGTTTCCAGCTCCAACCCCAAACAGACGGCACAGCATGCAGAAAATGTTATTGGTTACATACCTTTGCACTCCTTCCGGACGGATATCCTCAGGATGCTGGGGTCCAGGACACCGGTGGAGGCATTGGCGGACATCTTGCAGACGAACTTAAATGTGGCGTTCCATTTCACCGCGTGGTTCTTCACCTCTTCCCTGCGGAAAGACAAAAAAAAATTATTGTTAATTTTATAAGTGGATAAAATCATACAAAACCCTTGGAATATGGGTTAAGGCCCTAAGGCTGGAAATTTTGGATATCCCTGACCTAGACCACCACCCAATTTTAAATTCAAGAAAAGTAGCAAGCTGAAAGGGTTGGATGTAGGTGCCAAAATGAGCGGAGTGTCAGTAAGCTGTCTCTTGTATGCGGATGACGCTGTCCTACTTGCAGACAACGAGCATGAACTACAAGTCCTGGTGAATTGTATGTATGAGTTATGCATGCGAAATGATCTGATGATGAATGGTAATAAGTCCAGGGTAATGATTTTTGAAAAGGAAGAAACCATGACAGTCTGCAACATTAGCGTGAATGGTGAAAATTTGGAGCAAGTAGTTGAGTTCGTGTATTTAGGTAGTATGTTTACAAGAGATGGGCGAGTGGAGAGGGATATTGAAAGAAGGGTTGGGGCAGGCAACAAAGTGAATGGTGCACTTAAAGTTGTCATCGCAAACAAAAACCTATCCAAAAAAGCTAGAATGGCAGTGCACAATGGTGTTCTTCTACCGACCTTTATGTATGGAAGCGAAGCATGGAACTGGCAAAAGAAGGATGAAAGTAGAATAAACGCAGTAGAAATGAGATCTCTTAGACGAATGTGTGGATACTCTGTGTATGATACTGTCGAATGAAAATAAAAGAAGTGAATGCGGTGCGAATGATGGTGTCATGAACAAAATAATGAAAGGATCATTAAGATGGTTTGGACATATGGAAAGAATGAATGAAGAAAGAATGGTAAAAAAATTATATGTAAATGGAACCAGAAATAGAGGAAGACCGAGGAAAACGTGGCACGATCAAATAAATCAAATATTGAATGTCGGCCATATGAGGAGTCAGAGAAATCGACGCGCGTGCATGACACGATGTATGATTGTTGAGGAAGCGAGAGAAATATGTCAGGAAAGAAAAGTGTGGCAGTCTATTCTTTCTGCCTACCCCTTCGGGGAGACGGCGTGATGATTAGTTAGTTAGTTTTCTTTGTTCAGAAATGTGAATTTTTTTTTATTCATTTGCACCGGATAAAGCGATAATATTACGATCGATCCGTTGTTGCGCATTTCGCGAGAGCGCGACGAATCCGACCAATCAGAGTGCGCCGCTTCGAAATGGAAGGTGTGCTTTGCCCACAACCCGGTCAGATGTAAACAGCGAGCTGCCTATTGCAATTCTGTGCGTATTTCGTGAGACAATGACACCGTTGGGACACGGAGAACCTTGGCTTTCACACTTGCGCCATAGGCGGGAGACGAGGTCGCGCAAGGCCGCGCGCCAATACGACACGTGCTGCACGCAAAATAAAGCGAACTAGTAAAAATACAACAACCATTTGTATAAATAACAATACCAAACAATACAAACTTTTTGGTAAGAACGCCGATTTTGACGTAATGAAATTTTACAAACAGCAAGAGATTATACAAGACAGGTAATAAAATAACAACGTACACGGTAAAATGGGAGTGAAAGTAAAAATGTGATATAATTTCATTTGCGTGTCAATCAAACGCGGACTAATTGAAATGTACTTTTTATTAATGTCATTCAGCAAAATCGAACGAACTAGTAAAAAATATCAACCACATATTTGAATAACAATTCCACGCAGTGAAAACGATACGAACTTTTTTTAGTAAGATTGCTGATTTTGGCAGGTAATAAAATAGGAAAGAAAGTAAAAATGGGACATAATTTCATTTGCGTGACAATTGAACGCGGACCAATTGAAATGCACTTTTTATTAAATGTCATTTATAATTGAGCAGCAAAATAGAACGAACTAGTAAAAAAAATCAACCACATATTTGAATAACAATTCCACGCAGTGAAAATGATACGAACTTTTTTTAGTATGATTGCTGATTTTGACAGGTAATAAAATAGGAAAGAAAGTAAAAATGTGACATAATTTCATTTGCGTGACAATCAAACGCGGAGCAATTGAATTGCACTTTTTTATTAATGGCGTTTATAACTGAACACTTCATAATTAAGATTTATTTTGATGATTACAATAAATTTTCCATGCTAGAACTAAAGCTTGGAGCCGGCAAAAGAGATATGAAAGTGGGATAAGTGCCATGGAAATGCGATCAGTTAGAAGAAAACAAGGTATGATAGAATACGGAAAAATTAAATACGGAAGAAATTTAAGACTGCATCCTAAGAAAAAAATATTTACATTAAGTACTTTCTTTAGTAGAATAAATTTAGAAATAAAATCTCTTAGACGAATGTGTGGAAAATCTGTGTATGATAGTGTCGAATGAAAATACAAGAAGTGAATGAAAGTGCTACGAACAAAGGAATGAATGGAATATTAAGATGGTTTGGACATATGGAAAGAATTAATAAGGAAAGAATGGTAAAAAAAAAATATGTTAACGATGTAAACGGAACTAGAAATATAGGAATACTGAGGAAAACGTGGCACGATCAAATAAATAAAAAAATAGCATAGTTTATACTCAAATCAAATCAAATAAGTTTATTTCATCAACAGACATTACAAAATTAATTTTCAAGGCATCTATTGAGAACAGGTAAAATAATATATTGTGTATAGTATACTACCAGAAACGCATGAGAGATGGTTCAACATTAGGAAGACAGGATACTCTCCAGAATTAAGAGTATTTGCCTTCTGAACGTACTTTCACTAATATGAAAGAGTCGATCTCCGAGGAGACCGCGTTCAGCAGATTAATTGCTCTTCCCACCGGTGTCACCAGAGGCAGGTTGGTTCTGGCGGCCGGTAGGTAAAACAATCTATGCTGTCGCTGTCGGAGATATCTATCAGGGACAAAAAGTCGTCTGTATACTGGATTCTTTCAGGACACTTGAGCCAGTGAAGATCTTTTAGATGTAGTTAAATAAAGAATTTTTTGGAACACCTTTTATAAGTCGTGCTGCCGCATTGAAAGCAGAACGAAGTTAATACAAATATAAAAATCAAAATTAAACAAACACACGTAAAAAGGAACGACACGTTCATTGAGGCAGTTAAATCACGCGGGTCAAATGCAATTGGCCTTTTGAACGCGGGCGACGATATTTAACAGTATCAAATCGAATGTGGGAGGCTTTAACTGAACCAATCAAGACACTGAACACGTAAAATTTAACGAATACGCAAAAAAGGTTAAACGTATTACATGAACCGTGAAGAGACAAGAGTCAAATGAAACAACCTTACCATTAAATAATGAAGAATTAAGTGACCAAAAAATAGCAACATTTCATTATGTGCAAAGATGGCAGTTAACACAATGGAGTTTTTTTTGTGGTATAAGTAAGAAAATCTTGCCATAGATGAAATCATTCTGAAACTTGCCTAACGTTTTTACAAAGGACAACCATCACACCCTAACCCACAATAAAAGACCTCTCAAATTACGACCCAAACACCTCCAGTCGCCACAAGCGCCCAAAATCGATCCTCCTTCAGAGGAACACTCCGGGCCACACAAATCATGCCCCCGCATAAACTAACAACCCACCAAATCACCTTCCAACAATGTTCCCATCAGACGTAAGAGGAATAGCCACATGAGCTGAACCTCTGTAAGCCAGAAGATCCAAGTTCAAGTGGAAATGGCAAAACAAGAATGAAAAACCTATTAAATGAGATTTCTCAGACGAATTTATAGTGCACAATGCTGTTCTTGTACCGATACTTATTTATGGAAGCGAACCATGGAACCGCGAAAAGAAGGATGAAAGTAGAATAAATGCAGTCGAAATGAGATCTCTTGAACGAATGTGGAGAAAAATCTATCCAAGTTAACGATGTAAATGGAACTAGAATAGAAGACGACCTTCGTGGCAGAGTGACAAGAGCCATGCCTGCTACACTGAAGGTCCCGGGTTCGACTCCCGGCGATGGCAGTGTGATTTTCACTTCAAGGATGAATGAATTGATAACCCGCAATGGGTAAATCCAGTATTCGTCTACAAGTATTTGTATACATTCAAAATGTTGTAAAAACAAAAACTGGTCCAAGTTATAGCATATAAATTGGAGTGACATCTCCAGGCGTTATCTAGCAATACGTTAATGGCGGTAGCCTTTCACATTGCGTTAATAAAAAGATCTTCTGCTTAATGCTTAAATCCAATCTTCATAGATGGCGCTAGTGTGTAGATTGAAACTAACATGTGAAGTTTGGTGTTACATATTAACATATATACAACTTCCAAAAATTTGTCAGACATGGTGGTCGTAAGAAAGGTGGAATGAGGAATGTTGTATTACATAAAGCGTGCGCTTAAGCCAACCAATGACAGGTCATAAGTCCTGTAAACACCTCGATCACCATATTCTGTTTCCAATTTGCATCTTCGTCTCTATTGAGATACAATTAATCCGTTGTTGTTGTTGCTAAAAAGGGATGTCAGAATATATAGTGTGGCCGTCCACCTTCTCAGCCTGCCCTTACGGAGAAATGGCGTGATGGTTAGTTAAAGAGTATTGTGCATTTTGACCTTAAAAAAGTCTGACACACAATGGACAGAGGAAACATCTGTGCAAATAGTATGTTTAATATCGTTTTCCATTTAATTGTTGGATTATTAAACATATGATAATGTTAGCGTCTGTATAGAGCGGGCCTTTGTCATGTTTTATTTTTTAATGCAAAAATAAAACTAAACATATTTATATTTTCTTCACAAAGATTCGCGAACCACCTGAAGAAAAATATATTTGAAATGTACATACTCCCAGTACTGACATACGGACTGAAGACAGTTACGTCCACAAAAAGAACAATACAGAAACTCCGTATGATCCAAGAGGCAATGGGTAAAAGGATGTTGAACATGAGTCTGCGAGACAGGAAGCGAAATGAATGGATCAGATATAGGACCAAAGTTGCCGACGTAGCGTGCAAAATAGCCTCGTTGAAGTGGAATTGGGCCGGCAATACCATATAGCGGGGATATCGGATGGACGAACGGGTGGACCAGACGCACCCTGGAGTGGCGACCGAGAACCGGCCACAGAAATCCTGACAGACCACAAGCAAGATGGTCTGATGACATCAAGAGAGTGGCAGGAGGTCAATGGCACAGAGCGGCGAGGGATATAGAGTTGTGGAAGTCAGAAAGGGAGGCCTATGTCCAACACTGAAGGACTAAAGGCTGATGATGATGATGATGACACAAAGGATATAAAAAACAATGTGAGTAGAAAATAATACTCATTAAGATTAAGAAGGAACCGGGTTCACAAAGCCTCATGACTAAAGTCTTCAATTAGTGCGTCTTGCCAGTCATGACGTACGGAGCCGAGACGTGGACACTGACAAAAGGTTTAGTCTACAGATTCAAGGTCGCCTAACGCGACATTGAAAGAGCCATGCTTGGAATAACCTTGAAGGACAGATTTAGAAACGAATTTATTCGGGCTGAAGTGACGATGGGCTGGCCATGTCTGTCGGAGAACCGACGGCCGATGTGGGAGACGGGTTCTGAAGTGGAGACCGCGTACAGGATTCCGCAGAGTTGGATGTCCCCCTGCCCGCTGGACCGACGATCTTAAGAGGATTGCTGGACATGGATGGATGGGAGCGGCAATGGGTAGGGGGCGGTGGCGTGCTTTGGGAGAGGCCTACGTTCAGCAGTGTATAACAGACGGCTGATGATGATGATGGGTTCACTATTGAATAAGCAGCCAAACGTTCTGTGACATAGATCGCAAACCGGCTAACTAATCTCGATAATTAAAACGATTGACTTCAACTTATGAAAGTTTTTATTTTTGATAAATTTTGATTAAATTACGAATGCCACATCGAAGGGCCCAGGTTCGATTCCCGGCGATGGTAGTGTGATTGTCACACTTACTAAAAAAAAGCCTAAAATTGTACACAGTAATTTCTTCCTTATTCGTCATAACTTTGTGTTGTAGATGTTTAATTTTTAATATCTGTCAAAACTGACCATATATGTGAAAAAAAATTATAATATTTTTAATATTTATATAATATCAATGATGAAGGGCTTGTGTGTCCGTGGTATTTTATTCAATTTTTTTTAATAAAGTGAGTGTGGTATACTATAATAATTAACTAACTAACTAACCATCACGCTGTCTCCCCGAAGGGGTAGGCAAAAAGAATGGACTGCCACACTTTTCTTTCAAGCGAGAGAAATATGTCAGGAAAGAAAAGTGTGGCAGTCCATTCTTTCTGCCTACCCCTTCGGGGAGACGGCGTGATGGTTAGTTAGTAAGTTTTTTGGCATTATTAATCATAATTCATAAATTCTTATCTTGATAAGAAAAAATATCTATTGTAAAATAATTATATATGGCATACTTAAAATGATATCGGTGTAAACACAAATGTTAAGATGTGTAGATTATACGAAGAAAAAAAACAATAAAGTAAGTACTTATTTAAGTACTTAATTATAAAAGATATCGAGTGCGGGATTATGGCTAAGAATACATATATTTTTTATTGTTGGCGTTACTATACAATCGAATAGCATAGTTTAAGTTCTTACGTGGTCTTAATAATGTTTCGTAACGATTTCACTATATAGGAACACGTAATAAACCAAATTATTAACAACGGATAGTAGAAATTAAACGTAACAATTACATAAAACACATCAATAGTGATGGGAAGACTGGAGTTTATAATACTTTTAACAACATTTTGAATGTATACAAATACTTGTAGACGAATACTATTCGTCTACAAGTATTTGTATACATTCAAAATGTTGAAAAAACAAAAACTGGTTCAAGATATAGCATATAAATTGGAGTGACATCTCCAGGCGTTATCTAGCAATACGTTAATGGCGGTAGCCTTTCATTGCGTTAACCCTCCCTTCCCTATAATGGGTATCTTCTACACCTTGCTTCTAAAAACCACCAATATCTCTATAAATATAATAAATACAAGGTTAAGATTTTAGGTATTCCTCCATAATATATTTACGCATTGATTTAAAAAATAATATTAATAATAATCAGAATTTATCGGGTACATCGGAGGTATTTTGTGAAAATCGAAAACAAATTCGCGTATAAACAGCGCTTTGAGTGAGCGACACTATATTCGCATCTCACTCTTGCATATGTTCTAGCTCAATGTTCTCACTCTCGCCATCCTGCCGCGCTGGCACTGCCGGCAGTCGCTTTCGGGTTTGCAACCAGAGTGGACCTATGCCCGTTCGTGAGGGTTGCCAGATGTTTTTTTTAAATGTGTTAGCAATTAAATCTCAATTATTATAATTTTTTTCATCAATTATAATTATATAAGGGGATTAGCTATGAATGTTCCTATTTTTCCGATTTGAAATCGCTAATTTTTTAACGCGTACTGACTACCCTAAACCGGAACGCACGTTTTTATTTTAGCACCGTAAGGGAAAGGTTAATAAAAAGATCTTCTGCTTAATACTTAAAATCCAAGCTTCATAGATGGCGCTAGTGTGTAGATTGAAACTAACATGTGAAGTTTGGTGTTACATATTGACATATATACAACTTCCAAAAACATGTCAGACTAAATGGTCGTAAGAAGGGTGGAATGGGGAATGTTGTATTACATAAAACCAATGACAGGTCATAAGTCCTGTAAACACCTCGATCACCATATTCTGTTTCCAATTTGCACTTCGTCTCTATTGAGATATAAGGTTCCCACCACCAACCGAGACTGTTATAGGACGCAGCGACGCCCTTTCGTCAGTCTCGCTGCACTATCTAGGCCTCTTCCTTGTCCATCCGATACTTACGTTAATTTAATTTAGCCTTTTCTTGTCATCAATCAAAAGGGTGACAGACCACATTTAATCTATTCTTTTAACCTTATGTATCTCCCGCGCGGCCTCACATCTCTTTATTATTAAATAAAATCAGAAGTAAATATTTCATAAAACACACCTTAAATTAGTAAAAAACACATTTAAATTATATAAAACACACATCAATACACAATAGGACAAATATAAAACAAACTAAAATTTAAAACAGGAAGAAGATAGTGCATGAGGGAGGCGGGAAAATGTTAAGTAAGAATGAATAAATTGGGATGGGCTGGATGGATTTATCTATTGAGATACAATTAATCCTTGAATTAACAATCTAAAACGGTGATGTGTAGCTAGTACGCATCGTCATTATAACAACAATAACAAACCATCACGCCATTTCTCCGAAGGGGTAGGTAAGCATGAGAGATGGTTCGAATTTGTGAAGGCAAGATAATCTCAAGTCAAGATTACTAATACTGTCACTAATATGAAAGACTTCTATCTCCGGCGTGATCCTGTTCAGCAGAATGATTGCTCTTTCCACCGGCATCACCAAAGGCAATGTTGGTGAAATATTTTGAAAAGGTATGTTAGTACGTGATTTAAATGTTCGTCCTGTTTTGCCTATGTAAATAGCATCACAATCCTATGCAAATTAATCATTTATTAATTTCTATATACATTATGTTGTTTCTAAATTATTATTTTATATTTTTATATCATCTTCTTCTTCCTCTTCGATGGCCCTACAGCCCATATCGAGCCTTAGCCTCCAGTATTCTTCGGCTCCAACTCCTCCTGTCCTCCGCTTCGACCCTCCAATCTGACACTCTTAACAATCTTGTTCCATCTCTCCCAACTTCATCCTCCCATCGCAGCCTTGGTCGTCCAATTGGTCTTCTACCACCTGGGTGCCACTCCAGCAATCTTTTTGGGGTTCGCGATGACGGCATCCTCTGCACGTGACCGGCCCATCTCAGTCTATTCAGTCTGACCTGTGTGGAGAGACTGGGAGCTTTGTAAATATTGTACAGCTCGTCATTATGCCGCACTCTCCAGCCTTCACCGTCATTCACAGGCCCCAGAATTCTGCGCAGCACCCTTCTCTCAAAAGTATCCAGTCGCTCTGCATATTTCGCTGTCATTGTCCACGCCTCACACCCATAGGTCACTACTGTTCGGATGATTGTTTTATACAGGGTGATTTTGGTTTTCCAGTGTACGTTTCTTGATTTGAGCGCTGGTAGTAGAGAGAAGAATGTTTTGTTACCAATTGTGATTCTTCTTTCGATTTCCATTTTTTTATATCATCATTATGTATTATTATTGTTTAATATTATTTATTAGTATAATTATTAGTAATTATAACAATTAGCCTAGGTTAATTTTTAAATTTAAATTATTGTATAGAATTTTAAATGAGTTTTTTTTTATATTAGTCTTCCTTTGATTAGTTTTTATTATATATTTACACCTGAAGATGAAGGTATCCTCCGAAACATGTCGTGTTTTTTTATATTTTGTGGATAATAAACAAAGTTATTTTCGAATTTTTATGAATTGTTTGTTACGCTGTTTTTTCCACTATTGAGTTAATTTTTCTCGACATGTTTCGAAGGCTTACACCTTCATCATCGGGTGAAAACCAAAAAACAGTGTTTTAATTCGTAAAAATTCGTCATTATGGAATTCCACAATGTTAACGCCTTAAGTTTATCTAAAAAAGTATATTTTCAATTTCCTAAGTGTATTACTATGGAATTCCACAGTGTATGTTTACGATGTAAATGGAAATATTATAGAAATAGACGAAGGCCGAAGAAAACGTGGCACAATTAAATAAATCAAATATTGAATTTCGGCTACGTGAGGAGTCGGAGAAATCGACGTGCGTGCATGACACGAAGTATGCATGTTGAGGAAGCGAGAGAAATATCATGTCAGAAAAGAAAAGTGTGGCAGCCCATTATTTCTGTCTACCCCTTCGGAAAGACGGCGTGATTGGTTGGTTAGTTAGTTAGGTATCAAACGGTTGGCGAAATATTTTTTTAATCGAAATTTTCGATTGGAGCGCGACACTGGGAGTCCCATCTCTATCAGACGCTCTTCAAGTTTCGGGGAATTCTGTCACCAAGCGTGTAACAGGTTGCTGGATACATACAGGTTTCATCATAAGACCAATACCACCAGGTTACTAGCTAAAGAAGGAGACAGCTTTCGAAACTTGTGCTGGAAAAATACAGCGGTGAAAATACTAACGGGGACAAGCCAACAAAATCACGAAATTATTATTTTTTTAAATCAGTTTAGTGTCTCAAAAGAAAGTTTATATTTAGTGGATCGATTAAAAATAAAGTAATATAACTTTGAGCAATCTCGAAATTTTAGAAATTAAAAAAGCTATTAAAAATAAAGAAAATATTATAAATAATGAAATAAATTTAACGTCAAGTCCAATCTTTGATTTATTTCCTTTGTTGTAAGTTTTTTTATTCACTCTACACTAGCGGCATCTATTAAGATTGGGAAGCATTAAGCAGAAAATCTTTATTAATGCACTGTGAAAGTTTCTGCAAATCATACAGTACTAGATTACGCCTGGAGATGTCTCTCCAATTGTTATGCCTACTTGGACCAGTTATTTTATACAACATTTTGAATGTATACAATTTCCCATTCTGTTCCCAGAAAAAACAATTTACATCTTCGTCTCTATTGAGATACAATTAATCCTTAAAAAAAATATTGTATACATTCAAAATGTTGTGTAACAATTTATTTACAAAAATAACACTTTTATGACTTATCCCGCTTTGCCCAATCACCGCAGAATAACAATTTGAGTATCAAGTGTTTCATTTGTCTCCCAAAGTAATTGCTTTTTGCTTTAAAATATATCTTTTATGTACACAGATTTTTCTCGGGTTTCATGACGTTCGAAACGGCCAAAAATCTCAGGTGTTTAAAAGGCTTTGTAAACAGAGTAACAAAAAGAAATATCTGCCGTAATTAATTTTGCGTGTCGTATTGTAATTTTTTTTTATTAAATACAATACGCGGCGGGTGAATCATGTCACAATGTAAGAGTTTTATACATATATGAATGAGTTAGTCCAAATTACTGCGAAGAACCACAAAAACACTACTGTACAAGACCCTGATCAAACCAGTACTCACATATGCCTCTGAAACCTGGGTGATGACAAAACACACTGAAAGGTCCATCGCAGCATTTGAAAGAAGGGTTCTTAGGACAATATATGGCCCAGTGAGAGACCACAATGGTTGGCGTCGTCGATATAACCGAGAGCTATATGATATCTAAAGAGCCCGATGTGATCAGATCCATCAAAGTAGGGCGCTTGAGATGGGCTGGTCACATAATCAGAATGGACGACGACAACCCTACAAAACGCCTCACGCTCTCAGTACCACAGGGACGTAGAAGACCAGGAAGGCCCAAAATGCGATGGATGGACAGTGTCAACATGGATGCATCGGTGTTGCAAGTGAGAAATTGGAGAATAAGGGCATCACACAGACAAGAATGGAGGAAGCTCCTGGATTCAGCCAGGGCTGTCGAGCTTAGGATGATGATGATGATGAATGAGTTATAATACTAACTAACTAATTAACCATCACTACTAATACTACATCGACAGTATATATCAGGCTAGGCTTGCATTTAATAAAATGTCGAAAATAATAGAATCAAATAATATAGACCTAAAACTGAGAATACTCCTCATCAAGACCTATGTATGGAGTATCTTGATGTACGGCTGCGAGACATGGTGCCTATCCGAAAGAGATAAGCGGAGACTAGAGGCTTTTGAGACGTGGTCCTATAGAATACTATTAGGAATTTCCTGGAGAGACCACATCACGAATGATGAAGTTCGTCAAGGAATCGAAGGAGGAAGGCACCTGCTCAGGACTACGTCCGAAAGGCGTGCAAGATGGATCGGCCATGTAATACGTCAAGAAGGTCTCTTGCATGCCATGATGGAGGGTATGACCGAGGGGACAAACTCTAGGGGACGCCCACGCCGAGAGTACCTGTAGGACCTGTTGGTGGACGTGCGCTGCTCATCATATGCAGATTTCAAAAGAGCCGCACAAGACAGGGAAGAATGGAAGAGAATAATAGAAGAAATTGCTGCAAACCAATCCCAGGATTGAAACTTTCTAACTAAGTAATACTAAATCACTACTAATACCCCATACTAAAATGTTTTATTTTTAAAAAAAATATTATTTTAACTAAATATTTATTTTTAACAAAATGATGCTGTCGAAGAATATTGTCTATCTCGGACACAAGTTCAAATTAGGGAAGGAAAATCTTCTTCTTCTTCTTCCTCTTAGTTTAGGACGTGACGGTGGGCTGTCCTGGGATGATGATGTCCAGCCATCTCTCCATCTCTTTGGCGGTCTTCCTGGTAATCTTTTGCCGCTTGGGTTTTCATCTTTAACAATTTTTGCGATTCTTGTATTCTCCATGCGGTCCACGTGGTCTCTCAAAAGGCGCCTTCTGCTTCTTCCCCGTCTTACTATGTCCTCAACACCACAGAAACACCTTATCGTTTCATTTCAGATCCGATCTCTGAGGGTTTTGCCTGCGATGGAGCGTAGGGTTGGCATTTCTTCTACTCTAAGAAGGTTTTTAGTTCTATTGGCATCGGCTATGACCTCTATTCAATACGCCATGATTTTACTTTCGGTTAGCATATTTGTTCCACTATATGGTGTCGCACAAGCAGCCAGCCACGGCTGTCGCTTTGTTGGTTTGTGCTAGCACTTCGTCATATAGGTCACTGTAGCTACCGATCTCTACGCCTAGGTAAGTGAATCGCATGACTTGCTCAATAGGTGTGTTATCGATGATCAGTTTACATCTGAGCGGCTCTTTTGATTTCGTTAAGCACTTCGTTTTACTAGCAGAAATCGTCATGTTATATTTTTTAGATGTGAGGTGGAATTTGTAGAGCATTCTCTGAAGGTCATCTTCATTATCTGCCAGTATTGCAACGTCGTGAGCATAGCATTCTATATTGATAACAAATGATGGAAGGAAAACCAGACTGCGGAATATCCAGACATACGAGTATATCATGATTTTGAAAAAAATCAGGCGAATCGTCAGACGATATAAAAAAAGAGAACGTGAAGTGAATATTGATGATATCAAGAATATAACAATATTTGTTAGTGTATTCGCGATTGCCCGATCGATAGAAGCCTAAAGCTAATTTTTTAAATGCCAAAATGTCAGCGAAGAAGCCGTTCAAATCCGACATAATAATCTGGACACGATGAACCGAAGACAGATGCTTTGATGGATGTACCAAACAGGCCAGTTAAAAAAAATAAACATAAAAGTAATTTAACGACGAAAACAGATGTTACATTAAGTGGCTGAAACCGTTTAGGTTTGTGTGTAGCACCAGATTTAGAATCAAATAAAAAATGGTGTTAAATAGAAACGTAAATATTGAACTGAAAATTCTATATACTCGTATGTATTTTTTCTCGAACAATGATGTAAAACTTCATATTTAATAATTAATACGAATGAAAACGGGTGTTTTCTGGAAGTTTTATTATATTTCATGTGAATGACGTGTTTCGCCTGTCTAAGGCATCAGCAAATGTTCATAATTATAAAACATGGAATGACCAATATTATCAAATTTTAATTTTAGATAAACTTAAGGATTAACAATGTGGAATTCCATCATGACGAATTTTATGAATTAAAACACTGTTTTTTTCCACTTTTGAGTTTATTTTTCTCGACATGATTCGAAGGCTTACACCTTCATCATCGGGGGAATAATATAGACTGTTTAATGTAATAAGTTTATATCGTTCTCCCGATGATGAAGATGTAAGCCTTCGAAACATGTCAAGAAAAATAAACTCATAAGTGGAAAAAAACAGTGTTTTAATTCATAAAATTCGTCAGTCAAATTAAAAATTTTAAAGTCGCAAGACCCAATCTATGCCTCAAGACTAAAGTCTTCAACTAGTGCGTCTTGCCAGTCATGACGTACGGAGCCGAGACGTGGACACTGACAAAAGGTCTAGTCTACAGATTCAAGGTCGCCCAACGCGCCATGGAAAGAGCCATACTTGGAATATGGTTTGGTTGGAGATTTAGAAACGAACATATTCAACAACAAATCAAGGTGACAAAGTGGCTGAAGCGGCGATGGGCTGGTCATATCTGTTGGAGAACAGACGGCCGATGGGGGAGACGGGTTCTGGAGAGGAGACCGCGTACAGGATTCCGCAGAGTTGGACGTCCCCCTGCCCGCTGGACCGACGATCTGAAGAGGATTGCTAGACGTGGATTAATGGGAGCGGCAATGGATAGGGGGCGGTGGCGTGCTTTGGGAGAGGCCTACATTCAGCAGTGGATGACAGACGGTTGATGATCATGATGAAGATCCAATATCTTGCGTGTTTGACTCGCTGTATGAATGTGGAGGAATCTAATAGATATATTCAAATCAAATCAAATCAGTTTATTTAAGGCATCTATTGAGTACAGGTAAAATATTATAAAAATACAACATAGTACCAGGAACGCATTAGAGATGGTTCGACATCAGGAAGACAAGATACTTTCTAAAGTCAAGAGTATTTGTCTCCTGAACGTCCTTTACTAATATGAAAGACGTCGATCTCCGAGGAGACCGCGTCCAGCAGACTAATTTCTCTTCCCACCGGTGTCACCAGAGGCAGATTGGTTCTAGTGGCCGGTAGGTAAAACAATCTGTGCTGTCGCTGTCGAAGAAATCTGTCAGGGACAAAAAGACCAACCCCCTGTAGCACGGCCGAGTTCTCGAAATATCCCCTGATTAATTTAAAGAAATGGGTGGATGAGATGCCCATCTCTTCGAAGCTGTAAAGAATTGGTTCCGAGCATTCCTAAAAGAAATGCCGTGGGATAGAGCCACGGATAACTACCATACTCCCTCATGTAGAGATACCTCAATTTTTTTTTCTGAACCCTCTCCAGCATAACAAGATGTGTCAAGATAGAGTAGTGTGGCGGTCCATTCTCTCTGCCTACCCTTCCGGCGTGATGGTTGTTAGTTTGTTGGCTATCTAGTTTTAATCGAATTAAAAAAGTGTCATAATTTAAAAAAACATCTCTGTACTGCTGATATTTGGCTCTTTAAACAAATGAGTTGGTCGACCACTGTTCTATTCCAATGTCATGACGGGTTGCTCACATTATTTTTATATTAGTATTCTTCTTCTTCTTCGGCCTATTCCCATACACTTCTAGACAAAGGCCTCCTCCATTCGCTTCCATGTCACTCTGTCTTGTGCAGACTGCATCCAGGTTATTCTGACATGTCTGTTGAGGTCATCCGTCCACCGTAGTTGCGGTCGCCCTGTTCTTCTCTTTGCCGTCCACGGTCTCCAAATCAGCAGTCTTCTTGTCCATTTTTTTGTCCGAGGTTTTGGCTACGTGACCTGCCCATTGCCAATATTAGAGTCGCTACCCGGTGGATGATGTCAGTGATCTTTGTTTTTTCTCTCACCGTATCGTTTCTGACTCTAAACTAACTCTTGCATATTATTTTTACGTTCTAATCTTATCGTAATTGTAGATGGTGATCCTTATAACAAAATAGGATGGTTTTACATCTGAGGGTGTGGGTCCGTCTCTGCCCGGGGCGCATAAGCATCTCAGTCCGGACCGACCGGTTTGATACGGCTATCCCATAACGGAATATGGATGCCGGCGTGTCTGTTTAGCCAACGATATGTACTCTTCTGAAGTCCTCGCAGTCGTTGGGACGTATCGAAGAAAAAAACGCGTTCCTGATTAACAAACCAACTAAAAAAAATCATCACGCCGCACACTGGATCTATTTGGCAAAAACATGGACTTAGGGGTCGAACTCCGAATTTTGCCCCAATTTTTTTAAAATTAGGTCCTTTGTGTGATTCCAAACCACTTTTGTCATTTAACTTTTTTTGATATAACTGCTAATTTCCAAGAAAAATAATGTTTTTTTTTTTGTATGAAGCAAAACTGATTTTTTCAATTATTTCGGAATCAGGTGGATACTTACTTAGTAAGGATTATAGAGGGCATAATCTTCTACATTACTTGTAACGACATCTACTTCATATCTCTGCCCATTTAAAAGCAGCAGACATTATAAGCTCGTCAGAATTAATTAAAATTTATAATGTCTGCTGCTTTTAAACGGGCAGAGATATGAATTAGATGTCGGAACAAGTAATGTAGAGGATTATGTCCTCTATAATCCCTACTGCTGTACGGATGTGAGACTTGGAAGTCTACCGCAGACGTTATTGGTAAACTCCATGTGTTTATAAATAGGTGCCTTCGCTCAATATTCCAAATCTATTGGCCCCAAACAGTGTCAAATGCCGTTCTCTGGACTATGGCAGGCGAAAAGCCAATTAGAGAACAAGTCGCTAGGCGCAAATGGCAGTGGATCGGTCACACTCTGAGACGAAACCCAGCCTGCATCGCTCAGGGCGCACTAGACTGGTCCCCTATGGGGGGAAAGAGAAAGCGAGGCAGACCTAGAGCCACCTGGAGAAGAACCCTGCAGGACGAGGTTAAGGCAGCAGGTCTCACTTGGGACGATGTTAAGCATCAGGCATGCGATAGAGTCGGGTGGAGAAGATTCCTTGAGGCCCTATGCACCACGAAGGTGTGACAGGACAAAAAGAAGAAGAAGAATCCCTACTAAGTTTGGTTTTGACGTATCCACCTGATTCTGAAATAATTACAAAAATCAATTTTGCTTCATACAAAAGAAACACTAACATTTTTTTTCTTGGAAATTTGCAGTTATATCAAGAAAAGTTCTAATGTAAAAGTGATTTGGAATCACACAAAGGACCCAATTTAAAAAAAATCAGGGCAAAATTCGGAGTTCGACCCCTAAGTCCATGTTTTTGCCAAATGGATCCAGTGTGCGCCGTCTATTTGAAAGGGTACATGAAATAATGGACGCCAAACTCTTATTTCCTGACATACTCTCGATTCCTCAACTCAGTGGCGGTATTCCCATAGAAGCCCAGAACCCGTAAGAAATTTTGAATCAAAACCTCTTCTGGCTTACAGAGGTTAAGCTCTTGTGGCTATTCCTCTTACGTCTGATGGGAACATTGTTGGAAGTTGATTTGGCGGGTTGTTGGTTTTTTTAAATATTTTTTTTATATGCCGAGCCATAGAGGGCTCCCTCCGCTAACCCGAAGCTGTTATAGGCGCAGCGACGCCTTTCGTCAGCTTCACTCGTGCACTCCCTAGGCCCGTCCCCCGTCCATGCGGGACTTACGTTAAAAAAATATATATAATATATATATGTATATTTGCAACCAAGAGGGACCCAGACCACTTTTAAGCTACGCTACTCTCCCTTGATGTAAATCCAGCAAAACTGTAAGTAGTTTCGAGTCGTTTATTGGGATAATTTACTGCTTTTTTAAGGATTAATTTTATCTCAATAGAGACGAAGATGCAAATTGGAAACCGATTATGGTGATCGAGGTGTTTACAGGACTTATGACCTGTCATTGGTTGGGTTAAGCGCACGCTTTATGTATTACAACATTCCCCATTCCACCTTATTATGACCACCTTGTCTGACAAATTTTTTGGAAGTCATATACTCGTATATGTTAATATCCAACACCACAATTCACATGTCAACAACAACAACAACAACAAACCATCACGCCGTTTCCCCGCAGGAGAAGGCAGAGAGAATGGACCGCCACACTACTCTATCCTGGCACACCTCTCTAGATTCCTTCACATTCATACATCGAGTCATACACGCACGTCGATACTTCCGGCTTCTGACATGACCAACTTTTAATATTTGATTAATTTGGTCATGCCATGTTTTCCTCGGTCTACCTCGACTCCTTACTCCATTTACATTGTTAACGTATATTTTTTTAGCCATTCTTTCTTCACCCATGCGCTCCATATGTCCGAACCAACGAAGCGAACCTTTCATAATTTTGTTCATAATACCTTCTTTCGCTCTACATTCCTTCCTAATATCAGCATTTGAGATTCTGTCGTACATCGTTCTACCACACATACGTCTTAGGGACCTCATCTCTACCGCATTTATTCTGCTCTCATCTTTCTTCTGCCAGTTCCATGCTTCGCTTCCATACATAAGGGTTGGAACCAGAACTCCATTGTGAACGGCCATTGCCAAGAGAGACCCAGACCACATTTAAGCTACGCTACTCTCCCTCAATGTAGATTTGTATTGCCAGCAAAACCGTAAGTAGTTTCGAGTCGTTTATTGGGATAATTTATTGCTTTTTTGTTTGTGAATCATGATATTTTTGTCACATATGAAATATCTTTTTCTGTTAGCTGCATTTTTGCTTACGAGAGGAGTAAAATCGGGATGTTGATGCGTGTAGTTTATTTAACGATGCCGTAACGTATGCGGGACGGATGCTGTGTGGTTGTGCAACGCATTCCGCTGCCATTATAATTGATGGGCGGGAAAGCAATACACAAAATGGAGCGCCACCCGGCACATTTGACCAATTTTTTGACCAGCTGAAACATACGAATTAGAATCGTATATAATCAACAGAGGAAGGATGGAAAATAAGTAGCCTTTCAACTAACTAACTAACTAACCATCACGCCGTCTCCCCGAAGGGGTAGGCAGAAAGAATGGACTGCCACACCTTTCTTTCCAGACATATTTCTCTCGCTTCCTCAACATTCATACATCGTGTCATGCACGCGCGTCGATTTCTCTGACTCCTCACATGGCCGACATTCAATATTTGATTTATTTGATCGTGCCACGTTTTCCTTGGTCTTCCTCTATTTCTGGTACCATTTACATCATTAACATATAATTTTTTTACCATTCTTTCTTCATTCATTCTTTCCATATGTCCAAACCATCTTAATGATCCTTTCATTATTTTGTTCATGACACCATCATTCGCACCGCATTCACTTCTTATATTTTCATTCGACACTCTATCATACACAGAGTATCCACACATTCGTCTAAGAGATCTCATTTCTACTGCATTTATTCTACTTTCATCCTTCCTTTGCCAGTTCCATGCTTCGCTTCCATACATAAGGGTCGGTAGAAGAACACCATTGTGCACTGCCATTCTAGCTTTTTTGGATAGGTTTTTGTTTGCGATGACAACTTTAAGTGCACCATTCACTTTGTTGCCTGCCCCAATCCTTCTTTCAATATCCCTCTCCACTCGCCCATCTCTTGTAAACATACTACCTAAATACACGAACTCAACTACTTGCTCCAAATTTTCACCATTCACGCTAATGTTGCAGACTGTCGTGGTTTCTTCCTTTTCAAAAATCATTACCTTGGACTTATTAACATTCATCATCAGATCATTTCGCATGCATACCTCATACATACAATTCACCAGGACTTGTAGTTCATGCTCGTTGTCAGCAAGTAGGACAGCGTCATCCGCATACAAGAGACAGCTTACTGACACTCCGCTCATTTTGGCACCTACATCCAACCCTTTCAGCTCTCTCATACAATTGTCCATATACAGATTAAATAACCACGGGGGCATTACGCAACCCTGTTTGACACCTTTATTGATATCAAACCAGGCTGTAAGATCTCCATTTACTCTGACACTAGCAGTGCTTTCCGTGTATAGCGACTAGTAGCCTTTCACATTGCGTTAAAAAGATCTTCTGCTTAATGCTTAAAATCCAATCTTCATAGATGGCGCTGGTGTTGTAGATTGAAACTACCATGTAAAGGGTGGTGTTACAGATTAACATATATACAACTTCCAAAAAATTGTCAGACATAGTGGTCATAAGAAAATGTGGAATGGGGAATGTTGTATTACATAAAGCGTGCGCTTAACCCAACCAATGACATGTCATAAGTCCTGTAAACACCTCGACTACCATATTCTGTTCCCAATTTGCAACTTTGTCTCTATTGAGATACAATTAATCCTTGAAAATAATATAGATAGGCTAGATTTTTTCTTCAGTACTGCAGCAAATGAAGAAACTAATTTTTATTTGTATTATAAATAACAGGTCGTTTGAACCTAATTACTGTGTACAATTTTTAGCGATTATATTGATTCTCAATTAATCAATAAGTATATTTAGGTAGTACGTTTACAAGAGATGGGCGAGTGGAGAGGGATATTGAAAGAAGGGTTGGGGCAGGCAACAAAGTGAATGGTGCACTTAAAGTTGTCATCGTAAACAAAAACCTATCCAAAAAAGCTAGAATGGCAGTGCACAATGGTGTTCTTCTACCGACCCTTATGTATGGAAGCGAAGCATGGAACTGACAAAAGAATGATAAAGTAGAATAAATGCAGTAGAAATGAGATCTCTTAGACGAATGTGTGATGCTCTGTGTATGATAGAGTGTCGAATGAAAATATAAGAAGTGAATGCGGTGCGAATGAAGGTGTCACGAACAAAATAAAGAAAGGATCATTAAGATGGTTTGGACATATGGAAAAATGAATCAAGAAAGAATGGTAAAAAAATTATGTGTTAATGATGTAAATGGAACCAGAAATAGAGGAAGACCGAGGAAAACGTGGCACGATCAAATAAATCAAAAATTGAATGTCGGCCATGTGAGGAGCCAGAAAAATCGACGCGCGTGCATGACACGATGTATGAATGTTGAGGAATCGAGCGAAATATGTCAGGAAAGAAAGGTGTGGCAGTCCATTCTTTCTGCCTACCCCTTCGGGGAGACGGCGTGATGGTTAGTTAGTTAGTTTAGTTTTTTTTCCTCAACATTCACACATCGTGTCAAGCAACCATGTCAATTTCTCCGACTCCTCACGTTGCCGACATTTTGATTGACCAATATCTCTGACTCCCAATGCCGCGCCGCAATCGAAAATTTCGATTGAATATATATTTCGCCAACCGTTTTTTTCTTCTTCTCCGGCACTACAACCCTTGGTGGGTATTGGCCTCCTCCAAGAAACGTCGTTTTTCAAAACGATGTTTTTTAACTACTTCCACTTTTGTCTTTATTTCGACAGCGACCGGTTTCGCCAGGCTCGCTGGCATCGACTGACTGGTCATGCCAGCCACTGTGTCGATGCCAGCGAGCCCTGCGAAACCGGTCGCTGTCGAAATAAAGACAAAAGTGGAAGTATTTAAAAAACATCGTTTTATTTAATTATTATTTAAAATGAACTTCCATCAAGAGATTTCAGTAAAATCATTTGATTATCATTATTAGTTAGTTAAGCATGTCTTTTGCAATCACTGTTTCATATTGGGGATAAAAAAAAACTTTAAATCAAATTTTATTTTATATTATTTATTTTAGATTTATTTTGTGGGTGTTGCACGATCAAAGTGTGCGCGGGAGATGCCTATTGGTGGCGATGAGGTTCGCAACCCATCACACCGCGTCTCCCGCGGAGCGAAAAGAGAAGGATGGAGTGCCGCATCAGTAAAAGTGTGACAGTCCATTCTTTCTGCCTACCCTTTCAGGGAGATGGCGTGATGGTTAGTTAGTTAGTTAAATAAAAAAAAATGAGAAAGCGAAAGTGATACTAAATAGTTATCCGCTGCCCAAGTAAAATATAACAGCCTCAAAGGAAATTAAAAACAAGTCGTGACAAACGTTCAAATTATCCGATCATGTCGTTACCGAATTTTGATCGCAGCTCCGGCAACATAACGCGTTAGATAACTAACTTAACTTGTTGGAACGAAATTTCAATAGTGTATCAATTACGTGAAATACCAATTCGTTAATATTCTACAGTTAAAAATTCACTATCGAAAGTTCTGCCACAATTTTCGGACAAATTTTTAAAACAATAACAAGATTCGTATGTTTCTAAGATGGCAGTGCATAATGGTGTTCTTGTACCGACCCTTATGTATGGAAGTGAAGCTTGGAACTGGCAAAAGAAGGATGAAAGTAGAATAAATGCAGTAGAAATGAGATCTCTAAGACGAATGTGCGGCAAATCTGTTAGAGAGGGTTCAGAAAAGAATTCTGAGATATCTCTACATGAGAGAGTTTGGTAGCCATCCATGGCTTTATCCCACTGCATTCCTCTTGGGCATGCTGGGGACCAATAGTTTGCAGATAAGAAGGGATGGGTGCACAATTACCCATTTCTTCAGACTTATCAGGGGATTCTTTGACAACTCCCTTATCTTGGAGGCTATCCATCTTTATGTTCCAGATGGTTATCTTCGACAGCGTCAGCACAGACTGTTTTATCTCCCAGCATGCAGAACCAATCTGCATCTGGGGATGCCGGTGGGGAGAGCAATCAAACTGCTGAACATGATCGCTTCGGAGATCGACGTCTTTCATATTCGTGAAAGTACGTTCAGAAGAGTACTCTTGACTTTGGAGAGTATCTTGTATTCCTAATGTCGAACCATCTCTCATGCGTTCCTGGTATTATATATTTTTTATGTTTTACCTGTTCTCAATAGACGTCTTAAACTATTATATAATTGTTGTTTGTAATATCTTTTGAGAAAATAAACTGATGTGATTTGATTAGTAGAAATCGTCATGTTAATAAATTAATTTGATTTGATTTAAACTATACCCAGTTTATTCCAACTCTTCTATACAGGTCTGCTGTTTGGTTCTCTCGACCAACCTGTATTTTGTGTCCCAAATAAATGTTCATATTTACTCACAGCTTCAATCTTGGCATTATCCATGATTTGTGCTGGTTGAGATCTTCTTCTTCTTCTTCTTCCTTGTTATAGACCTATTGTGTTCTCCATAGTGTTGCTCCTCCTGTGAGGTAGATTTCCAGCTGCCCATCTTTTAAGAGGTCTTCCACGAGGACGAGTCCCATGAGGCTGATTATTCAATGCAATATAGGGGAATCTGGTGGTATCCATTCTTTGAACATGACCGTACCAGTCCCATTTTCGCTGTCTGCTCCATCTTATAATATCCTCAACCTCACATATCTCTCTTATTTTGGTGTTCCTCACGCGACCTCTCAGTGTCTTGCCTGCTATCGCCTCAGTGTCTTCATTTCGGAAGTCCTCAAAACTTGTTTGGTCCTTACTGTGTCTGCCCTTGCTTCGACGCCATATGTTATAATTGGTCTTACGCATGCTTTATAGATTCTCATCTTACTCTTAATGGACACGTCTTTGTTTTTCCATATTGTGGATTTTAGAGCGCTAGAGATTGCAGCTGTCTTGTTTACTTGGGGTTGAATTTCTTCCCGCAGATCAGCTCCTCGCACCAGGTCTATGCCTATATACTTGAAGGTCCTGATCTGTTCTATGGGTTGTTTTTCTATAACCAGGTTACATGTTTTGGGTGTTTTGGAAATCATATTGGTCAAAAAAAATGAAGTAATATAATTATTAAGAGAAAGTGTAGAATGGGTACTCGAAGCTCATCTGTATTCGTAGTATATGCGGGCCCGGTACGTTTTTCTCAACAAGTTTGCGACGGCCTAGCCATTACGAGGTGATGTAAAATTACGATCGAGTCGTTCGAGTAACTGATAGAAATAATGAATTGGAATGACGGTACGAGGGTATATTTTTCAAAACTAATAGTCTGCAGATAAGGAGGGATGGGTTACAGACTTTCAACAATTTCTTTAGACTTATTAGGGGAGACAATGTTATTGTTAAGGATTAATTGTATCTCAATAGAGACGAAGATGTAAATTGTTTTTTTTTTAAACAGAATATGGTAGACGAGGCGTTTACAGGACTTATGACCTGTCATTGGTTGGGTTAAACGATCACTTTATGTTAACAACATTCGCCATTCCGCCCTTCTTACGACCACCACGTCTGACAAATTTTTGAAAAATGTATATAAGCTACTATGTTTAGAACACTTCACATTTTTTAGGTCAATCTACACTAGCGCCATCTATTATGATTAAATGTAAACATTAAGCAGAAAATCTTATTAATGCAATGTGAAAGGCTTACGCAATTATCATACTGCTAGACAACGCCTGATTAGTTAATTAATCCTTAAAAATGATTAACCCGCATTGGGTAAAATCCAGTATTTGTCTACAAGTATTTGTATACAATAAAAAAAAATATGGTTTCAAGCCCAAAAGAGTGAGAGAGTCCCACCTGTAAGACGTCCCAGTCAAAAGCCATCTGTTTAAAAAAATAGTTGCATTATGATTGTTATCGTCGACAGCGACAGCAAAAACTGTTTTATCCCCCAATATGCAAAACAAACTTGAGTCTGGTATTGCCGGTGGGAAGAGCAATCAAACTGCTGAACATGATCGCTTCGGAGATCGACATTTTTCAAATTGATGAAACAATGATGAAAAGGAAAATACTCCAAACATTGGATAGAATTCAGTCTCATTAGTGTCGTATTTGTTAATTTGATACTAATGTGCTACTGCTTTATTTCTATGCATTCTTCCAAATCGGTGGCTTAAATGTTTTTATAATTGTAATGTCTATTTGGCTAAATAAATTAGATTTAAAATTAAAATTAAAATAAAGCAAACACGTAAAAAGTGACGAAAAATTCAGAGTAAAAGAACGGGGTGGTGTTTCAATTCATTCTGCCTACCCCTTCGGACACCCGGCATGAAAGTTAGTTAATTTAGGCTTTCGCTCGAGTCACAATTAACGTCGGATATACACGTAAGGACGTGTAATAAATTAAGATTACCACTTACAATAATTCAAATGCAGAACACCCGATGTCTGATAGTGTGAGATTTTTACCTGAAACAAAGAAAAAAACAAAATTAGTTCAATGATTGTGCAAAAATCAAAATGAAAAGTATTTGAATTACATTGATATGAATGTAATTCACATGGCAGCAAGGGATTTGCTTTATCGAAGCGAATCAAATGATTCACATAGCATTGTTGCATTACTTTCTGTTAAACTATTATATTTGCTGGATAGGGCGGATCGATTTTTTCAGATGTTTTAATATCCAACAAATCAAAGATCATCAAAATCGGTCCGGCCATTCTTGAGTTATAAATGGTGTAACGAACACGACTTTTTTTCAAATATAGGGTTATTTTTTTAGAGGTATAAAATACATATTCAAAATGAAAAAAAAAAATTAAAATAATGTTAATGTCTATGATATTGGCTTTATTTAATAGCTAATTTTATGCTATTATTGTTTAAATATGATTTCGGGCATATGAGCGCCATACCTAGCTTGAATGAAGCGCAATCGTGAAATCCAATTTTCGACAATTGTCGTCTTTGTGGATGCGTATTATCCACTAGAATGTACGTGGTGCGAAAACAATCCATTGACTTCCGAATAACTTGCTCGGATGGACGATTATGTCGACCGTAAAATGGACGTAGTGCACGATAAGTTTGGCGAACCGAACCGTGATTTTCAAAATAAATTTGCACAATTTGCAAACGCTGTTCTGACGTCAGTCTTTTTGTGGTGAAATGGCAAAACGTACTGACTACAAATCAACTGTCAATTGTCAAATTGACATCTAAAAAAAACACCCTATTACTCTCTAAAAAAAACACCCTATTACAATCGCTATATGTTACCGGCATAAAGACGAGCTGTACCATATTTACAAAGCTCCCAGTCTCTCCACACAGGTCAGACTGAATAGACTGAGATGGGCCGATCACGTGCAGAGGATGCCGTCATCGCGAGCCCCAAAAAGATTGCTGGAGTGGCACCCAGGTGGTAGAAGACCAATTGGACGACCAAGGCTGCGATGTGAGGATGAAGTTGGGAGAGATGGGGCGAAATTGTTACGAGTGTCAGATTGGAGGGTCGAAGCGGAGGACAGGAGGAGTTGGAGGCGAAGAATACAGGAGGCCAAGGCTCGATATGGGCTGTAGGGCCATCGAAGAAGAAGAAGATTTGTTACCGTAA
This sequence comes from Lepidostoma basale, assembly GCA_022606425.2. Taxonomy (NCBI): domain Eukaryota; kingdom Metazoa; phylum Arthropoda; class Insecta; order Trichoptera; family Lepidostomatidae; genus Lepidostoma; species Lepidostoma basale. The sequence continues at coordinate 83,713 of JAHDVF020000843.1, read as the reverse complement.
ATAAATAAAATATACCACGTGATGGTTAATAAATAAGTTAAATTTCAATTCAATTTCACATTAAATTTCAATTTCAGACAGCCTTCCACATCCTCTGGGAGTGTAGTTTCCTGGTGAGCGCGCGGAATCGGATGATAGATGATGTAAAAGTGGCTGTCTTTTCCCGGTCTGGAACTCAGATCTGACGGATAGTCAACATAACTTTGGGTGTTTGAAAGTGTTCGTGAGAGCGTGGATTAATGCATTTGCCGAGGCCGACACTTAGCCGGCCTCCACGTATATAAGGATGCTGGGGCTGCTGCTCCTGGATAGATGGGTTTCTACGGTTGTCTACCCTACCGGAATTCACCGTAATTTGTGCTGTTTCTTGTCCTCTGAGGGTGCGTTATTTTCCAGCTGGGAGAGGGAGGTTGCCCCTGTGACGGGCTTCGTCCCTCTCCCTCTTGGCCATAATAATAATTTGTGCAGTGGTTTTATTTATTTATTTAATATTATGAAATGCTTCCTAAACCTCGTCCTTTGGCCTACATGCCAAAAACTGTACTCCACGTTATTTTTTTTTTTCCCATCCCGCATTTGTCTCCTCTGCCTCTACTGTTCTTCCCGCTGTATATTCCTGTGGTGTATAATTATTTTTATATTTTATATAATGTTTCTAAAATGTTCATGTATTATATATTATGTTTATTTATTCAATAAAGTACAGCGGAGCATAGAAGTAAGATTGAGTAGATTAAATGTGGTCTGGCACCCCCTTCTTGTTGCCGTATTTAAATGTAAGTCCCGGATGGACCGGGGACAGGCCCAGGGAGTGTACGAGCGAGGCTGATAAAAGGGCGCCGCTACACCCTATAACAGCCTCGGGTATGTGGCGGGAACTTCTTTGTTCCTTTAAAAAAAAAAAAAGTTATTTTTCAATACGCAGAAATGCAAAACGATTACATTGATCCATTTAGAGATTTAATGTGTCCTCTGGTTCGAATCCGCTCAGAATAATAAATCATTTCGTGAGCCGCGGTGTTACGGCGCACGTGCTTGGCTCGCAAAACTCGAACCCGGGTCCGCTCCTCGGCCGAGGATTAGCACGGTAGGTCCACCTGGCATTGAGGCGGCACAAGGTCTAGTGTGCTGTTACGGCTTCTCTTGCTAATACTGTACAATCCCATCTGTCCGCTTATGTACATAATAGAGATTACCGATTTGAATATCTAGTTTGGAATTCCATAGATAAATACAGATGTCTGTAGTTACTGTCGTAATTAAACCCTCCTTTATCGATGATGTGTACCTAGTACACATTGAAAATAATTAAGAAGAAAACAATTCGAGGATGAGATGTCGGCTCTCTTGCGATCTTTCGTCTAACTAACTAACCATCACGCAGAAAGAATGGACTGCCACACTTTTCTTTCCTGACATATTTCTCTCGCTTCCTCAACATTCATACATCGTGTAATGCACGCGCGTCGATTTCTCTGACTCCTCACATGGCCGACATTCAATATTTGATTTATTTGATCGTGCCACGTTTTCCTCGGTCTTCCTCTATTTCTGGTTCCATTTACATCATTAACATATAATTTTTTTACCATTCTTTCTTCGTTCATTCTTTCCATATGTCCAAACCATCTTAATGATCCTTTCATTATTTTGTTCATAACACCATCGTTCGCACCGCATTCACTTCTTATATTTTCATTCGACACTCTATCATACACAGAGTATCCACACATCCGTCTAAGAGATCTCATTTTTACTGCATTTATTCTGCTTTCATCCTTCTTTTGCCAATTCCATGCTTCGCTTCCATACATAAGGGTCTATTTTTCGTCTAAAATACTTTAAATATGTTTATTTTTTTAATGTACACAAATACTTGTAGACAAATACTGGATTTTACCCATTGCGGGTTAATCCTTTTTTAAGGATTAATTGTATCTCAATAAAGACGACGATGTAGATTGTTTTTGGAAACAGAATATGGTGGTCGAGGCCTTTACAGGACTTATGACCTGTCATTGGTTGGGTTAAGCGATCGCTTTATTCTGTTTCCAAAAACAATTTATATCTTCGTCTCTATTGAGATACAATTAATCCTTACTTTAAATATGTTCTAAGTCTAATCTTTAATGTTTTTGTTGTTTTTCTCATTGGGATTTTTATATTGCTAAATTTTCTGGTAATTTTTTATAACTTTATTAAATAAATAAATAAATAATAAAACTTAGTTTACACCACCTTGAAGTATTAAAAATCAAGGTATAGTTCTGAAAGACGTTCAATATTTGATCGTGCCACGATTTCATCGGTATTTCTCTATTTCTAGTTTCATTTACATCGTTAACATATACAGGGTGTCCCAAATTACGACGTCAACCCGGAAACAGATGATAGGGCAAGTCATGCTCGTTATGAGAAAAATGTAAAAAAAAAAGTTTTATACTTTTGAAATTATAGGCATTTAAAAAAAAATCGAGAAAATCAACATCCTGTGATGGTCTTTTAACTCCCGTTTCTACAAATCTTTACTTTTTATAATTTTTATTTTTATTATGTAATCCTGAATAATGTTTCTATAAATTGTTTCCTAAAATTTGTAGCTAACTACTCCAGCTTGGAAGAAAATGTTACTTTTTGCCCAACCAAGTATTAAAAATTAAAACTACGCCCAATTTTAACTGACTGTACTGAAAATAAAATGTACAATGCTATTTAGGCAAGTGACTTTAAAAGTTGGCGCATTTAATGACGTCGTAATCTGGGACACCCTGTATATACATTTGGACTCACTAGACTCACGGGTCCCTAAATTAATCATAAATGGACACCCAGGTGGAAGGAGACGATTGGAAAGACCCAGACCGAGATGGGAGGCTCAGGTCAGGAAGGATGCGGAGCAGCTTCTCTGGGTGGTTAATTGGATGATGGCGGCAGAGGACAGGCGAAGTTGAAGGCACCTCTTATCAGAAGCCAAGGCTCGATCTTAGATCTCGATTAAGGCGGTCGCCAAAGTTTGTGCTTGGACAGCGTTTTGGCACAGTCAATCTACCGATCGCAGAAGACTTAGCTGATCGCAATGTAGACCGTCTAGCATTCAGGTTCTCGTTGATGCAGAGTTCAGATATATAAGCTGGTGCCATTCCATGCAACGCCTTATAGACCGTCCAGCAGAGCTTGTATTGTATCCTTTCTGGACATTTCAGCCAGTGGAGCTCCTTAAGATGCTGTGTTATGTGACAACTCTTTGGCACACCCCTTATCAGTCTTGCTGCTGCATTGAATGTAGACTGGAATTTATTTGTTTGCCGTTTGGGGATGTTGGCGTAGACTCCATTGCAGTAATCTAGTCGGGACGCGACGAAGGAATTGATTAATGTTTTAAAACTGTCAACGGGAATATTTCTTTTTATGGATCTTAATTGCCTTAGATGAAAAAAGCAATTGCTGACTGTTTTATTGATTTGAGTTTTCAATGAAAGATCAGTCTCTAGATGGACGCCAAGAAGTTTTATTGTTTTTTTAGGAGATATATCTGTGTCGGATGTAGATACTGGGGAGCGATCAATTAAGTTTTGGCGCTTGGTTAGTTAGTTACTTTAGAGACAGTTCTATAGGCACGGATCAACAGGATGTCGGGGATTATTATAGCGATGGGACGCCATTGTCCAGAGGCGAGCGCTCCTACTTCCGGGCCACGTGACCGCCATATCCTACGTGCATTCTACGGGACGGCGACATTATACGGCTTTTGTCAGTTCCTACGGGCGTCATCCGCCGGCGGGCGCATGCGCTCCGCCCGGCAACTGGGCCATTGGCTAATTAAGAAGATTGAAAAATTGTTACCGGCAGCGATCGCGGTGCATTGCGATAGGACGCGAATACATTCAATTTTAAACAATCATAATGTTTATAGGCAAAAACAAGTGAGCCAGAGATTGATACGAAAGTAATTCGAAATGCACACGATGCGCATGTCCGAGAACGTTTTTGAATTTTTTTAGATTTTTTTTCTGATTATTTTTGTATGACAGTAGTGTAGAAAACAAAAGGAGTATAATTTGGTGTTGTTAATTGTGAAATTTTCAACTTGTGTAAAAAAAATGAAAAATTTATAATCGGGACACAGTAGCCTTAAAGCCTTTAAGCCTTAAACTTAAAGTTGTCATCGCAAACAAAAACGTATCCAAAAAAGCTAAAATGGTAGTGCAATTTGGTCATGCCATGTTTTCCTCGGTCGTCCTCGGCTTCTTTTTCCACTCACGCTGCTTGTGTACAACTTTTTAACCATTCTACCCTCATCCATTCGTTCCATATGTCCAAACCATCTCAGGGATCCTTTTTTAATTTTATCCATAATGCAGTCATCTGCCTTACATTTCTTTCTTATTTCATTGTTCGGTATTCTATCATACAACGTTTTTCCGCACATTCTTCTTAGTGATCTCATTTATATGGCGTTTATACTGCTTTCATCCTTCTTTTGCCATCTCCAAGCTTCACTTCCATACATGAGGGTTGGCACTAGAACTCCATTGTGTACTGCCATCTTTGTTTCTGTGGATATATTTCTTTTTGCAGTAATGACTTAATGATTCTCTCTTATTATCATTTTATTTAATCATTTCATAATCTTCCATCAAGGGATTTCAATAAAATCATCAGATAATCTTAAAATCGTTTATTTTATATACATTATATTATTTACCCATGATCATATCCATCCCAAAAACGAAGTGTATGACATTCTCAAGAAATCAACTGAGATGCGAAGTCTCCGTACGCCAGGAGGAAATCGAACAGGTGGACCTATTCAGATATCTCGGAAGCGTAGTAACCAGCTCTAATGACCTCCCCAGAGAAGTAAGGTCACAGGTGGATAGGGCTGCAGCGGTTGCAGGCTGCCTGAAAGATGTCATATGGAGAAACAAGGACATGAGGACTGACAGCAAGGTACGCATCTATAAGACCTGTGTGCGACCAATCCTCACATATGGCATTGAATCGAGGGCAGACACTGTCAAGACAAAGAGCATGCTCAGGACAACCGAGATGAAAACACTCCGCGCTATAGCTGGCAAGACCCTACGTGATCGAGTTAGGAATACAGCAATCCGAAAAATCTGCGAGGTCGAAGATGTGGTCAGATGGGGACGTCAAAGACGGCGATAATAATAATGGCATCAACACGTAGCAATAATATAATGGCATCAACACGTAGAAAGGATGAGCTACTATAGGATACCACACATAGCTCTCCATGGAACGCCAAACGGACAACGCCGACCAGGAAGACCCCCGAAACGGTGGAGAGAAAGCTGGAGTTCAGCGTCTCAACAGAACCCGCCTGAAATAACAGACTCCCGAGTCTACCAAAAGTTAAGAAGAATATTATTTACCGAGGTACTACACCAGGTAAACATAAATTGAGTTACGATGCTAAGCCAGCCAAAGCATCGGGCTATTGATGAACAGATGGGTCCAATTAGCCGTCAAAATGGCGACGGAAAGGTCCCGGGGTCCTAGCCGGCATTATTGGATTCCGAGTAGCACTCGCGGTAATCCAATTAGCCGCCCCAATTGCGGCAATTAAAAACCGACCACACTGTCCCACCGGCCAATATTGGCTAATGCAATTATTTCAGTTTTCACAAATAAAATTGGAGCAAGTTACTGAATTTACGTATCTGGGAAGTATGTTTACAAGAGACGGAAAAATGGAGAAAGACATCGAAAGAAGGGTTAGTGCTGTTAATCTTTCCCTTACGGTGCTAAAATAAAAACGTGCGTTCCTTCTCTCGCTTCCTTTACATTCAGACATCTTGTCATGTACGCACGTCGATTTCTCGATCGACTCCTCACGTGACCGACATTGAATATTTGATTGATTTGATCGTGCCACGTTTTCCTCGGCCTTCCTTTATTTCTAGGTCCGTTCACGTCGTTTACATCTACCTTCTTCACCATTCTGTCTTCACTCATTTTTTCCATGTGTCCAAACCATCTTAACGACCCTCTCATTATTTTGTTCATAACACTTTCATTCGCACTTGCATTTGATACTCTATCGTATACGGATTTACCACACATTCGTCTTAGAGATCTCATTTCTAATGCATTTATTCTACTTTCATCCTTATTTTGGCAGTTCCATGCTTATGGAACAAGCAGGTGAGAGCAGCATAAACGCGATAGGGATGAGATCTTTTAGTCGTATGTGGCTAAAATGATGTATGATAGAATTTTAAATGAAAAAAATATTATTCATGAAAGTAGGTTAGCGGTTTGAATGGAGGACAGAGTCGAGGAACACCAAAGAAAACATGCTCTAATTAAGTAAATCAAATAAAGGTCGGCCATCTTGGAAGTCAGAAGAATTGGCGTGCGTGTATGACTCGCTGTATGAATGTGAAGAAATCTAAGAGAGGTCTGTCAGGATAGACTAGTGTAGTGATCCATTCTCTATGCCTACCCTTTCGAGGAAACAGTGGGATTGTGTTTGTAAAAAATATCTTTTTTTTTTATATACAACAGGTTATTTGAACCCAATTACTATATATAATTTGTTTTAAGCTTTGATTCTCGTAACATGTGATAGGTAGCTAATCTATCGCCATTTTATTGTCACGTGAATTCTACACCAGACCAATGACAGTGTGACAATCACACTGCCATCGCCGGGAAATTCTACATGGCTGTCATAGCTCTTACCACTCTGCCACGAAGGTCTTGAATCTTGTCCGATGAAGGGTTAATATTTTGTGATGAGGTCATTTCATACTTTAAAAAATTCCAAAGCTCATATTCATGGTACGTGTCTCCATCAATACACACTGTACTTAATTTTGTTTAGGTGTATTACGCTTGAATAAAACTCCAAGTGATACTCTCATGAATAACACAAAATGGTTTTATAATCACAAAACATTGTAATTATGATAATCGTAATATAAATAAATAGGCAAAAACCCGGATGTCATTAAGAAGGAGTACGAGAATATTTTGAACACAAGAGAGCGAAAGAAGAATACTTCTTAGAATTTTGTTCTGATTCTTAATCTTATTTTGAATTAAATTGTATTTCAATAGAGACGAAGATGCAAATTGGAAACTGAATATGGTTGATCAAGGTGTTTACAGAACTTATGACCTGTCATTGGTTGGGTTAAGCGCACGCTTTATGTAATTACAACATTCCCCATTCCACCTTTCTTTATGACCATGTCTGACAATTTTTTTGGAACTTGTATATATGTTAAAGTCCTATGCCAGATTACACATGTCAGTTTCAATGTGCCATCTATGAAGATTTTGATTACATATGTTAATCTTTTTAAGATTACTCTATATATAATCCACATACTAACGCCATCTATGGAGATTTATGTTTATTAAGCATTAAGCAGAACATCTTTTTAACACAATGCGAAAGGCTACCCCGCCATCAGCGCATTGTTAGAAGCCGCCTGGAGATGTCACTCCTATCTATATGCCAAATTATGCATATTTTGAAGTTTATTCCGATTATTTTTGTATGACAACAACAACAATTGCGCTACAGCCCACTATGGGCCTCGACTTCCTCCAGAATTCTTCATCCTCCGGTTATTAACACCAATTGCCATGAGGTCCACCTCCACACCATCCATCCACCTCATTTTTAATCTTTCCACACTTCGTTTTCTATCTAGTTGCGTATTTTTATCATTTATTTATTTAAATATATCCAAAGCATTAAATAATTATTTTCAATATACTCAAGATACAAGTTAAAGATACACAACAATAAGTAATACGTAATAAAAAGAGCTAGAAAAAGATGCATGACAAATCAATAAAATGAATATACAATTATACTTAAATTTATTAAAAAAATAAAATAAAATATCAAACCTGCTTCGGACTAACCTGCCCTTCATCAGTGATATTAAATAAATATTTAAAATGTTATAAAATTGTTTACAAATTTTGTCAGTTTTGATAGGTGTTATTAAATTATTACAAAACTGACCATTTTTGTTAACAATATTATGAAATATATCGACTGAAGCAAAGTCGTGTGCCGACCCTTATGTATGGAAGTGAAGCTTGGAGTTGGCAGAAGAAGGATGAAAGTAGGATAAATTTCGTAGAAATGAGGTCACTAAGAAGAATGTGCGGAAAAAAACCATGTATAATAGAATATCTAATGATGAAGTAAGAAAATAATGTAAAGCAGATGGATACGTGCTAAATAAAATCAAGAAAGGGTCACTAAAATGGTTTGGACATATGGAACGAATGGATGAGGGAAGAATTGTTAAAAATATATATACAAGTAGGTTGAATAGAAAAAGAAGTCGAGGAGGGCCAAGGAAGACATGGCATGACCAAATTAATCTATTACTGAGATATCGACGAGCGTGCATGTCACGATGTGTGAATGTAGAAGAGGCGCGAGAGTTATGTCAGGATAGAACATTGTGGCGATCCATCCTCTCTGCCTACCCCTCGTGATGGTTAGTTAGTTAATTTTTATGAACTTATAAATAATTGTATGACAGAAGTCTACAAAAGAAAGGAGAACATTTTATCATGCATCGTCTTTGAGCATATTATACTCTGCGAGTGATTTAATTTCAACATTATTTTACCCCACTATATTGTCCTACTTTCGCCGCCATTTTTCCCGGAATTTCCCAGAATTTCCCAGAAGAATTTCCCATCCAGTTAGAAAATCCCCAGGATACGGTATCTAACACAGCCGACTAGCATTATTTCGTTATAATTCCGTCATATAGCGCGGCTTTCTTTGAAGCTGGTTCAGAATAAAATCTGTCTTATCTTGCCCTAGATTCTCCATTGTCCTTTATGGTGCATTATTTGCCGTTATACTAATTATCAAATTGACTTATGTAGGAGGTCACAAGTTCCCAACGGGGGCGATACCGTCCCCCAGTCCGCGCTGGAGCTGTATAAGGGGGCGCTAGTGGGTCCAGGCAAATGGGGGACGTTCAGCCAGCCAAAAGGGGCGCCGGGGTGGAATTATTTAAAAAAAATCCATATATCGATTTATCATAACAGAAAGATTTATCATAACACCCGGTGGATGATGTCAGTGACCTTTGTTTTTTCTCTCACCGTATCGTTTCTGACTCTGTCTCTTATTCCTAACATGGCATTTTCCATAGCTCTTTGGGTCACTCGTAGTTTCTCGGCACTTTGTTTGGAGAGGGTTATACAATACTTAACTAACTAACTATCCTAACGTCTCCCCGGAGGGGTGGACAGAAAGAATGTATCGCAATATAAATCGTATCGCTTGCATACCTCATACATATTAGACACCAGGGCTTGCAGTTCATGCTCGTTGTCTGCAAAAAGCACAGCGTCGTCCGCATAAAACAAACTGCTTACTGACACACCGTTCAATTTTGCACCTGCTTCCAACCCTTTCAGCTCTTTCATACACTTGTCCATATAAAGATTAAACAACCATGGAGACATTACACACCCCTGTTTGACACCTTTATGGATATCAAACCAGGCTGTAAGATCCCCATTTACTGACACTAGCAGTGCTTTCCGTGTACAGCGATGTAATTGCCGTGATCAATTTTGGGCTTATTCCATATTCAGACAATATTTCCCACAGCTTACCTCTATCTACGCGATCATATGTTTTTTGCAAATCGACAAACACACAGAAGAGTTTACGATTTTTGGCCAGAAACTTGTCACTGTAAAGTGCAAAAATTTGATCCATACATCCTCTGCCATTCATAAAGGCGCCTTGCACATCCCAAACTCTATCAATCGTCGTCTTTCTTTCTTACTTAAAATTCTGCCATAGACTTTACCAATAACACTCAAAATACGAATAGCTCTGTAGTTTCCATATGGGATCCTTTTCCTTTGTACAGCGGCGTGATAACTGCTCTCCTCCAGTCGAGTGGGGTATGTCCTTCCTCTAAGCATTGGTTATAGTTTCAAGACAAGCTGCTAGTCCAATTCATCTCTTGTTTTTGTATATCATGATTTATTGCATACTATGAACGCGTGCCATGCACTTTGGACTAAGACAAGAGCCAGATAATTGATTTAAAATGTCATTATTCCACCGGTAATGCAGGTGTCACGCAGGTAAGTACAAGGCCCAAAGTACACAGTTATTATGGCGTAATTTATTTAATTGAAAACAATTAATCACCCATCATTCGAATGTACCAATAAAGCTGAACGAATTAGAATAATATGACTGTAGATACGATACGAAATACAAATCATTTCATGTTAACATCATCCCAAGTGAGGCCTGCCGCCTTAACCTCGTCCTGCAGGGCTCTTCTCCAGGTGGCTCTAGGTCTGCCTCGCTTTCTCTTTCCCCCAATAGGGGACCAGTCTAGTGCACCCTGAGCGATGCAGGCTGGGTTCCGTCTCAGAGTGTGACCGATCCACTGCCATTTGCGTCTAGCGACTTGTTCTCTAATTGGCTTTTCGCCTGCCATAGTCCAGAGAGCGGCATTTGACACTGTTTGGGGCCAATAGATTAAAAATAAAAAAATAATAAATAAAAATTATGGAACAGGGTCCAACAAATATGGCGATAACTTCATATATTATTATTTTTTATTATTTTAATTTTGGTCAAATCAAGTTAAAACGTAATATAATAATTGAATTATGTTGCTCTGAAAGTAATTCGTCATGAAAGGAATGTAGGGCGGAAGAAGGTATTACGAACAAAATTATGAAAGGATCGCTGCGTTGGTTCGGACACATGGAACGCACGGATGGAGAAAGAATGGTTAAGAGAGTATACGTTAACGATGTAAATGGGGTACGAAGTCGAGGCAGACCGAGGAAAATATGGCATGACCAAATTAATCAAATATTAAAGGTTGGTCATGTTAGAAGTCGGAGGAATCGACGTGCGTGTATGAATGTGGAGGAAGCTAGAGAGGTTTGCCAGAATAGAGTAGTGTGGCGGTCCATTCTCTCTGCCTACCCCTGCGGGGAAACGGCGTGATGGTTTGTTTGTTTGTTTAATACTGTTGGTTTTATGAAATAAATTTAATTTCTGACAAAAAATAAAAATACCTACTTGTTTTTTCATATATCTGTCTGTCCCTAACCCCCAAACAGTTAAAATAATGATGATGATAATAAAAAACACACACGGTCCATTTTCTCTGCCTATCCCTGCTGTGAAACGGCGTACAGGTTTGCTAGCAAATGAACAAGTAATGTTTGTGTGACAGATCGTAATCCGGCCCCGTGCGTCGGGTGTTTAGTTACATTGATAATTATGTATTACCAAACATCGCCGTTTACAAGGCAATTATACATTATCATACGACCGTTTACCGCGCACTTCATACATGGACGAGAGCCGAGGCGATGCAACGCAGCCACCATTGGCGGAAGGTGGAATTTACCGCGCGAGAAGAGTTAAGGTCCATTTACACCGGACAGTCATCAAACCGATACCGACAGGTCACGATAAAAATAGCCTTGAATCTCACCGACTCGTTATCTCAAATGAAGACTACAGGGGAAAAACAAGGAATGTCAGTTAAAATTCAAAATTAATGTAATAATGCCATCTAGCGGCATTTGTACGTATTTATCCACAGTAAAATTTTCATATTCAAAAATCATGTGTGTCATCGACTATGGCCAGATAATCGTTTGCGTATTGCTAAGAAATATATAGACTCTGATTAGCTTTATTCTCAATTTATTCAAATTAACCTTCTACTGACATTCCTTGTTTTTCCCCTGTAGTCTTCAAATGATATAATAAAATCGCCCTCGGGGGTTGCCGAAGAAAACACCTACCTACATAAAATTGACACTTAACCCTTTCCGGTCCACAAAAAAAAGTTCCATCAGGTCCACAATAGATTTACAGAATTACAGGGTAAAACAAAACATCCAGTTTTTTAAATAATAATTAAAAAATAAACGATGTTTTCTTAACTACTTCCACTTTTGTATTTATTTCGACAGCGACCGGTTTCGCCAGGCTCGCTGGCATCGACAAACTGGTGCCAGCGAGATGCCAGCGAGCCTGGCGAAACCAGTCGCTGTCGAAATAAAGACAAAAGTGAAAGTAGTTAAAAAACATCGTTTTATTTAATTATTGTTTAAAATATCAGTTTTTAAATTTAAAAAAAAATAAGGCGCTTCTTTTTCATAAGCAGGTAACTTCTCCAAAAAAAATCGCATTTTTATTGAGAATTTTTGTTTAATTTACGCATATTTCGTTTGATCAAGTGTCGAAAATACACATTGTATAGAAAATAAGGGTTTGAACCGTCTCATCTTGGTCTTTTGGCAATTAAGAATTAAAAATTGATAAATTTCACGTAGTGCCACTGTTCGAAAAACATTGTTGGCCATGCTCCAGATAAAATTGACTACTTTTTTGTATTGATAGTAAGTAATGGCTGCAAGTTTTTTTTACCTATCTAAGGTCTGAATTATTCATAAACGTAAAAAAAATCCGAGACTGTACGTGTTTTGATCGAGAATCTTTTCGCATATGTCTCGGGCCAAACGAGTTCTGGTTAAGCAGAGATTAAAATCTAACCAAACCTTATACGTACGCACCCAATATAACCTCGACTTACATCATATATGTTCAATTTCTTTTTAGTTAAACTTAACCCGTCAACTATGAGGAATTCCAAATAGTTATTGCAAACAAGAATTTATCAATGAAAGCGAAAACTGCTGTTCACAATGGAGTTCTGATCCCAACACGGTTTGAAAGCGAAGCGTAAAACTGACAGAAGAAGGATGAGAGCAGAATAAATGCGGTAGAGATGAGGTACCTAATACGTATGTGTGGTAGAACGATGTACGACAGAATCTCAAATGCTGATATAAGAAAGGAATGTAGAGCGGAAGAAGGTATTATGAAAGGATCGCTGCGTTGGTTCGGACATATGGAGCGCATGGATGGAGAAATAATGGTTAAGAAACTATACGTTAACGATGTAGATGGAGTACGGAGTCGAGGTAGGCCGAGGAAAACATGGCATGAATTAATTAATCAAATTTTAAAGGTTGGTCATGTTAGAAGTCGGAAGAATCGACGGCCGTATATGACTCGTTGTATGAATGTGGAGGAAACTAGATAGGTGTGTCAGGATAGAGTGGTGTGGCGGTCTATTATCTCTGCCTACCCCTGCGGAGAAAGGGCGCGATGGTTAGGTTTTGTTGTTTGATAAACTTAGGAGCCAAGCTGTGGAATTCCACAATTACGAAATTTTTATGGTTTCAAATGTTTTAACCCGAACATTGAGATTGTTTAGACACATGGAAATAATGAATGAAGAAAGAATGGTAAAAAAAGGATATATTACCGATGTAAATAGATTTAGAAATAGAGGAAGACCGAGGAAACACGATCAAAATAAATAATATTGAATGTTGGCCACGTGAGAAGTCGGGGAAATCGAAGTGTCTGCGTGGCACGATGTTTGAATGTTGAGGAATCGAGAGAAGTATGTCACGAAAGAAAAGTGTGGCCGTCCATTCTTTCTGTCTACCCCTTCGGTGAGATGGGGTGATGGTTAGTTAGTTAGTTAGTTTTAATTTTAACATTTGATTTCGTGCTTTTTAAAATTTAATTATTTTTTTATGATTTAATCCTAAAGATTGGTTTTCAGCAAAGTCTATTAACATGCTGATTCTTGGGATGCCACTTAGGTTTATTTTAATGTGGTAGTTTCCAAATATTTGTATACAACAGGTTATTTGAACCCAATTGATGTTTCTTCTATGTTCGCCATACTTTGTGTTGTAGATGTTTTATTTGTCTTTTTATTGTATTGATGTGTAAATTTTTTTAAACTTTTGATTCCACAGCTATTATACCAGCATCTAGTTCTTCTTATTATTATTATTGTAGGCCTTGTGGCCTGTTTCTGAAGAGGAATTGGCCTCCTGCGAAGTCGACTCCCAGCTGTCGATCCATCTCTTTGATGGTCTGCCCGGGGGTCGTCTACCATGGGGCTGGCCGTGCATCACAAATAAGGGGAGTCTGGATGGATCCATTCTCCTCACGTGTGCATACTTGTATCTTCTCATTTGCCTTCCCCACCTAACGACATCCTCGACCTCGCATATCTCCCTTATCCGTGTATTCCTTATCCTCTCTTGCAGTGTCTTGCCAGATATATTTCTGAGCGTCATAATTTCTGACACTCTGAGCGCGTTTTTTGTGATTCTGAGCATCCAGTTAAGATATAAAAAAAAGCGACAAGTACCCGATAACAAATACAGAAATGCTAATAACGCTAAATGAATAGTTGATTCAGAGGTGCTAACTGCTTAAGTATCGCTTCGTATTTTTAGAAGGTCAATACCAATTAGAACGAATGCAATTAGATTGGCTATGCTTCAAGCCCCTATTCAAGATCACAATACTGTCAATGTGAAATAGACAACCCTATTAAACAATATCAACGCAACTACCACTTTAAGGGTTATCCTAACTAACTAACTAACCATCACGCCGTTTGCCCGGGAATGTTGGCCGAGAGGATGGACCGCCACACTGTTCTGTCCTGACATACCAAAAAAGCTAGAATGGCAGTGCACAATGGTGTTCTTCTACCGACCCTTATGTATGGAAGCGAAGCATGGAACTGGCAAAAGAAGGATGAAAGTAGAATAAATGCAGTGGAAATGAGATCTCTTAGACGAATGTATGGATACTCTGTGTATGATAGAGTGTCGAATGAAAATATAAGAAGTAAATGCGGTGCGAATGATGGTGTTATGAACAAAATAATGAAAGGATCATTAAGATGGTTTGGACATATGGAAAGAATGAATGAAGAAAGAATGGTAAAACAATTTTATGTTAATGATGTAAATGGAACCAGAAATAGAGTAAGACCGAGGAAAACGTAGCACGATCAAATAAATCAAATATTGAATGTCGGCCATGTGTTACGGTCTTCCAAAATGAAAATGCACGATCGACTGGATCTCGATGATTTATTATATAAATATACAATATGTGTGTTACAAGCTTTGTTTCCAAAATTAATGTGTGTGACAAATACAGCAAATACCTTTTTTATAAGCAGGAGTTATCAAGGAACATAAAGATAATATCCTGAACATTGCTGCATTCAAAGTGCATAAGTTCTGTCGAGCTTTCAAAGTCCATATTCACAGCATGTTTACAGAATATTGTTTTTCGATAGATTAGAGGGAACAGGAAATCCACACCAGATAAAAAGATGCTTAATTACAATTATGGTACTGCATTCAAGTTGGTACATAACACATGTGAGGAGTCAGAGAAATCGACGCGCGTGCATGACACGTTGTAGGAATCGAGGGAAATATGTCAGGAAAGAAAAGTGTGGCAGTCCATTCTTTCTGCCTACCCCTTCGGGGAGACGGCGTGATGGTTAGTTAATTAGTTAGTTAGCTATCATTTTTATTAGAAGCCAAGAAGTAGCGTAAGCAAAGATGCAAGGAATATTTTCAAAATAGCCCGATGCTGACGGATAAAAATTCAAGGTTCGATGTATCAATTAATTATCAAAGTGTTCTTTGAAACAGACCAGTCGATAGTGAAAAAAAATTTCGTGTTAATAAACAAATCTCCAAGCCGTGTCGACAGCGAGCTGATCAGACAATACGAAATAGTAACACGCATAAACAAAGCAGCAAAAAAATGTACAGCGGTGAGTCAGCTAATCTTGGTGTTGTCTATGACCTCAGCATCTATGGGTAGCGCAAAGGAGATCATCAAAGCGTATCATAATTGCGTGCTAATCAATTAACACAAATGATTGGTAAACACGAAAAATATTGTTTAACGTGAAAAAAAAAATAGACAGGTAAATTTATAAGCGTGAAATTTTTGAAAAATAATTAGAACGAAATATGCGTAGCACGAAGGATTAAAATGTTAAACACATAAAAAAAAACTTAAGCTAGAAACACGCTTAGCATGAAAAAGGCTTAATATTAAATGTTTAACATGAAATTGTTTAATGTGAAAAATGATTCAACACGAAAACTGTTTATCAGGAAAAATACATAACACGAAAAATGCTAAGCATGAAAAAGGCTTAGCACGAAAAATGGTTAGCACGAATTTTTTTAGCACGAAATAGGCTAAGCATGAAAAATGCTTAGTACGAAAAATACTTAGGACGAAAAATGTTTGGCACGAAATAGGATAAGCACGAAAAATGCATGGCACATAATAGGATTAGCACCTAAAATGCATGGCACGAAATAGGCTTAACACGAAAAAGGCTTAGCACGAAAAATTCTTAGAACGAAAAAAGGCTTAGCAAGAAATCTGCTAGGGGGAGTAAGAGGGATCCTATTGACTCTTCGAGCGGTGGAGTGATCTGATCCCAAGTACTAATCCACACCTCCTCAACTTTGGTCTCCCCTGGAAACTATGCGAAATGTTAGAGATCGAGTGTGAATAACCTCGGTGGATAATATTGATGCATAGGCTAACGTGGAAGGACACCTCGCCAACCCGTCTGGCAAGCGTGGCGTTGTAATGCCAACCACCCCCCATATGACATGTCATACATGGAGAAGTATGGGGGAGGCCTATGTCCAGCAGTGGACGACAACGGCTGTTAAAGGAAGAAATCTGCTTAGCACGAAATATGCTCAAAACGAAATATGTTTAACACGAAAAATGCATCAAATACTTAACGTGAAAAATGGTTTACACGAAAACTGTATAACGCTAAAAATATAGAAATACGAAATTCTCTTCAAAATTCTTATAATATACGAAAGTAGATTTTACGATCGCTTATATGGATGATAATATTTTTTTATGGATCATGAGAGGTTTTCCTCTATTGCGCGGTCCATTCACATAATTTACGATAAAAAATACACACATTAATCAATTTGTTTCACTGTATTATAAATTCCATTAATTAAAAAAAAACACAATAGAAACATTTTATATAGATTAGAGTTTACGATCAGAGGGTAATAAATTACTAACAAATGCTTAATTTAAAAAGTATATACTTTAAATTTAAATAAACTTTTTTTAATCCAGTAATTATTAAAAAAACCGACATGTTTCGGAGGATACCTCCATCTTCAGGCGTAAATATATAATAAAAACTAAACATAGAAAGGCTTATATAAAAACGCATTTAAAATTCGATACAATAATTCAAATTTAAAAATTAACCTGGGCTATGTGTTATAAGTACTTATAATAATTTTTTATCAGTAAGAACTAATAAATAATAATAATGCATGATGATAATATAAAAGGCCATGTTCGAAGTAGGAACAATCGACGAGCGTGCATATGTCACGATGTGTGAATGGAGAAGAGGTGCGGGAGCTATGTCAGGATTGAACAATGTGGAGATACATCCTCTCTGCCTGCGCCTCCGGGGAAACGGCGTAATGGTTAGTTAGTTAGTTAGATAATATAAAAAAAATGTAATTTAGAAAAAACATACATTTGAAAAGACATAATTTATATAGAAATTAATAAATGATTTTGATTGGGAATGGGAGCTTGTGAGCATGACAAAGTATCATATTTAAGGAGAAAGGAGTAAAAGGAGGAATCTGATTATTATATATGTTTTCACCCAATTTCACCGACTTGAGGATTTCTAAATTTTCAAGTTTGTTTAATTTATTGCTGTTGTTAACTGTGTGTAGAAATATTGTTTAATTTTTATCGAAACTGTGGTCAAATTCAATACAATGGTTAGCCATCTCAGAAAAAATAGTGTGTTTGGTACTATATACTACTGTCTACATAAAAAAATCAGAAGATTTGGTCGATTGAACAAAGGAAAATCAAGTAATAACAATATACTCTTAGTAAAATGATTACGTCAGCAAAAATAATAATTTATAGAACCTTCTAGAATAAAGATGACGCTCATATAGATACAATTTAATAAAAGATACTCTCATGTGAGCATCACGATATAGATCTTTGAATTGCAGATATAACAATGTGATTTGAAGATGATTATTCATTGGAAGAACGAAAATAACCAATCAAATATACAGGCATCAAAGCAAAAAAAAATCCCGCGTAGATAAGCCAAGCACACAGACGATACGTCAACAATAATTCTTAACCCTCCCTTCCCTATGATGGGTATCTTCTACACGTTGCTTCTAAAAACCATAATTATCTCTATAAATATAATAAATACAAGGTTAAGATTTTAGGTATTCCTCCATAATATATTTAAGCATCGATTTAAAAAATAATATTAACAATAATCAGAATTTATCGGGTACATCGGAGGTATTTTGTGAAAATCGAAGACAAATTCGCGTATAAACAGCGATTTGAGTGCGTCACACTATATTCGCATCTCACTCTTGCATTTGTTCTAGCTCAATGTTCTCACTCTCGCCGTCCCACCGCGCCGGTAATTGCTTTCGGGCTTGCAACCAGAGCGGACCTATGCCCGTTCCGTGAGCGTTGCCAGATGTTTTTTTTTAATGTTTTTAGCAATTAAATCACAATTATTATAATTTTTTACTTCAATTATAATTATATATTATAATATAAGGGGATTAGCTATGAATGTTCCTATTTTTCCGATTTAAAATCGCTAATTTTTTAACGCGTACTGACTAACCTACACCGGAACGCACGTTTTTATTTTAGCACCGTAAGGGAAAGGTTAAAGACGTAAGAGAAGCCATTAGATATGAATTTCCTTATGCCAAAAATTCTAAGTTCAAGGGAAGAGATGCGGAATTAACTTATATAGGTTTTTTGGTGTATACAACAAAGGTTACTCATCGCTTACCCGAAGCTGTTTTAGGACGCAGCGACGCGCTTTCGTCAGTTTCGCTTATACAATCCCTAGGTCCGTCTCCCGTTCACGCGGAATTACGGTAAAAGAAGGATGAAAATAGAATAAATGCAGTAGAAATGAGATCTCTGAGACGAATGTGTGAATACTATGTGCATGATAGTGTCAAATGAAAATATAAGAAGTGAATGCGGTGCGAATGATGGTGTTATGAAAAAAATAATGAAAGGATCATTAATGTGGTTTGGACATATACATCAAAGAATGAATGAAGAAAGAATGGTAAAAAATTATATGTTAACGATGTAAATGGAACCAGAAATAGAGGAAGACCGAGGAAAACTTGAAACGATCAAATAAATGAAATATTGAATGTCGGCCACGTGAGGAGTCAGTGAAATCGACGCGCGTGCATGACACGATGTATGAATATTGAGGAAGTGAGAGAAATATATCAGGAAAGAAAAGTGTGGCAGTCTATTCTTTATGCCTACCTCTTCGGGGATACGGCGTGATGGTTACTTAGTTAGTTAGTTTAATTAAATTGAACTTTTATGAAGAGATTTTATTTAAATCATCTGATTTAGTTACCCATCGCTTACCCGAAGCTGTAATAGGACGCAGCGACGCCCTTTCGTCAGCTTCGCATATACAATCCCTAGGTCCGTCTCCCGTCCACGCGGACTTACGTTAACTGGGGAATTCTAAAAAAAGCAATGACATCTCCAGGCCACATTTAATCTAGTTTAATTTCTATTCCATTTTTTTTAATGTATACAAATACTTGTACACGAATACTGGATTTCACCCATTGCGGGTTATCAATTCAAGAATTAATTGTATCTCAATAAAGACGAGATGCAAATTGGAAACAGAATATGGTTGATCAAGGTGTTTTGACTGCAAGTGTCAAATTTCTATTCCTTTCAACGTTCCAATCTCACAAAACAGAGCAAAATATGGTACTTGATTTTATGGCCTATCATAAAATTATTTCAGACATAAAACATTTGTATACAACATAGAAGAGGTTCCCACCACATACCCGAGGCTGTTATAGGGCGCAGCGGCACCCTTTAGTCAGCTTGCTCATACAATTCCTAGACCTGTTCTCCACAGGTCGTTTGAACCCAATTACTGTGTACAATTTGTTTTTAGCTAAAATATTGATTCGCATGATCTGTGATAGGTAGCTAATATTCTTCTTTCTTCTTCTTGTCCTGTCACACCTCCGTGGTGCATAGGACCTCAATGAGACTTCTCCACCCGACTCTATCGCATGCCTGATGCCTAACATCATCCCAAGTGAGGCCTGCTGCCTTAACCTCGTCCTGCAGGGCTCTTCTCCAGGTGGCTCTAGGTCTGCCTCGCTTCCTCTTTCCCCCTATAGGGGACCAGTCTAGTGCGCCCTGAGCGATGCAGGCTGGGTTCCGTCTCAGAGTGTGACCGAACCACTGACATTTGCGTCTAGCGACTTGTTCTCTAATTGGCTTTTCGCCTGCCATGGTCCAGAGAACGGCATTTGACACTGTTTTGGGGCCAATAGATCTTGAATACAGGTAGCTAATCAATAGCTATTTTATTGTCACATGAATTCTACTATTGGCCGGGAATCGAACCCGGAACCTTCGGTGTGACAGTTAAAGCACTTAACACTCGGCCACGAAGATCTTATAATCTTAAATTATCTTAAAAATAAAATAAATCTTCTGGAAAACACACGTAATCATTCATATTAAAAATATTACTATTTTGTTCATAACGTTTTCATTCACGCTGCAATTACTTCTTATGAATAAATTACCATTTTTTTATTTGAACTCATATAAAATGACAAATAGATTGTTTTGTTGGAAAAAATCACTTGCAGTCAATGCAATCATTTACATATTAATTATGACAAGAGCACGCAGTGCAACCATTAGAATAATTACGGAGTGACGTCATAATTATTTTTAATATATACATATTTAATATATACAATCAATGAACATCACATTACAAATGCATCATTTGATATTATTATAATCTTTTTAATTTGTGATGTGACATTATGAAATAAAATAATAATACACTTTTATGTATATAAACCACTTTATTTGGTAACACCAACCGGTTTCGCTCCCGCCGGAGCTTCGCCATAAAATCAGAGAACAACATATGAAGAAAGAAATATAAAACGGAGGGGGGAAAAAAGGGTCGAAGAAACTGTGCGCGAGGACGAATAGATTATTAGAACGGTGAGTCATGATCATTACGGATTTTTTTTCCCCTAATGATTTTATGTTTAGTTAACTCCCTCGCCCTGACAAAGAAACTCCTCACCCTGAAAAAAAAACGGTTGGTATGACAGGTCATAAGTCCTGTAAACGCCTCGACCACCATATTCTGTTTCCAAAAAAACAATTTACATCTTCGTCTCTATTGAGATACTAAAAAACTTAAAAATTATTCCACTATTTTGTTGAATCGCTCTTTACATCATTACAGCGCAAGCCAAATCGATGTTAAGGGTATAGCAATCATATTGCTGGTGTGGGCACCACGTGAAAATAAATATTGCCTGTTGATTGAAAAGGTACAAAAAAGGTTTTTACGTTTTTTGTACCTCAAAGATAACGGTTATTACCCCTGGCTGTACCCAACTGATTTCTTGCTGGGTATGCTGGACTACCAATCATTGGAAATTAGACGAACTATCCATTTGGGTGTTCATTTTTTTCAACTGATTCGTGGTCGAATACATAATTCGGATATTTTGAATGACTTGACTTTGTTTGTTCCTGACAATTATCTGCGACAAAGGCAACATAGATTATTTCACCTGCCACTGTGTAGAACCAATTTACCTAAAGTTATGCCCGTGGGCAGGGCAATAATCCTTCTAAACCGCATCTCTTCGGATGTGGACATCTTCCACGATAGTGAGGCTTCCCTCAGAAAACATCTATCTCTTAAATAATGTGTTGTTCTTTTTATTGTTTCTAATTATTTATTTGGTCTTTATTTTTTAATTATCTCGTGTTTTTTGTGTTTTTGTCTATTTTTAAATTTCTTTATTGTATTTACTGTTTAAAATAGTTTTTTTTTTTTACCTACCTGTATAGTCATAAGCGCCTTGGTTATATTCCTACTGTAATGTTTATGATTTAAAAAATAAATTGAATTGAATATTGATTCTCGTGACACGTGATGGGTAGCTTATCTATCACCTGACCAGTCTGTCGATGCCAGTGAGCCTGGCGAAACCGATCGCTGTCGAATCCCGCAATGCGTAAAATCCAGTATTTGTCTACAAGTATTTGTATACATTCAAAACAAAAAAAGGGATTAATTTTATTTGTATTTAAAAATAAAGTGTTGCGTTACAAAAATGTATATATATATACGAGTGTATATATATATATATATATATATATATATATATATATATATATATATATATAATATATATATATATATATATATATATATATATATATATATATATATATATATATATATATATATATATATATATATATATATATATATATATATAATATATATATATATACATACATACATACATACACATACATATATACATACATACATACATACATACATATATGTATATATATATATGTATATATATATATATATATATATATATATATATATATATATATATATATATATATATATATATATATATATATATATATATATATATATATATATCGTTCAATTCCACTGTAGAAAAACATAACATTATGATTCTAATAGCAGATACTGCATTGCCCTTAACCCTTAACGTACCGTGTTCAAAACAAAACGCTTGCTCCCATGTGGTAAGTTCAGTTTACCGCTAACTTTATCTAAATATCAAGCATATGACTAGATGAATCAAAATTTAATTTATGTCATCTTGTAGGGAATTTCATTAGGAATAGATCGATATCTATAACATACATGGATTATTTGAAAAACATATCATTATTAATTTTTTCTGGAACCATGCGATTTCTGATATGTAATGCGTCACAGCATACGGCTGACTGAACATCGGGTCGGGTCGGGTCGAAACTTGTCTGTGGCGGGGCGAGGATAAAGGCACCTAGGCAAAATGTATAGTACGTTCAAGACAACGAGTACGTATTAATATTTGTCCCTTTTGGTAAAGTGTTAATATTTTCACAGTTCTGATATTATTAAGTTACGTGGTGCGTTTTCATCCAGTCGGTATTATTACGTACCTATTGAAAAGGTCAAAGATATAATTTATAATATGTTCAAAACAGCGAGTAAGTATTTGTCACTTTTGATAAAGTTGTAAATATTAGCAAAACAAATTCTACCTTAACACGAATGAAGGTGAGGGCAGTCTTAAAAAATATTTTTTTTGGGATGAAGGAAGTAATTTTTTGCTTTTTTTTATTACGAAATATTGAGAACACTTCAATGGAGGATTACAATTTTTTTTATAATATTAGGGTCCATAGGTTTTAAGAAAATCAACTTTAAATTGGCAGTGGAAACTCAATTGACCACATGGCAACGCGACGGTTAAGAAAAAATGTGTACTCCAACAAAAAAGGGGACGATTCTTAAATCTTGAAACACAAAAATTGCTACAGCAAAACGAGAATGCAAAGAGAATATGAATAACAAAAGTGCAGGAAAGCAAGGAACATTCGCTGTATAGAATCTAGCGAATCGCAATTCTGACGCATCAGGGAACAAGATAATATTTTTGGCTGTTGGCCCATCACGTAATGTAGATACGACACATAAATTACAATGAGGAATTTCATTATTTTACATGTTGAAAGAACGAAAACTTTATTTAAGGAAATTTTAGAAATAAGTGATAAATAATGAATAAACCATAACGCCGTTTTCCCGAAAGGGTAGGTAGAGAGGACTTGGACTTGGATCTTCTGGCTTACAGAGGAATGGAAGACCAGTTAGGGTTGGGATTGTATTTATAAAAAAAAAGTCTGTTCCCGAGGGGAAGATAAGAGGAGCATTGCCTGGATGGAGTTGGGGTAGGAGAAGCGTCCTGCGTGAGACCATTTTGTTTGGCGGAGTACGTAGTGGGCTATCGGGGAGGATTTTTTTTTGTCCGCATTGATTGCGGGAGGGGTAAAGTATAAATTGTGTTTGACAGTGTTTAAGGCTCGACACCAGAGAGCGCCAGCGTATATATCGGACCTCTGCGTGACACCCATGCCAACGGAAAGGCAACGTTCACTCCGATCAGTAGAAACAAGTGCAAACAAAATAGCAATTCCAGTCAGAGCCAATAAAGCATGTTTCTATGATCGTGCTTTCAGCGTTGCGGGTCCGTTGGCGTGGAATAGCCTCCATGTTAGTATTAAGTACGAGGATAGTGACGTTAAATTTAAGAAACTTCTGAAGACTGTACTGTTCGGCCAGTCATTTCCTAGTGCGCCCTTGGAGTAATTGATTTTACAAAACGGCGCACTTTAAATACAAATCATAATAATAATAATAATAATAATAATAAAGGACTGAATGATGGTGGATAACTTGGTGGTAAAGGGTCATTATTTATAAGGAAGATGGTAATAATTTAGGTCGTGGTTAGTCGGTCAAAGAGATGAAGTTGGAGTAGTGCAAGGAATAATAGAGCTGGAGTCGCAGTATTTTGATGTACCAAAGGAGTTTGGTAACGGTGGGCTGTCATCGGGCAAAGACGCTAACATTACTCATTAAATGATATGGACCAATCTTTCCTCAATGCCAACCTTCCTCTTTAGAGAGCAACGGGAGAAACTCGCCGAAAATTTGAACATCGATGTTCATATACTGTTTCGAGCTCTCTAATTTCACCGAATTAGTCCATGTGAAGTAACAGAGGATGAACAGCATATAGTTATGAAATATATGGCTATTTGTCGAGAGGTATTGATAGATTCCGTCTCCGGAGACCCAGACTTGAAAGTACCGAGAAAGGTTTTTTAAACAAACAAACACACCATCACGCCGTTTCCCCAGGCAGAGAGAATGGACCGCCACACTACTCTATCCTGGCAAACCTATCTAGGTTCCTCCACATTCATACAAAGAGTCATACACGCACGTCGATTCCTCCGACTTCTAACAGGACCAACCTTTAAAATTTGATTAATTTGGTCATGCCAAGAGTATAATTATTTATGCTGGACTTGGACTCGGATCTTCTGGCCTACAGAGGTTCAGCTCTAACGGCTATTCTTCTTACGTATGTAGGAATCATTGTTTGAAATGTGATTCCGTAGTTGTTTTCTTCTCTTTCTCACGCCGTTTCCCCGGAGGGGTAGTAAGAGAAGATGGACCGCCATACTGATCTATCCTGACATAACTCTCTAGATTCCTCTACATTCATACATCGTTACATGCACGCCCGTTCGATTTTTCCGATTTCGAATGTGGCCGCCTTTAAGTATTTGATTAATGTGGTCATGCCATGCTTTCCTTGATTTCCCACGGCTTCTCTTTAACCATTCTTCTCTCGTCCATTCGTTCCATATGGCCAAATGATCCTTTTTGTTATTCTGGTTTGGTTTGTTATTGTTTGTATATTCTATATTCAAATTCTCGACCCTTATGTATGGAAGCGAAGCATGGAACTGACAAAAAAAGGATGAAAGTAGAATAAATGCAGTAGAAATGAGATCTCTTAGACGAATGTGTGGATACTCTGTGTATGATAGTGTGTCGAATGAAAATATAAGAAGTGAATGCGAGGCGAATGATGGTGTCATGAACAAAATAATGAAAGGATCATTAAGATGGTTTAGACATATGGAAAGAATAAATGAAGAAAGAATGGTAAAAAAAATATATGTTAATGATGTAAATGGAACCAGAAATAGAGGAAGACCGAGGAAAACGTAGCACGATCAAATAAATCAAATATTTAATGTCGGTCATGTGAGGAGTCAGAGAAATCGACGCGCGTGCATGACACGATGTATGAATGTTGAGGAAGCGAGAGAAATATGTCAGGAAAGAAAAGTGTGGCAGTCCATGCTTTCTGCCTACCCCTTCGGGGAGACGGCGTGATGGTATGTTAGTTAGTTAGCTATAGCGAAACGTTGTAGGGTCCGCAGGTATCATGTAAATAAGAGCAACATCTCAAATTGTTGGACTGAATAACTTGAAGAGGTTTTGAAATTAGAATAATGTGTTCTTTATTTAAATATGACCTTAGCAGTGTGGAATCCTCCTCGCCTGTTTCACGCCTGGTTATAAATATCCAGCAATCACTGATATCGGCGTGTATCGGTTAATTTAGCCAATTGTGTCATCGCAGAGTGTGTATTGATTCATTTCATGACCGTGTTGTGTTGTTTCCACCATTGTATCATCGATACTATGTCATTTATTGTTTCCTGAACAATGATATAAAACTCCATATTAAATTAATCAAATGATTTTACTGAAATCTCTTGATGGAAGTTCATTTTAAATAACTAACTAACTAACCATCACGCCGTCTCCCCGAAAGGGTAGGCAGAAAGAATGGACTGTCACACTTTTACTGATGCGGCACTCCATCCTTCTCTTTTCGCCCCGCGGGAGACGCGGTGTGATGGGTTGCGAACCTCATCGCCACCAATAGGCATCTCCTGCGCACACTTCGATCGTCCAACACCCACAAAATAAATCTAAAACAAATAATATAAAATACAATGATATAAAATAAAATAACAAAATAAAAATAATTTAACACAAAATGCTATTTTTAGATGGTGCACATATTGTCTATTTAATTTATGTTCCACGCATCCACCGTATTTTAATTTAGCACATAATGTAATAACACATTATGTTTTTTTTCGATGTTGCACATGTTGACATGGACGATCTGGACTTTTGTGTTTATTTAATTTATGTTACGCGTATCCACCGTTTTTTAAATTAGCTGTAATTAGGCACTTAACCAGCAAGAACTTAAAAATAATATTGAAGAAATTATTCAAATTGTCATTTAAAATAATAATTAAATAAAACGATGTTTTTTCTAACTACTTCCACTTTTGTCTTTATTTCGACAGCGACCGGTTTCGCCAGGCTCGCTGGCATCGACAGATTGGTCGGGTGATAGATAAGGTAACTATCACATGTCACGAGAATCAAACAAAACAATTTTTCGGCAGTAATCGATTTTTTTTTCAAACGTTATACTAGGGTTATTCGTAAAATAAGGTTTGCATATTTTTTTTAAATATACAGTTTCATTGTTTTCCTTAGCATTATGCATCATTTTAAAGCTTAAAACTTACTCTATTTTTCTACATAATCGCCGTTTCTGTCTAAACACTTTTGAAGACGATGCTCCAACTTTTGTATCCCCAAGTCAAGCCTGTGCCCTAAGCTTCGATGGAGGGACGACATTAAAGAGACCGCCAGTACGTCGTGGATGCTTGTTGCCCAAGATCAAGAGACCTAGAAGCAGATGGAGGAAGCCTTCGTCAAGGTGTAGACGGATATAGGCAATACGTGAACTATAGACGTTGTTGGCTTGTTTAATTTCATTTCATTTTTTTTTCATTTAATTTATTTTGATAAAAATCACAAACATTACAGACATACAATTCCAGATCGTTTGCAATTACATTAAAAAAATAGAAGCATAAAAAAATTAAGCTTAAGAATAAGAAAAAATTATAACATTGATATTGCATCCCTGAGGCAACTCACACTATCACGAAATATGTCGACCTCCGAGGCGATCCGATTAAGCAATAAGATTGCCCTATCCACAGGCATAACCATTGGCGGGTTGGTTCTGCAGCGCGGCAAATAAAACAATCTGTGCTGTCTTTGACGAAGATGGACAAATAGACCTACATCACTCGGGACATCCGAGTTCTGTATACGGCCGCCTATCAGCTGAAAGAAGTGAACTCCCAAGTGAATATTCCTCCTTCTCTCCAATGATTGGTAGCTTAGTATACCTAGCAAAAATTCAGTCGGAAAGAGCCACGGGTAATAACCACGCTCCCTGAGGTAAAGAAAGCGCAGACTTTTTTTCTGCACTCCCACCATCAGAGAATGCAAGAGATGCAAGTGTGACTGTTTTTTTAGTACGTTATTTTTAATGAAAATATTTTTTTTCCATGTATTTAAATGCGATAAAGACCGAAGTGAGTGCCGAGCGTATCCTAACTCGCAGTAGATAAAACTGCGATAGGCAGTGAGTGAGTCAGTATTTTGCGAGTAGGCAAGAACCAAATGCATCCTATCAACCTACATTGGATGTGTACTAACCAGAGAAACAAAAACCCACGCACGTGCCTTTACTGGTTTAAAAAAATTCTATTCAACGTAATAATTTACTTTATTGTTTCTTGAACAATGATGTAAAACTTAACTAACGAACTAACTAACTAACCATCACGCCGTCTCCCCGAAAGGGTAGGCAGAAAGAATGGACTGTCACACTTTTACTGATGCGGCACTCCATCCTTCTCTTTTCGCTCCGCGGGAGACGCGGTGTGATGGGTTGCGAACCTCATCGCCACCAATAGGCATCTCCCGCGCACACTTCGATCGTGCAACACCCACAAAATAAATCTAAAACAAATAATATAAAATACAATGATTTAAAATAAAATAACAAAATAAAAATAATTTAACACAAAATGTTCTTTTTAGATGGTTCACATATTGTCTATTTAATTTATGTTCCACGAATCCACCTTTTTTTTTAAATTTAGCACATAATGTTTTTTTCGATGTTGCACATGTTGACATGGACGATCCGGACTTTTGTGTTTATTAATAAAATAAGTGTACTTAATATTATATATTTAGCTTCACAATGTCATACTAATACTGAGCATTTCTAAAGGGGGGCATTTAGATATCACATATCTCTAAATAAATAGTAAAAAATACAATTAACCCATTTAAACAGAGAGAATGCTACAAAAAATTTCCTGCTTAAAAGATAGCCTAATCATATGAAAAACATTTTTCCAACTTAAGGATTAAAACTTAACCAATTTAAAAACAAACATTTAAATAATTACCAAACAAGTCAGTTAAAGGATACCCCGTAATCTCTGTAAACAATCGGATCACCAATCAGAATTAAGATTATTCAGAATTAAATAATCAATATGTATTGAAATGCTTGTTTTATACAAGTTATATGTCATGGGAATGACATGTTTTGCCTAAGCTAAGGCATTATCAAATGTCAATTAAGGGAGAAATGCGAGGTCGAGGATGTCGATAGCTGAGGAAGGCAAGGGAGAAGATACCAGTATGCACACGTGAGGAGAATTGATAATGCCTTTGCTAGGCAAAACGTATCATACCAATAAAATATAATTTCATCCGAAGCTTATCGATACTCCGCTCATTTTGGCACCTGCATCCAACCCTTTCAGTTATTTCTAACACTTTTCCATATATAGATTATAAATAACGACTGGCACATCACGCAACCCCTCATATGGAAAATATTGTCTGAATATGGAATAGTCACAAAACTGACCAAATTTTCCACAACTTAACTCTATTTACGCAATCATATGCTTTTTGCAAATCGCCAGAAGCTACTCTGTCAAAAAAAAGTGCAAAAATTTGATTAAATTCTCTGCCATTCATAAAGGCACCTTGCAAAACCCAAACTTTATCACTCGTCACCTTTCTTACTCTTTCTATTAAAATTCTGTCATAATCTTTACACACGACACTAGAAAGACTAAAGCACTGTGGTTTCAACATTCCATACGAGACTCTTTTCCGTTGTACAGAGGCATGATTCAATTTTCTTTATAATATATATTAAATTTTATTCCAGTGAGGTTTATGGCTTCGACCAGTTTATAGTATTGTTATACGAGTACAAGGTTAAATTAATGAGTCGGGAGAAGAAGAAAATCCTGGCTAGAAAACCTTAAAGATTGGTTCAGTTGCAACATCCCTGTTTAGGGGTAGAAATAGCTATGATGCTGTCCAACCTCCGACAGGAGAGGAACACGACGAAGAATTTTTTAAATCGAGTGAGCAATTCAACGTGACGCAATCAACACGCAAAAGTTAATTAAAACCAGACATAATTAATTGGTTGTCTTTGCGTGACGCATTTCGTAGTATTCTGGGAGGAGATTAAACACTTCACCAGTCCAAACAAAATCATTATAGACCGAAATAAAACTATACACACATTAAAACGAATATATTTATTTACAAGTGGGTACCTACCCGTTTTACAAACAGACGCGGACGCTCCCGGGCGTGACGTCTGCGCGCGTCACGGCGGGATTCCGAATTCAAATGGGAATGTTCTAAATTCAAGAAGAAAACTAATGGAACTAACACAATTCAATTTTAAAAATCAGATGCAACCCTAAAAATATCATAAAATCATTTTCTCTCTGTTAATAATTTAATATTATACGAATTTCACGATTTTATAATGTCATAATTAATCTTTAAATTAGTTTTCTCTATTCCTTTTTGAATTTTTAAATGTATGTTCCGGAAGGACGACGGACAGGCCTAGGAAGTGTACGAGTGAGGCTGACGAAAAGGCACCGCTGCGTCCTATAAAAGCCTCGGGTATGTGGTGGGACCTTCCATGTTTAACCTACGAAATATTCACGAAAGCCGAAGATTTTCTACCATTTTAAAAACTTGGTTCACTGTACAATCGTTATCACTTTTAGTTTTAACTTTCAATGTAATTTTTTTTAACTCCCGATGACGAAAAATAGATGACGCTAGTGTAGAGTGAACTAAAATATGTAAAGATAAGCGTGGGATTCTAGCATAAATGAGTTCCAAAAAATTGTCAAATGTGGTGGTCATAAGAAGGGCGGAATGGGGAATGTTGTTAAACATAAAGCGATTGCTCAACCCAACCAATGACAGGTCATAAGTCCTGTAAGCGCCTCGGCCATCACATTCTGTTCCCAGAAAAACAATTGACATATTCGTCTCTTTTGAGATACAATTAATCCTTATAAAAAAAAAATTATCCGCAATGGGTAAAATCCAGTATTTGTCTACAAGAATTTGTAAACATTCAAAATGTGATATCTAATGTATTATACGTATAAATTATTTAATATAGAATTTTACATAATTGTTCAAGAAACAATAAATAAAAAACAATCACATATGATCTAAACTTAAAAGAATAAGACATTTTCCCTCAACCGTTTGTACATTTGCCATGGTTCTAGACCGCGTCATCGCGCCGCCCACCGTCCGAATCCAAGAGATCGGCCAGCCTAGAGAGGATCTCGTGACGTCATTGCACGAATGGAGAAGTCCGTTCCGTGAAACGCGTCACGGACGCAAAAACCATACGGATCATGAAGCCCGTTCTCCATAATGAGGTTTTCCATTTTCCCGACACTGAGATACTGCCAGCCGTTAAAAATAATTGGGAAGGTTTCAATTCGGGGAATTTGGGGGAAAAATAATACTTTTCTTGTCTTTTTATATATATTATATACAACACTCACTTTTAAAACAATTTAAAATTAAATATCAAACATGTTTCGGACTACCCGGTCCTTCCTCAGTGATGTAATATAGATATTTAAAATAATATAAAATTGTGTACAAATTTGGTCAGTTTTGACAAATGTTATTGTAAACAAACTGACCATATTTGTAAACAATTTTTTAATATTTTAAACAACAACAACAAACCATCACGCCGTTTATCCGCAGGGGTAGGCAGAGAGAATGGACCGCCACACTACTCTATCCTGACATACCTCTCTAGCTTCCTCAACATTCATACAAGATTCTTACAAACCCCACGCTCCATCGCAGGCAAAACCCTCAGAGATCGGATCAGAAATGAAATGATAAGGTCTATCTGTGGTGTTGAAGACATAGTAAGATGGGGAAGAAGCAGAAGGCGCTTTTGGAGAGACCACGTGGACCGCATGGAGAATACAAGAATTGCAAAAATGGTTAAGAATGAAAACCCAAGCAGCAAGAGATTACCAGGAAGGCCGCCGAAGAGATGTAGAGATGGCTAGACATCATCATCCCAGGACAGCCCACCGTCACAAACAGGCCTTACGACCTAAACTAAGAAGAAGAAAAGAGTTTTCATAATGTGGACTTTTCCCAGGTAATCACAGTTTGCCTGCCGTCTTATCGTTCATTCGTCCGGCCGGACCGATTTAGTCGGTGCGTTACAAAAATAGTTGTAACTTCGAAAATATTCAGAATTTCAGAAAGTCCTCTTAGGGTCATATTTTTAAAAGACTAAACTTTAAAAAATTGTAAAAAAATTATGATTTATTCAATTTTCTACACTAGAATACCCCCTTAATGTTGTTTTTTTGTTTTTTTAATTACGTTAAAGCAATCGGCGGATACAAAATAGATTAACTCAATCGGCGAGGCGTGGATGTGCCTGTCATTACTTTACCAAATGTCGACAAACTGCTTATCCGATGGCCATTCATCGTTCAATCCAACTAGCTGTTCAGAATGCAAACTTTATAACCCATTCAACGACTTTCCCGGCAGAGCGGCAAGAACTATGACTGGCACACCGAAAATCCTGGGTTCGATTCCCGGCGATGGTAGTGCAATTATCACACTGTCTTTGGTTTGGTGTAAAATTCACGCGACAATAAAATGGCGATAAATTAGCTACCTATCACATGTCACAATAGTCAATATGATAGCTATACCCTTTACATATTCTGCTCCATTTCTTCTTCAGCTTATCGCCGTCCACTCTTGGACGAAAGCCTCCTCCACGGCTCTCCATGTCGATCTCTCCTGCGCAGTCTGCATCCATAGCACTCGAGCGTATCTTTCCAGGTCATCCCTCCACCTCATTTGTGGTCTTCCTACTCTTCTTCTCGTGTCTCTCGGTCTCCAATTCAGCAGTATTCTGCTCCATTTACTGTATATAAACTGCAACGAGTTGAAGTTTCGTCACATTTGATATTGCCTTAGAAGGGTGAAACATGTCATTCCCATAAAATATAATAAAACTTCTAGAAAACTGACGTTTACATTCGTATTAATTTACCCTTTACATCGATTTGGCTCGCGCTGTAATGATGTAAAGAGCGATTCAACAAAATAATAATAATGACGACCTTCGTGACCGAGTTGTAAGTGCTTTGACTGCCACCCCGAAGGTTCCGGGTTCGATTACCGGCGATAGCAGTGTGATTGTCACACTGCCTTTAGTCTGGTGCAGAATTCACGTGACAATAAAAGGGCGATAGATTAGCTACCTATCACATGTCACAAGAATCAATATGATAGCTATACTCTTTACATCGATTTGGCACGCGCTGTAATGGTGTAAAGAGCGATTCAACAAAATAATAATAATTAGACGACATTCGTAGCAGAGTGGCAAGAGCTATGACTGCCATACCGAAGTTATTAGATTATATTCCCAGCGATTTTAATAAAATATATAATTTTAGATTTGTAACATTAAAACTGTGCCATTAAGGTAGACTTTTTTAATATTAGGTCCTTACATATGAAATTGGCGTTTTGCCGTACTGGCAACTTTGATCTCAAATATCTTCTCTTTGGTTAGGAATTCCAAATTCAAATTTATACAGCTATTTACTCAAGTATTTGTGTTTTGAAAATTATAATTCATTTGTTTTTTCCTCAATTGTTTTTTTTTCTTTGCGTCACTCAGTTTACAAAATGGAAAACTTGAAATATCGCGTTATTTACGAGTACGAGTTCCACCGTGGCACCAGTGCTGCAGAAACGGCTCGAAGGATTAATGATGTGTATGGCGACGGTGCCGCAAAAGAAAACACAGTGCGTTTTTGGTTCCAACGTTTTCGTTCTGGAAATTTCGACCTGCAGAACAAGCCCCGTGGACGGCCGGAGACCAAAGTTGATAATGAAGAATTTAAGGCTATTGTTTAAGCGGATCCATCGCAAACCACGTCCGAGTTAGCTGCAGGCTGCGGTGTTAGTGGTAAAACTGTTTTAATCCACTTGAAGCAAATTGGGAAGGTGAAAAAGCTTGAAAGGTGGGTACCTCACGAATTGAGTGAAGCAAATCAACAAACGCGCGTTGACTGCTGCGTTGCATTACTCAACCGGCACAATAATTAAGGGATTTTGAATCGAATCATTACTTGTGATAAAAAGTGGATCCTGTATGATAATCGGAAGCGCTCATCGCAATGGCTGAACCCTGCCGAACCAGCCAAACCATGCCCCAAGCGAAAATTGACTCCGAAAAAGTTACTTGTGAGCGTTTGGTGGACTGGTGCTGGTGTCGTTCACTACAGCTTTCTTAAATCTGGCCAGACGATTACGGCAGATGTCTATTGTCAGCAACTGCAAACCATGATGGAAAAGCTAGCTGCTAAACAACCGAGGCTGGTTAATCGCTCTAGGCCACTGCTGCTTCATGATAACGCTAGACCACACACTGCACAACAGACGGCTACCAAATTAGAAGAGCTTCAATTGGAATGTCTAAGACATCCACCGTACTCTCCGGACCTTGCCCCAACAAATTACTATTTTTTTCGAAATTTGGATAACTTCTTGCAAGGGAAAAAATTCAACTCCGATGGGGCAGTCCAAACCGACTTCAAAGATTTTATTGATTCCCGTCCGAATGGTTTTTTTTAGTAAAGGGATCGATGAACTACCTATGAGATGGCAAAAGTGCATAGATAGCAATGGTACATACTTTGATTAAATAAATATATTATACTTTAAAAAAATCAACTTTATGTTCCTCCCATACAAAACGCCAATTTCATATGTAAGGACCTAATATGTTTTATTAAATTATATGACTTAATCTACAAATTCTCAAAAATAACTATGGGTCTACCTCTTTTCTTTGTCATGATATTCACCGCTGAAGAAAATACGCCGCTTACTTGAAGAGAAAAAAAAAAGTTTCAATTTTAAAAAAGCGCCCCTATTTCTTAAGTAGGTAATTTTTCCAAAAAAACCTTCTTTCCTGACATATTTCTCTCGATTCCTCAACATTCATACATCGTGTCATCATGCACGCGCGTCGATTTATCTGACTCCTCACGTAGCCGACATTCAATATTTGATTTATTTGATCGTGCCACGTTTTCCTCGGTCTTCCTATATTTCTGGTTCCATTTACATCGTTAACATATATATTTTTTTACCATTTGTCCAAACCATCTTATTGATCCTTTCAATATTTTGTTCATAACACCATCATTCGCACCGAATTCACTTCTTATATTTTCATTCGAGTATCATACAGAGTATCCGCACATTCGTATAAGAGATCTCATTTATTCTACTTTCATCCTTCTTTTGCCAGTCCCATGCTTCGCTTCCACACATAAGGGTCGGTAGAAGAACACCATTGTGTGCACTGTACTTATACTCCTTTAGAGCCATCTTACATTTTTGAAAAGGAAGAAACCATGACAGTCTGCAACATTAGCGTGAATGGTGAAAACTTGGAGCAAGTAGTTGAGTTTGTGTATTTAGGTAGTATGTTTACAAGAGATGGGAGAGTGGAGAGGGATATTGAAAGAAGGGTTGGGGCAGGCAACAAAGTGAATGGTGCACTTAAAGTTGTCATCGCAAACAAAAACCTATCCAAAAAAGCTAGAATGGCAGTGCACAATGGTGTTCTTCTACCGACCCTTATGTATGGAAGCGAAGCATGGAACTGGCAAAAGAAGGATGAAAGTAGAATAAATGCAGTAGAAATGAGATCTCTTAGACGAATGGTGGATACTCTGTGTATGATAGAGTGTCGAATGAAAATATAAGAAGTGAATGCGGTGCGAATGATGGTGTCATGAACAAAATAATGAAAGGATCATTAAGATGGTTTGGACATATGGAAAGAATGAATGAAGAAAGAATGGTAAAAAAATTATATGTTAATGATGTAAATGGTACCAGAAATAGAGGAAGACCAAGGAAAACGTGGCACGATCAAATAAATCAAATATTGAATGTCGGCCATGTGAGGAATCAGAGAAATCGATGCGCGTGCATGACACGATGTATGAATGTTGAGGAAGCGAGAGAAATATGTCAGGAAAGAAAGGTGTGGCAGTCCATTCTTTCTGCCTACTGAGACGGCGTGATGGTTAGTTAGTTAGTTACATTTGAATGTTGTATAACTATATTATAATGCGTGAGAATGTGAAATGTGATGACCGTGTAAGTCTGCGGGGTTTTAGTTTCGCGATAAGCCCTGGATTTGTAGGGGGGCGGAGGCGTCGGCTTTGCCCGCCGGACAGGCCCCCATCTGCCCCACATACGCGAGAGGAAACTATGCTCCAACTTTATTAACTCCTGCCCCCGAATACCGTTGTTATATTATACCAATACGTGAACTATTTTCTATCCATAAGCTTATACGTCAAGATATTTTTGTTTGGGCAGATGATACGAAAAAATAATATGAACAAGATTTTTATTACATGAGGTTGTACAATCAATACTTGGACAAGTGTATGAAAGAACTTGAAAGCATAGACGCTGGTGCTAAGATAAATTGTTTGTCAGTCAGCTGTTTGTTATATGCAGACGATGCTGTGTTAATCGCTGACAGTAAAGAAAATTTGCAAGTCTTAGTGTCAAGGATGTATGAGGCATGCAATAAGAGTGACTTGGTGATGAATGTGTCTAAATCTAAAGTGATGGTTTTCGAGAAAGAAGAATGTATGACGATTCGTGATATAAGTGCGATGGGCGAGAAATTGGAGCAAGTTACTGAATTTACGTATCTGGGAAGCATGTTTACAAGAGACGGAAAAATGAAGAAAGACATCGAAAGAAGGGTTGGTGCAGGGAATAAAATAAATGGCGCACTCAAAGTCATTACTGCAAATAGAAATATATCCACAGAATCCAAAATGGCAGTACACAACGTAGTTCTAGTGCCAACCCTCATGTATGGAAGTGAAGCTTGCAGCTGGCAAAAGAAGGATTAAAGCAGGATAAACGCCGTAGAAATGAGATCACTAAGAATAATGTGCGGGAAAACGTTGTATGCTAGAATAACGAACGATGAAATGAGAGAGAAATGTAAGGCAGCTGACTGCATTAAGGATAAAATTAAAAAAGAATCCTTGAGATGGTTTGGACATATGGATCGAATGGATGAGAGAAGAATGATTAAAAAGTTGTACACAAGCAGCGTGAGTGGAAAAAGAAGCCGAGGACGACCGAGGAAAACATGGCATGACCAAATTAATCAATTACTAAAAGGCGGCCACATTCGAAGTCGGAATAATCGACGTGCGTGCATGGTACTCTGTATGAATGTAGAGGAAGCCCGAGAGGCATGCCAGTACAGAGCATTGTGGCGATCCATCCTCTCTGCCTACCCCTCCGGGGAAATGCGTGATGGTTAGTTAGTTATATTTTGTGACCAATATTATACCTATTTTTTGTTTAATTAATAATTAAATAATACGATGTTTTTTAACTACTTCCACTTTTGTCTTTATTTAGACAACGACGTGTTTCGCCAGGCTCGCTGGCACCG
Source organism: Lepidostoma basale (assembly GCA_022606425.2). Classification (NCBI taxonomy): domain Eukaryota; kingdom Metazoa; phylum Arthropoda; class Insecta; order Trichoptera; family Lepidostomatidae; genus Lepidostoma; species Lepidostoma basale. Next base: position 46,420 of record JAHDVF020000843.1, on the reverse strand, counting down.
ACAGACTGGTCTAATTATTATTCGACTCTCAGACCGGATAAGAAATACTGAAATACGTAGAAGGTCGGGAGTAACAGATGTCGTCGCAAGGGTAGCGAAGCTTAAATGGTCATTTGCGGGACGTGTTGCCAGATTGGTAGACGATAAATGGACCAGAAGGGTGGTAGAGTGGAGACCCGCGAAGACAAGAGAAACAGAGGGAGACCCCACACACGATGGTCCGATGACATTAGAAGAATTGTTGGCGATTGGATGCAAAAGGATGTATAACTCATTGGTCCGGAGCCGGCTCGAGTGTGGCTCGGTGATATGGAGTCCCCACGAGGCGAGATACTCGCTCATGTTAGAGAGGGTTCAGTAAAGATTTCTGAGATATCTCTACATGAGGGAGTTTGGTAGCTATCCGTGGCTTTATCCCACTGCATTCCTCTTGGGCATGCTGGGGACCAATAGTTTACAGATAAGAAGGGATGGGTGCACACTTACCCATTTCTTCAGACTTATCAGGGGATTCTTTGAGAATTCCGTCATCTTGGAGGCTATCCATCTTTATGTTCCGGATGGTTATCTTCGACAGCGTCGAGAGAGTATCTTGTATTCCTAATGTCGAACCATGTCTCATGCGTTCCTGGTATTATATATTTATTATGTTTTACCTGTTCTCAATAGATGTCTTAAACTATAAAAAATGTTTGTAATGTCTTTTGAGAAAAAAGGCACAAGACAGGTATACGTGGAGAAGTATGGGGGAGGCCTATGTCCAGCAGTGGACGACAACGGCTGTCTAAGTAAGTAAGATAGCTGTAAGTCAATCTATAGCAGAGCTGTGACTGTAATCAATAAATCTGGTTGAATTATCAAACAATATTACGCAACGGTAGTCATTACAGAATCCATTAAAGAAATTGAATTTTTATCGCCCATAATATCGGCATTTTCATTTCATAAGTGACATAGCTTATCAGAATGATTGCATTGGAAAATAAATGTATTTGCTTTTCTGATAAATCAAATGTGGAGAAACCACGTGGAATTACATAATAATATTATTCAAGAAGAACACCATTTTGCACTGCCATTCTAGCTTTTTTGGATAGGTTTTTGTTTGCGATGACAACTTTAAGTGCACCATTCACTTTAGTGCCTGTTCTTCATGGTGTTCTTCTGCCATGGTGTACTTCTACCGACCCTTATGTATGGAAGCGAAGCATGGAACTGGCAAAAGAAGGATGAAAGTAGAATAAATGCAGTAGAAATGAGATCTCTTAGACGAATGTGTGGATACTCTGTGTATGATGATAGAGTGTCGAATAAAAATATAAGACGTGAATACGGTGCGAATGATGGTGTCGTGAACAAAATAATGAAAGGATCATTAAGATGGTTTGGACATATGGAAAGAAAGAATGGTAAAAAAATTATATGTTAATGATGTAAATGGAACCAGAAATAGAGGAAGACCGAGGAAAACGTGGCACGATCAAATAAATCAAATATTGAATGTCGGCCATGTGAGGAGTCAGAAAAATCGACGCGCGTGCATGACACTATGTATGAATGTTGAGGAAGCGAGAGAAATATGTCAGGAAAGAAAAGTGTGGCAGTCCATTCTTTCTGTCTACCCCTTCGGGGAGACGGCGTGATGGTTAGTTAGTTAGTTAGTTATATTATTCAACTTTCCTCCTGTATATTTCAGCTGAGAGGCATTCGAATCACTGCTTTAAAAAGTTGGCTATAACCCAAAAAAGTTAGAAAAGTATGGTTATATTATTCAGTTTAAATACGGGATACGGCGTTTATTTCGTTCATATAAAGGGAACTTTGAAAAAAAAAATTATATATGCAAATGGGGGCGATAGACCAAAAATGCTTGGGAACCTTTGCCTTATATCATAGGTTCCCAACTTTTTCTAGACCCTATTCCCGTCCACTCCTTTTCTTCTTTTTCTTCTTCCTCAGCCTATTCCCGTCCACTCCTGGACAAAGGCCTCCTCCATTCGCTTCCATGTCACTCTGTCCTGTGCAGACTGCATCCAGGTTATTCCGACGTGCCTATTCAGGTCATCCTTCCACCGTAGTTGCGGTCGCCCTGCACTTCTCTTCGCCGTCCACGGTCTCCAAGTCAGCAATCTTCTTGTCCACTTTTCATCTGAGCTTCTGGCTACGTGACCTGCCCATTGCCATTTTAGAGTCGCCACCCGGTGGATGATGTCAGTGACCTTTGTTTTTTTTCTCACCGTATCGTTTCTGACTCTGTCTCTTAGGCTTATTCCTAACATGGCTCTTTCCATGACTCTTTGGGTCACTCGTAGTTTCTGGGCACTTTGTTTGGACAATGTAACAGTTTCAAGACCATAAGTACCAACTGGCAGAAAGCAGGCTTCATAGACTTTTCGTTTCAGGTTGATCGGTATTTTCCGGTTTTTAAGGATGTAACTCATGTTTCCGAAAGCTGCCCAGCTAAGTCCAGTGATGATGCCAACATCGGTTGGCGAAACAGCTGTCGCGAAACTCTCAGTGCATAAGAATAAATTGTGATATTATAACAGTGTTATAAATTTTAACAGGAATAAAAAAATTAAATAATAATAAAAGTTGATTGCGATGCCTACCCCTTCGGAGAATTAGTGCGATGGTTAGTTAGTTTAGGTGGTCTGTAATTAGTTTAACATCTGATAACACGATTTTCGTGTCCTTGAAATGGTCGCCTTATGCGTAGCATTCCAACATGTGCGTATATTATAATTTCACATTTAATACTGTTTCTATTAGCATAATGTAAACCAAAAAAACGTGTTGCCATCCGGTAAAATCAGACACCTAACACTCGATGGATCCCGATTTACAAGCGACGCGCGAGTTCAGCCCTGTCGCTTGTGCATTTTTTGCTCTAATTTTATGTTACGACGACCTTCGTGGCCGAGTGGTAAGTCCATTGACTGCCACCCCGAAAGTTCCGGGTTCGATTCCCGGCGAGGGCAGTGTGATTGTCACACTGTACCACACTGTCTTTGGTCTGATGTAGAATTCACGTGACAATAAAATGGCGATAGATTAGCTACCTATCACATGTCACGAGAATCACTATGATAGCTTAATACCATTTACATCGATTTGGCTCATGCCGTCATGATGTAAAGAGCGATTCAACAAAAGAATAACTAACTAACTAACTAACTAACCATCACGCCGTCTCCCCGAAGGGGTAGCCAGAAAGAATGGACTGCCACACTTTTCTTTCCTGACATATTTCTCATCGTGTCATGCACGCCCGTCGATTTCTCTGACTCCTCACATGGCCGACATTCAATATTTCATTTATTTGATCGTGCCACGTTTTCCTCTATTTCTGGTTCCATTTACATTGTTAACATATTTTTTTTTAAAACAAAATAATAATAATGATAATAATTTATTATGCAAGTATGAGAAGTGAATGCGGTGCGAATGAAAGTGTTATGAACAAAATAATGAAAGGGTCGTTTAGATGGTTTGGACACATGGAATGAATGAGTGAAGACTAAATGGTGAAGAAGTTATATGTGAACGACGTGAACGGAGCTAGGAATACAGGAAGACTGAGGAAAACGTGGCATGATCAAATCAATCAAATATTAAATGTCGGTCACGTGAGGAGTCGTAGAAATCAACGTGCGTGCATGACAAGATGTCGCACGCTTAATAGTAAACTGACCGATTGTGGTTTAGGTCATAATTGAGTTAACATTAGACAGAGGCTTGTGTTAACACTATCCATCGTTTGGCGTTAAAATTAAGACAAAATTCCGCCAATTGATCTCCATTACACTTTATCGGTCTTTTTCATACGTACGTGTTTTTCGACTGTTTTTGTTAAAACACCGACTCATGTCAGATTGAGCAAAACTTGTTATTTTTTAGTTAAGCCAGTGTTCTAAGCGAGAGAAGTATGTCAGGACAGAACAGTGTGGCGTTCCATTATTTCTCCCTACCCCTCCGGGGAGACGGCGTGATGGTTAGTTAGTTAGTTAACAATAATTATTTGCAATAATAATTTGATTCTGGTTTTTATACACAGTTCTAAATAATCCAGCAAAAGTAAACAAATATTGTACTAACAAAACTTACATCATTACTTATTTAACCCTCTGATGAATAACCGTGACTGTCCACAATAAATAATTCACGGTAATGAGTAATAATCGACTTTCTGTTAACCCTTTAACACCTTCTCAACATCAAGTTTAACAAAAAAAATATATATAAGACCAAGGAAAACGTTGCACGATCAAATCGATCAAATATTAAATGTTGGCCACGTGAGAAGTCTGAGAAATCGACGTGCGTGTTGAGGAATCGAGATAAATATTTCTACGTATGCCTACTTCTTCGGAAATATGGCATGATGTTTAGTTAGTGTGTGTCAACAAACCAAAGAACTCTATGATTTTGGTCACGTAGTTTATGAAGATTGTGAATTGAAGAGGTCCCAGCACAGACCCTTGAGGAACTCCAGATTTGATAATGAAGAAAGGGGACATTTTTAGTTAGCCAGTTACCGTCAAAACTGTATGTAATCTATAGTCACATCAGACACATGATATGTTATGTGTTTATTTATTTTTCAAATGTTATCTGGATTTTGCGTAAAGAATAATTACTTTATTGTGTTAAATATGGCAGTGCATAATGGAGTTCTAGTGCCGACCCTTATTTATGGAAGTGAAGCTTGGAGTTGGCAGAAGTAGGATAAATGCCGTAGAAATGAGGTCACTAAGAAGGATGTGCGGAAAAACAAAAAGGCCAAGGACAGTGTGACCAAATTAATCAATTACTGAAAGGCGTCCATGTTCGAAGTAGAAACAATCGACGAGCGTGCATGTCACGATTTGTGAATGTAGAAGAGGCGCGAGATTTATGTCAGGATAGAACAATGTGGCGATCCATCCTCTCTGCCTACCCCTCCGGGGAAACGGCGTGATGGTTAGTTAGTTAGTTAGTTATTTTGTGATAAATAAAATTGTTTCGGTGAATAAAGCGTAATTTAGGTCCGAAGAAGGGGTTATGTGTAAAAACAGGGGGTGGCCTTGCACGCGATGTAGAGTATACAGAGGTTTGTAAGAGCTTATCGCTTAATAATTATTCATGCGGCATTATTACACGAGGACACTTGATCTGAGATCGACCCAAGCAAAGAAAACTAACCAAATTAAAAAAAAAAAACATTTCTTCTACATTCATAATCACTTGTGTCGTTGATTCTCATTTAAACAATTTAAAAAAGTGATCAAATAAATCAAATATTGAATGTCGGCCATGTGAAGAGTCAGAGAAATCGACGCGCGTGCATGACACGATGTATGAATGTTGAGGAATCGAGAGAAATATGTCAGGAAAGAAAGGTGTGGCAGTCCATTATTTCTGCCTACCCCTCGGGGAGACGGCGTGATGGTTAGTTAGTTAGTTAGTTAAAAAGTGATAACTTGAACAAATGCACTTTAACTCCACAAAGCTTCTTGGTGTTTATCTTGACGCAAATCTGTCTCTAAAATCCCAAATTAATAACCGGGTAGCGCTAGTTTCTGCCACCTAAGACGATTTAAATCCGTCAAAAGGAGTATTCCCCATGACACTTTCAAAACTCTTGTAAATTCCTTCGTTGTGTCACGACTTGATTATTGTAATGAAATTTATGCAAACATTCCAAAACAACAAATAAACAAACTTCAATCTGCGTTCAATGCAGCAGCAAGACTCATTAAAGGCATTCCAAAAAAGTCCCATATAACACAACATCTCAAAGAACTTCACTGGCTTAAAAGTCCAGAAAGAATCCAGTATAAACTCTGCTGGACAGTTTTCAAAGCGTTACATGGAATGGCACCAAGTTATATATCTGAACTTTATGTAACGGACAGCCTAAATACAAGGAAATCCACACTTTGCTCGGCGAACTCCTCGGCAATAGGAAGATTAGTTGAGCCGAAGCATTGCCCCAGCACAAATTTCGGGGATCGAGCGTTCGCGGTAGCCGGTCCATCAGCTTGGAACAATCTCCCTTCACACCTTAGATGCATAAATGATCCGACAGATTTCAGATCTAAACTGAAAACCCATCTTTTTCATATTTCATACCCAATTTAAACATTTATACTTTGTTCTACTATACTATTTAACCGATCGCGAAATTTTTGATTTTTAGATTTAAAACACGTCTTAATGCGCCCTTGAGGTGATTATTATTATTATTATTATTAATATAAATATAAACAACTTGGTTGGTGCAGGTAACAAAATTAATGGAGCTTTAAAAATAGTTATTAGAAACAAGAATTAATCGATGAAAGCGAAAATGGCCGTTCACAATGGAGTTCTGGTCCCAAACCTTATGTTTGGAAGCGAAACATTGAACTGACAGAAGAAAAATGAGAGCAGAATAAATGCGGTAGAGATGAGGTCCCCAAGACGTATGTGTAATAGAACATTGTACGGCAGAATCTCAAGTGCTGATATTATAAAGGAATGTAGATCGAAAGAAGGTATTCTACAGTGTTAATGCCTAAGCGTTCAATACAATGTATGTTACTCTGAAAGCATTACTGAAAGAACACAGCCGATTGAAAAGTCGTGCTTGGGAGCTAAACACCCAGTAACGTAGTGTAATACGGCCTCAGTACTTGCCATAGACAAGAGCGGGGTTTACGTCGCCGGTGTATGGATCACGTACCTACCTGGCGACCACGTAAATACTATTAAAAACGTATCAGTCTATTATTTATTACACGCTATGATTCCAACTGTTTAATACGATGGCAGAAGGGAAGAATACATGATAAATTATTAATGATTTTGGTAGGTCTAAGGTAAGTGGTTCCCAAACTTTTTTGTCTCGTGGACCCCCTGCTGATTTCTTTTATTTTGTGCAGACCCCCTACATTCGTAATATATACATATTTTTTTTTTTACAAATTCACCTTATAACTATAAAATGAGTTTTTGAAGCTGACACAGAGTAAAATTAGACCAATAGAAAAAAGAATCTGGAATTCGTTGTCGATTTCATTCGTGATCCAATTTACAAAAATGAGCTAAAAAAAGGTCGCGAAAAATATCCGTTATCATTTATTATAACTTAATGTGTCAAAATATTTTTATTTCATATTAAACCTTGCGCGGACCCCCTGGCATTGTTCAGGGACCCCCAAATCAATTTTAATTTTCCACGAGCCCTCTGAATTATCCCAGGGACCCCTGGGGGTCCGTATGGCCCACTTTGGGAACCCAAGTGTAATAAAAATGATAGCTAACTAACTAACTAACTAACCATCACGCCGTCTCCCCGAAGGGGTAGGCAGAAAGAATGGACTGCCACACTTTTCTTTCCTGACATGTTTCTCCCGCTTCCTCAACATTCATACATCGTGTCATGCACGCGCGTCGATTTCTCTGCCTCCTCACATGGCCGACATTTAATATTTGATTTATTTGATCGTGCCACGTTTTCCTCGGTCTTCCTCTATTTCTGGTTCCATTTACATCATTAACATATAATTTTTTTACCATTCTTTCTTCATTCATTCTTTCCATATGTCCAAACCATCTTAATGATCCTTTCATTATTTTGTTCATGACACCATCATTCGCAACGCATTCACTTATTATATTTTCATTCGATATTCTATCATACACAGAGTATCACACATTCGTCTAAGAGATCTCATTTCTACTGCATTTATTCTACTTTCATCCTTCTTTTGCCGGCTCCATGCTTCGCTTCCATACATAAGGGTCGGTAGAAGAACACCATTGTGTACTGCCATGCTAGCTTCCACACAATTGCCACACTGTCGTCAAGTTATCCACCATCATTCATACCTTTACCCCTCCTGCAAACAATGCGGATAAAAAAACCTCCCCGATAACCTAACATATTATGTACTCCGCCAAACAAAATGGTCTTACTCAGGATGCTATCTCATACCACAACTCAATCCAGGGATTGCTCCTCTTCACTTCCCCTCGGGAACAGATATTTTATTAAATATTTTAAATAATAAGACTAATCCCATCATAATCTACAATTCCAACCTTAACTGGCCTTCCGTTCCCTGGCCGAGAATAATGTAGGACTTTAGCATAAGCCCTAAATCCTCCCTCGCCCACTTTCGGAGAAGCACTCTGTGCCACACATCTACCCCCCGCATAAAACAACTATCTAATTACATTTCCAACGATGTTTCCTACAGACGTAAGAGGTATAGCCATTAGAGCTGATCCTCTTTAACCAGAAGATGCAAGTCAAAACATAAATATATCGAATGAACCAAAAATGACAGTGCACAATGGGATGTATGGACGTGAAGCATGAAACTGGCAAAATAAGGATGAAATTAGAATAAATGCAGTAGAAATGAGATCAGAAGAAGTGGGAAAAAACAATGTATGGTGGTTGAATAATGAATAATAATAATCGGGTGGTGGTCTAGGGCATGGGTCGGCAACCTGCGGCCCGCGGGCCGCATGCGGCCCGCGAGACATCTTGGTGCGGCCCGCGAGATTCTCGCCGCAACGCACATGACGGACGATATTATACACAATCGAGTGAAAGGAAGCGAGAAAGGGAGCGAAGAAATAGTGAAGTTGGAGCGAAGGGGGAGCGGGGGGAAAGAGAAGGAAGGCAAGAACGCCACACGCACCTCGCATCATTCCGCTGTCGACCGCCAGTAACACTACTCGTTCGCTCGCGCTGCGCTAACTACCCACCCACGCGGCGTTTACATTCGCTGCAAGTTTTATTTTTTTATAAAATCTGTTTTGTGAATTCTCTTAGTGTTTTTGGTAAGTACCTACCTACTGCATGATAATAATATTATTCCTAAGATTACAAGTAATGAATATAACAATGCAATATTAAAGTATCCATGAGTTTACGACAGTTTAAAAAAAAATTACAATGATAAACTTTTTAAGACGAGGTGCACTATGAATGTAATATTTTTATAAGCCTGAAAAACTCCATACACATTAAAAATAGCTTCCGAGAAAAAATAAATACCGCCAACGGGACTCGAAGTTACAATTGCCTTTTCTACAAAAAAATAAAATTGGTAGGTTCAGGTGAAAAAATTAATAAGAAATAATTGTTGAAAAAAAAAAGCAATGACTGTTGAATGAATAAATACTTGTATGTTACATATTTAGTTATTTGGCGGAATGGGAATAAGCCGACGTTGCTCAATGGCGAGAGCATCTGACCGGCAATCGGAAGGCTGCGGGTTCGAGTCCCGTCGGCGTTATTTATTCTTTCTCGGCAGATATTTTCAATGCGTATGGAGTTTTTCAGGCTAATAATTATTGCTTTTAAAATTTTCACAACGATAGTATTTGTTTACTCGTCAATAAAGGTGTACTTTAGGTATACTTGACATAAATTTTACGATTTTGTTTTTCGAATAAAAATATTGCTCACTGGGGGAGTATTTATTTAAGGATTTTATATAGGACAAAACTATGACTCTTTCCGTAAAAATAAATACATATTTTTATGTTTCTGTATTGTTACAGATTTATACACCCAAGATGGCTTCTAAAAAAAGGAAGATCGTTGATGAAAGACGGATTTTTAATGAAGCATGGACAAATTTATATTTTTTTATCGAATTTAAAGAAAAACCACTATGTATTATCTGTCAAAAGAGTATTTCCGTAGTAAAGGAATATAACCTGAAGCGACATTATGATATTGAGCACAAAACTAAATTTCAGTGTTTTGATGGGGAATCTCGAAAAAACAAAATCATTAACTTGAAATCGTCACTCAAAAATCAGCAGAATACCTTTAAAGTTGTAACAGACAAAAGCGAATCAGCTGTTCGTGCCAGCTACAAAGTAGCAGAGATAATTGCAAAGCATTGTCGCCCATTTACTGACAGTGAACTTGTAAAATATTGTGTCTTAGCTATCGCGGAGGAAGTATGCCCGGAACAGAAAAAAATGTTTGAAAACGTTAGTCTCTCTGCTAGAACTTGCACCAGACGCACTGAAGACTTGGGTGCTAACTTGCGTGAACAACTTAAGGATAAAGCGCAGTATTTTACTTACTTCTCTCTTGCGATGGACGAAAGTACGGACGTGTCGGATACGGCACAATTCCTTATATTTGTACGAGGAATTGACGAAAACTTTTCTGTTTATGAGGAGTTATTAAAAATGTGCAGTCTCGAAGGAACTACAAAGGGAGAGGATTTATTTCACCACTTGGACCAAGCTCTGATTTCGTGTGGCTTGAGCTGGGATAAATTAACTAGCATCACCACGGACGGCGGAAAAAATATGAGCGGTCATAATAAAGGTGTTGTCGGAAGAGTCAACAGCAAACTGCAAGAGTTTGGATCGGAAGTTCCATTTACATTTCACTGTATTGTCCATCAAGAAGCATTGTGTTGCAAAGTTTTATCGTGGAAAGAAATAATGGATACCGTTGTATCTGCTATTAATTTTATAAGAAAAAATGGGCTTACTCACCGCCAGTTCCAAAAGTTTTTGGAAGATGTAGAAGCTGAATATGGTGACGTGATGTATTACTGTGAAGTAAGATGGCTAAGCCGAGGAGCAGTACTTCAACGATTTTTTTATTTGAGGAAAGAAATTTGTAACTTTATGGAGATGAAAGGAAAGGCAATACATGAACTTTCCAACCACCAGTGGGTTGTAGATCTTGGGTTTTTAACTGATTTGACTGCCGAACTGAATATACTCAATACACGTTTACAGGGGAAAAATAAATTGATATGCAATATGTATTCAGATGTTAAATCATTTGAAATGAAACTAACATTATTTATCGAGCATATCGATGAAAGGAAACTCGATCATTTTCCAAATTGCAAGAAAGCAGTAGAAGAAGCTGGAATGAATTTTGTTTGGCAAAATACTAAAATGAAAAGTGCATTAATGCAACTACAAACTGAGTTTGAAAACCGGTTTGCTGATTTCAAAAAGATCTCACGTAAGATGGAGATTTTCGAAAACCCCTTTGCAGTAGATATCGGTAATGTACCAAGCGATTTGCAAATCAACGTGATAGATTTGCAAAGTAATAACACACTTAAAATGGCTTTTAAGGAAAAAACTAATTTGGTGGATTTCTATGGGAGTTTGCCTTCTGAAAACTACAAGGATTTAAAAAGGTTTGCTCAGCAAATAATTACTATGTTTGGTAGTACATATATTTGTGAACAAACTTTTTCAATTCTGAATTATCGAAAAAACAAACACTGTTCTCGGTTATCGAATTCACATTTAGACGCAATACTACGCGTCTCTACTTCAAAAATGCAAGCTGATATTAAAAAACTTGCAAGTCAAATGCAATCACAAAAATCTCATTGATTTTATTAAATACAATAAATGTCGTTAAAATATACACTTAGCGTTTTATTTTTAAAACTAAAATATTTGTACATAAATACTGTATGTATACCTACTGCAAGTGCGGCCCGCACTGATCCCCATGAAAAATATTTGGCCCTTTTACAACAAAAGGTTGCCGACCCATGGTCTAGGGGATAGAAAGCTTGGCTCCTGATCCAGGGGACATGGGTTCGAGCCTGGACACGACCAGATCCTTCTTCATAATAATGAGCTATTTTTTGCTCACATTGAAGATTGCAAAATAAATTCTAATAGCATTTATGTAAATCCTTGATATTAGTCTTTTTTTTTTATTTTAAATTAAATTTAAAAAAAAAATTAATACGCAAAAATAATAATTGAATTGCAAAAATTGTTGAAGATGAAAACCCAAGCAGCAAGAGATTACCAGGAAGAGATGGAGAGATGGCTAGACATCATCATCCCAGGACAGCCCAACGTTACAAATCATGTCACACACACGTGTCATGCACGCGTGTTGATTTCTCTGACTCCACACGTGGCCGACATTCAATATTTGATTTATTTGATCGTGCCACGTTTTCCTCGATCTTCCTCTATTTCTGGTTCCATTTACATCGTGAACATATAATATTTTCAACCATTCTTTCTTCATTCATTATTTCTATGTGTCCAAACCATCTTAATGATCCTTTCATTATTTTGTTCACAATACCATCATTCGCACCGCATTAACTTTTTGTATTTTCATTCGATACTCTATCATACACAGAGTATCAACACATTCGTCGAAGAGATCTCATTTCTACTGCATTTATTGTACTTTCATCCTTCTTTTGCCAATTCCATGGGTTGCTTCCATACATAAGGGTCGGTAGAAGAACAACATTGTGCCCTCCCATTGTAATATATAAATTAAATCATTAACATTATTTTATAAACAAACAACGCATCACGCCGTTTCCCCGCAGGGGTAGGCAGAGAGAATGGATCGCCACACTACTCTATCCTGGCAAACCTCTCTAGATTCCTCTACATTCATACAACGATCATACACGCACGCCGATTCCTCCGACTTCTAACATGACCAACCTTTACATATTGATTAATTTGGTCATGCCATGTTTTCCTCAGTCTGCCTCGACTCCGTACTCCATTTACACCATTAACGTATACTTTCTTAACCATTCTTTCTCCATCCACGCGTTACATATGTCCGAACCATCGCAGCGATCATTTCACAATTTTGTTCATAATACCTTCTTCCGCTCTACATTTCTTTCTTATATCAGCATTTGAGATTCTGTCGAATATCGTTCTACCACACATACGTCTTAGAGACCTCATCTCAACCGCATATATTCTGCTTTCATCCTTCTTCTGCGAGTTCCAGGCTTCGCTTTCGAAACTCCATTGTGAACGGCCGTTTTCGCTTTGGCGATGAGGTTCGCAACCCATCACACCGCGTCTCCCGCGGAGCGAAAAGAGAAGGATGGAGTGCCGCATCAAAAGTGTGACAGTCCATTTTTTCTGCCTACCCTTTCGGGGAGACGGCGTGATGGTTAGTTAGTTAGTTAGTTTTGATAAATTCTTGTTTCCAATAACTATTTTTAAAGCTCCATTCACTTTGTTACCCGCACCAACCCTTCTTTCGACGTCACTATCCGTTTGGCCATCTGCTAAATATAATAAATTATATTATAAAAATTAAATACAAGTAAAACCATTGAACAATCGTGTTTACTATTATAAATTGTCGAAAAGTTGTTTGTAACACCTTAAAAAGCTGTCGCGACATTCAAAAAGTGCATAATAAAAAGTTTGATATCATAACAGCGTTATAAATTTGAGGAGTCGACATTATTTTTGGTGAATGTCACATGTTTCAATAAAGCGTATTAAAAATGATTTTGATTGTCTGACCCGTCGCAGGTCTGGGCTGTAAAGATGGCACCTATTCAAAGCGGAGTTTAACCCATTTGACTCCATGACCCCCCCGGATTGATGGTGGCGATTCACCTTGAATACTGCATCAGTCGGCCGGGTAGGACGGTGGCCATTGTCTGGAAGTCCGTGAATGAAGAATAGATTGGGAATGCCGCTGACACGAAAAATAAGGCTATCAGATTATTGTTTGGTTGTGCCTTCATGGACCAGGATCACACACCAATGAGATTATCATATTTTTTTAATATACAACAGGCAGTACATAATGGAGTTATAGTGCCAACCCTCATGCATGGAAGTGAAGCTTGGAGCTGGTAAAAGAAGAATGAAAACAGGATAAACGCCTTAGAAATAAGATCACTAAGAAGAATGTGCGGGAAAACGTTGTATGATAGAATACCGAACGATGAAATAACGTTGTAGCACGATCAAATAAATCAAATATTGAATATCGGCCATGTGAGGAGTCAGAGAAATCGACGCGCGTGTATGACACGATGTATGAATGTTGAGGAAGCGAGAGAAATATGTCAGGAAAGAAAAGTGTGGCAGTCCATTCTTTCTGCCTACCCCTTCGGGAGACGGCGTGATGGTTAGTTAGTTAGTTTATAATGGCAAAAGAAGGATGAAAGTAGATTAAATGCAGTAGAAATGAGATCTCTTAGACGAATGTGTTGATACTCTGTGTATGATAGAATGTCGAATGAAAATATAAGAAGTGAATGCGGTGCGAATGATGGTGTTATGAACAAAATAATGAAAGGATCATTAAGATGGTTTAGACACATGGTAAAAAAAGTATATGTTAACGTTGTTAATGGAAGTAAAAATAGAGGAAGACCAAAGAAAACGTGGAACGATCAAATAAATCAAATATTGAATGTCGGCCACGTGAGGAGTCAGAGAAATCGACGCGCGTGCATGACACGATGTATGAATGTTGAGGATGCGAGAGAAATATGTCAGGAAAGAGAAGTGTGACAGTCCATTCTTTCTGCCTACTTCATCGGGCGAGATGGTTAGTTAGTTAGTTTTTTTTAAGTCATTATAATGACGTGTATTATGGCAGATCCGTAAGTCTTATTTGATCACTGAATGTAGTGTGGTCCGCGCATGCGCTGGATCTGCAAGCGTGAACAAAACGAGATGACGCGCCGGCGCAAAAACCGAACAATGATTGGCACTCCACGTGAATAATTGGACGTATCATTGACCAATTTTCGCGGAATAGTCAGACAAAATAGACGGAACTTAAAAGCCGAACGGGGGTTCATATGTAGAAATTGAAATGGTAAAAATAAATTATTGAAATCATCCTTTAACAACTCAATAATACCTTAACTTTTCTAAATCATATTTAACTAATATTTTTATATAAATTATTTCGCTAATCCCTTTCCTACATTAGTATTTAATTGTACCTTATTCTTCTTGCTTATTGTAGACCTATGTGGTCTGTTCTCCAGAGTGTTGCTCCTCCTGTGAGGTAGATTTCCAGCTGTCCTTCCATATTTTAGTCTTCCACAGGGACGAGTCCCATGAGGCTGATTATGCATGCAATATAGGGGAGTCTGGTGGTGTCCATTATTTGAACATGACCGTACCAGTCCCTTTTTCGCTGTCTGCTCCTTCTTATAATATCCTCAACCTCACATATCTCTCTTATTCTAGTGTTCTTCACGCGATCTCTCAGTGTCTTATCCTGCTATCGTCCTCAGTGTCTTCATTTCGGAAGTCCTCAAAAATTGTTATATAATATATATCACAATTGATTATATTTTGTAGCGATAGCTATTTCGCTAACCGATGTTAGTCGTCAGGTTTTATGTGGTGTTTCCGCCAAAACAATGGATTACCAAATATAAGAAGTTAATGTGGTGCAAATGAAAATGTTAAGAACAAAATTGTGTAAGGAACATTAAGATGGTTTGGACACATGGAAAGAAATGAATGAAGAAAGAATGGTAAAATATATATATATGTTAACGATGTAAATATAACTAGAAATAGAGGACGACCGAGGAAAAAGTGGCACGATCAAATAAATCAAATATTGAATGTCGGCCACTTGAGGAGTCTGAGAAATCGACGTTTGAATGTTGAGGAATCGAGAGAAGTATGTCAGGAAAGAACAGTGTGGCGGTCCTTTATTTTCGCCTAACTCTCGTGGAGACGGCGTGATGGTTAGGTAGTTAGTCAGTTAGTTAGTTATAAATTATTATGTGATATATTCAAAACTCTGTCATTTACTCTACAATTTATTCACGATATTTTCATACTTATAAATATTTATATATAAATATGTATTATTATTTAAAATACGATAATAATATAATCGAAATGAGTCACGTTCGTGAGGTATACATAAAAAAATCACGACTTATTAGTCACTGTTAACTCGTGTTAAGATTGTCATACCACAATAAAATACATCAGTTCGTAATACATATGTTGGATAGATTTGAATATCAATCGATATTGGAATCAATCAAGTCTGGCCTTGGTTTAGGTTTGAGAATAACCCACAATGTCTAAGTTTGAAAACAGTTAAGGAGTTAGGGGTACGAAAAATACAAGTATTTAAAAAAAAATTCAGTATTTAAGTTTATTTTATAAAACCAACAAAATAAAATTATTATATTATGTTTTTGGACCCACGCTGGAGGATAGGACTTACAGAATTAAAATAAACCTTGAACTTGAAGAACTGATTAACCAGGAAACAGTAGTGAGATTATGTAAGTCTCAACGCCTACGGTGGGCTGGCCATGTCGAAGGAATGCCAGAGGGTTGAACACCACAAATTATATCCAGATGGGTGCCCCGCGAAAATAGAACAAGAGGCAGACCGAGGAAAAGATGGGCGGATTGCGTGGAAGAAGATTGGGAGAAAATGGAAGGAGCTGGGGAAAGGAGAGAGACGGCCAGAGACAGAAGTCAGTGGAGGAGGCCAAGTCCCACACCGGGATGTAGCGCCGAGAAATGAATGAATGAATGATATTATGTTATAACCAGTGGCGTGCCTAGGGTCAACCAATAAGTGAAACCAAGGAATTATAAATAAATATTCGTAAAGATATCACAATCTTTTTTTTCATGACATTTCTGCAAATAACCGTGTTTTGGGACTGTCAAGGCATAATTTTAATTGAATATATGCCTCAAGGGGAGACCATCAACTCTGCAAGATAATGTGAGACCGTAAAAAAATTGCGGAGGGTGATTCAGAACAAGAGGAGAGGCATGCTGCACGACAATGACAGAAGGAATTGCTCGCCTCGTTTAAATGGGATGTCCTGAACCAACCCGCGCATTCCCCTGACCTAGCACCTTCAGATTACTATCTATTTACCTCCCTGAAGCTGCACACGGGTGGAAAAAGGTTTTCAACCGACGAGGTAAAGGGGGAGGTGGAAGATTGGGCGAAGGGGTTAGCAGGAAACTACTTCAAGGAAGGCATCAAAAAGTTGATACCCCGCTTCACCACCTGCATTGAGAGGAATGGCGACTATGTCGAAAAATAGCTTACATATGTACTACGGTAACCACGTAATTTTTTTGTTTAAATAAAAAAAATTGTAACCTACAAAAATTCAGTACACATACTTTCTGGATATGCCTCGTAAATGACAGATAACATTCTGACAATAGAAATTAAGTTCGTTCTTTTTACAGTTCGGTGTGGACGAATATTGGCATGAACGATTATTGGAATGGACAAATATTGGCGTGGACGAATATTGGAGTTTCGTTGTTATATATATTTTCAAACCTTACCTGGTGCTGTGCTCCTGAAAGCTGCCACCTTCCAGCAGGCGAACCTTGGCGAACAGCACGGCCGACACGAAGGGCACGTCGGTCAGCTCCTCGACGCAGCACTCCACGCTGAACTTGTACCGCTTTTTCTTCATCATCATGAAGGCCATTGCGGCCCGGGCATGGGCGGCGGCGTGGCGCCTACCGAGCGCCGATATCACACTAAGGTTAACAGAAAAAAGGCAAAATCAGAAAAATGAAAGAAAACATCCGACACACTAGGGTTAACAAAATGGCAAAATCAGAAAAATGAAAGAATACATCCGACACACTAAGGTTAACAAAATGGAAAAGTCAGAAAATGGCATGAAAACATCCGACACACGAGGGTTAACATATGATAAAATTAACCTTCCTTTACAAGTGATGTGTAGCTGTAGAATATATTGCTTCTAATTATTTTAACATCTATATAACTACCTAAAAATACCTAACTAACGATCACGCCGTCTCCCCGAAAGGGTAGGCAGAAAGAATGGACTGCCACACTTTAACCGATGCGGCACTCCATCCTTCTCTTTTCGCCCCCGCGAGAGACGCGGTGTGATGGGTTGCGAACCTCATCGCCACCAATAGGCATTCACACTTCGATCGTCCAAAATAACGCCGTTTTTTTAAGGGGTAGCAGAAAGTACGGACCGTCACACTGTTCTTTGTTGACGTATGTGTTCAAACCATGAAACATGGAAAAAAATTAAACATTTCCAAACTATGACATATTTAAAATAATTAATACATTCTTTCCACGTGCCCAAACCATGACACATGGAGAGAATGAATGAATGTCCAAACCACAACACATTTTATTGGCATATTTAAAATAATTAATACATTCTATCCATGTGTCCAAACAATGACACGTGGAAAGAAAGAATGAAGGTCCAAACCATGACACATTTTATTGGCATATTTAAAATAATTAATACATTATTTTCGTGTGTGCAACCGTGGCACATTTTATTGACATATTTAAAATAATTAATACATTCTATCCATGTGTCTAAACCATGACACATGGAAAGAAAGAATGAATGTTCAAACTATGACACATTAATTTGACATATATAAAATAATTCATACATTTTTTCCATGTGTGCAAAACCTGACAAACGAAAATAATGAATGAATGTCCAAACCACGACACATTTTATTAACATATTTAAAATAGTTAATTTATTCTTTCTAAACCAGGACCGTCCAAACCAGGACACATGGAAAGAATGAATGAATGTCCAAACCATGAAACATGGAAAGAATGAATGAAGGTCCAAACCATGTCAATTTTTTTAAAGATATTTGAAATATATAATTCATTATTTGCATGTGTCCAAACCATGACACGTGGAAAGAATGAATGAATGTCCAAACCACGACACATTTTTTTGACATATTTGAAATAATTAGAACAAAGTTAAACTAGTCAAGTGAAAATAAAGAGGTTTCATTTTAACTACATTAGGGTAGACTTTTCTTTACTCTTTTCTATAATAATTTATCAGGAAAATTCTGAAAGAGACGAAGCGTATGACGCGGAGACTCTTACATTTGCTAGTGACTAGGAAAGATAAGTTATCAAAAGTAATACGATTTGAGGGGCTTTATCTCTGAGTCTGAAACTAGATACGACTTGAACAACCGAGAAAATCGCAAACTGCCACGAGGCAACGAAATTAATGCGACATCCTGAAAGGGATTATTTCTACATCAGATTCTAAAAAGGTGATGATTTTTGAAAAAGAATAAGTCATGACAGTCTGCAATGCGTGCAGCCAATAAATAAATATGTATTTTTCCACAGGTACGCCGCGTCCCGACTGAGGTTTTTTGATGTTTTTAAATAGTCTCGCCACTTATGTATGGACCTTTATGTATGGAAGTGAAGCATGGAACTGGCAAAATAAGGATGAAAGTAGAATAAATGCAGTAGAAATGAGATCTCTAAGACGAATGTGTGGCAAATCTGTATATGATAGAGTGACAAATGCATGTATAAGACGTGAATGTGGTGCGAATGAAAGTGTTATGAACAAAATAAGGAAAGGGTCATTAAGATGGTTTGGACACATGGAAAGAATGAGTGAAGACAGAATGGTAAAGAAGGTATATGTAAACGGCGTGAACGGAGCTAGAAATAGAGGAAGGCCGAGGAAAACGTGGCACGATCAAATCAATCAAATATTGAATGTCGGTCACGTGAGGAGTCGGAAAAATCGACGTGCGTGCATGGCAAGATGTATGAATGTAGAGGAAGCGAGAGACGTATGTCAGGACAGAACAATGTGGCGTTCCATTCTATCTGCCTACCCCTCCGGGGAGCCAGCGTGATGGTAAGTTAGTTAGTTAGTTAGTCTCGCCACTTTGCCACCAATTTTATGTTTTATCCTTCGGGTGAGGATTTTCGGGATGGAATAATTTCCAACACGATTAAATTTTTAAGTAGAGAACTTTATTTAAGACGATGTTACAAGCAATAAATTACAAAGATATAAAGATGTGTTACAAGTAAGGAGTTGTAATTGTATCTAGACGTGTTACTATTAAGGAGTTGCAATTGTATCTGATTTAATCCATGATGCGGTTCAGCTTAAATAGTGTGCATTTCTTTGTTCGATGACACATGTACCTGTGGGAACAGATCAATAAAAACATCCTCGCGTTCGATCCCTTATGTTTACAAAAATATTAATAATATATAAACAAATCTTGATTCAAAATATAGAGACGTAGGAAAGTGATTTGTGGGAACGGGTGGTTAGGTACATAACAGTTTTCCATGGTTCCCTCAGTTGTAAGACGAATGACGGGATGCTAATTAGATAGCTCATGGAACCACAAGACAGGCACACTTACACACACTTAGTTAACCCTTAACGGACCGTGTTCAAAACAAAACGCTCGCTCCCATGTGGTCAATTCAGTTTACCGCTAACTTTATCTAAATATCAAGCATATGACTCGATGAATCAATCTTGTAGGGAATTTCATTAGGAATAGATCGATATCTATAACATACATGGATTATTTGAAATACATATCATTATTAATTTTTTTCTGGAACCATGCGATTTCTGATATGGAATGCGTCACAGCATATGAGCAACTGACACCAAGTATGAACTTGTCTCGCCCCGCCGCGCCGCGGCCGTGGCGCTATAATTTTACGTATGATAAAGGCACCCAGGCAAAATGTTTAGTACGTTCAAGACAACGAGTACGTATTAATATTTGTACCTTTTGGTAAAGTGTTAATATTTTCACAGTTCTGATATTATTAAGTTGCTGCGTTTCCGTCCACAGTCGGTATTATTACGTACCTATGAGAAAAGGCCAAACATTTCATTTATAATACGTTCAAAACAGCGAGTAAGTATTTGTCACTTTTGATAAAGTTGTAAATATTAGCAAAACAAATTCTACCATTACACGAATGAAGGTGAGGGCAGTCTTAAAAAAACTATTTTTTTTGGGATGAAGGAAGTAATTTTTTGCTTTTTTTTTATTACGAAATATTGAGAACACTTCAATGGAGGATTACAATTTTTTTTTATAATATTAGGGTCCATAGGTTTTAAGAAAATCAACTTTAAATTGGCAGTGGAAACTCAATTGACCACATGGCAACGCGACGGTTAAACTCGCACACAGAATCACTAAAAATACAGATCACAACACCTTGCATAGTTTAAAGCCAAGGTATAAAATAGAAAAACACAACACAAGTAAAAAAATTAAAAAAAACATTGGTGTTAATGGTGAAAATTTGGAGCAAGTAGATGAGTTCGTATATTAAGGTAGTATTTTTACAAGAGATATGCGAGTGGAGAGGGATATTGATAGAAGAGTTGGGACACAATGGTGTTCTTTTGACGTCTTGAACTTTAATTTTGTTTGTAATATAATTTGAGAAAATAAACTGATTTGATTTGTAAAAAATGTGGCATGGCCAAATCAATGAAATTTTAAAGGTCAGGCATATTAGAAGTAGAAAGAGGAAGTATCGTAAGAAGAGGAAGTAGTGGCGGTTCACCTCTCTGCCTCCCCCTACGGGGAAACGACGTAAGCGATGTTGTATTGTTGAACATTTTTATTTAATTTTTTGTATACAACAGGTCGATTACCCAATTACTGTACAGACTATGTTTTTTTTTAGCTATTACATTGATTATTCGTGGCCGACCTTCGTAGCCGAGTGGTAAGTGCACTGACTGCCACCCCGAAGGTTCCGGGTTCGATTCCCGGCAAGGGCAGTGTGATTGTCACACTGTCTATGGTTTGGTGTAGGATTCACGTGACAATAAAATGGTCATAGATTAGTTACCTATCACATGTCACGAGAATCACTAACTAACTAACCATCACGCCGTCTCCCCGAAAGGGTAGGCAGAAAGAATGAACTGTCACACTTTTACTGATGCGGCACTCCATCCTTCTCTTCTCGCCCCGCGGGAGACGCGGTGCGATGGGTTGCGAACCTCATCGCCACCAATAGGCATCTCCCGCGCACACTTCGATCGTCCAACACCCACAAAATAAATCTAAAACAAATACAATGATATAAAATAAAATAACAAAATAAAAATAATTTAACACAAAATGTTCTTTTTAGATGGTGCACATATTGTCTATTTAATTTATGTTCCACGTATCCACCGTTTTTTTTAATTTAGCACATAATGTAATAACACTTAATGTTTTTTTCGATGTTGCACATGTTGACATGGACGATCCGGACTTTTGTGTTTATTTAATATATGTTCCACGTATCCACCGTTTTTTCACTATAATAGCTATAATACCCTTTACATCGATTTGGCTCATGCTGTCATGGTGTAAAGAGCGATTCAACAATATAATAAAAATATCATGACATGTGATAGGTAGCTAATCTATCTCCATTTTATTGTCACGCCAATTCAATATACCAGACCAAATACGGTGTGACAATTACACTGCTATCGCCGGGAATCGAGCCCGGGACCTTCGGTATGGCAGTCAGGTCGTCATAAACATTAGTCATATCTAGAAATTGGAATTCTATAGACACGCGTAAAATTTTATAACAAGCAATAATCGTGAAGTTATTAATTTAATTTCGAATGCGGGCATTTACCTATATCTCGACGGATGCGATAATTTTTTTTTATTACTGACCAAATTGCGAGAATTATTGGATCGGAATATAATTTATTGCATTTTAATTCTCTTACTAACTACCCATCACGCCGTCTCCCCAAAGGAGGAGAGGCAGAAAGAATGGACTGCCACACTTTTCTATCCTGACATATTTCTCTCTCTTCCTCAACATTTATACATCGTGTCATGCACGCGCGTCGATTTCTCTACTCCACACGTGGCCGACATGAAATTTATTTGATCGTGCCACGTTTTCCTCGGTTTTCCTCTATTTCTAGTTACATTAACATACTAACCATCACGCCGTCTTCCCGGGGTAGGCAGAAAGAATTGACTGCCACACTTTTCTTTCCTGACATATTTCTCTCGATTCCTCAACATTCATACATCGCAGCTATTGCTGCAGTGATCGCCAAAGTTGGGGGGACCTTACACGGCACCGAAAGAAGAAGAAGATTTTTTGTAAAAGCCCTTGTGGCATTTAAGTCAAATAAAAAATAAAATAAATCATTACATTATCAGAATTTATAAAACATGAGTGCGACCTATCATGGCGTACGCAGTAGCGAGACGCGGGCTGACACTGTACGAACCAAGGGACTACTAAGAACGTCGGATATGGAGGTCCTAAGATCAATTACTGGAAAAACCCTCCGAGATCGTGTCCGCAACGTAGACATAAGAAAAACTTGCGAAATAGTGGATATCGTTCAGTGGAGTAGATCCAGAAGAAGATACTGGAGGGACCATATAGCCCGAATGGATGGTGACAGACTCACATATACAGCCGCTTATGAAATCCCCTCCGGACACCGCCCACCTGGAAAACCGCCTAAGAGATGGAGGGACAGCTGGATCTCATCATCTGACGAGATATAATTTCTGTGTCACAGATCGACAGATCTATTAAAAGAAGAAGAAGAAGAAGATTACATTATCTTAAAATATTGAAGATGTTATGGTACATCAAATAATTAGTATAATTATAGCATTACGGAAATGATTATTATACTAGGAAATTGTTTTCCGCAGCGATTGGCAATCGCTCTGTTTACTTTCGATGAATCGTTAATCTTCGTAGACGTTATATGCTTTAAAATTATCATCTCGTAATTTGGCCATTTGCTTAAAATCGAAAGTAAACTCGTAAATTATCGAGAAGTCTTTCCCAAAACGAGTCTATCGCCATCTTGCCAAGAATATTTATAAAATCCGGCAACTTTAGATGAAATTTTTCTTTTCTACTTTCTCCTAGACAAGAGGTCTCAAAACTTTTCAGAATAAAGGGGTTTTTACACAGTGCAAGTAGCTTGCCTGGCGAGTAGGCAGCAACTGTCATGCTAACTGCCATGACAGTTGCCGCCTGTACCTCGACTGTTTACACGGATAGCTGAAAATGACAGTTACTGGCCAAATTTAATATTAAAAGACGGGCCACACTGTTTTAAACAAGCTCTCCACATCGGTCTCTACCGGCGGTTTAAAACTGTGTAGACACTTGTTTGAAACCAAAATTCGTTTGACCTTCAACAGTCTTTGTGGACGGACGCGCGTTTAAACACGCATTCCACGTGTGGAGAGCTTGTTTACAACAGTGTGTGGACGCTACACCAACCGTGGGCTCCACAGCTCTCCACCAAGGTCACCCCTGTGGAGAGTTTGTTTCAAACAGTGTGGCACGGCCATAATAAACGAAAAACACGTTATCAACAGACAATACACTTACGTGGGAACTAAACAAGTCTGGACTGGTAAGGCAGTAACTCGGCTGTAGTTCACACAATGACAGTCGCGTGAAAGCTACTGTGGTGTGGTGTGGAGGGGGAAGACGAGTGGACAGTAAAAACAAAATATTGTATAGTAGCTCGTACTCCAGTTACTGTCCTACTCGCATGATTCGTTTACACAATGACAGTAGCTGCAGGACAGTTACTGTCTATGCCAACTCGCACGCTAGCTCGCACTGTGTAAACACGCCATTAGGGCCATACGATTACTCCAGTAAGTTCCAAGGACCAAAACCGTTTTAATTTTCCTGCCTTTACAGTAGAACGTCGTTTATCCGGACGTCAGTTAACCGGAACGTCAATTATCCGGGCTCGCCGAGATGATGAAGAGCAAAAAAAGAGACGAGGAAATCTTGAAAAAAAAATAACTCTATGCGTCTTTTTTATATTCGTTGAATACAACACTCACATTTATTTAAAAAATTAAATAAAAATTAAATATCAAACATACTTCGGACTAACAAGCTTTTCATCAGTGATATTATATAAATATTTAAGGATTAATTGTATCTCAATACAGACAAAAATGTTAAATTTTTTTAAACAGAATATGGTAGTCGAGGCGTTTACAGGACTTATGACCTGTCATTGGTTGGGTTAAGCGATCACTCTATGTTAACAACATTTCTCATTCCGCCCTTCTTACGACCACCACGTCTGACAATTTTTTGGAACTTGTATATATGCTACTATTTTTTAAATAACTTCACATTTTATAGGTCAATCTACACTAGCGCCATCTATTAAGATAATTTGTAAGTGTAGATTATGCATTTGTAAGTGTATGCTAGTGTAGATTGACCTACAAAATGAGAAGTTATTTAAAAAAATAGTAGCATATATGAGGCCACTAGGACAGGAGTGGTCTAACCAACATTTTTTGAAAAATTGAGTTACTGGTCTAACCCACACCTATTTGTGACCTACTATAAAAGAAAAATTAATCTAACCACCATTTCCAAGTGGAAACATAGATATCGCCATAAATACTTCTTTTGCACTGACAAAAAATCAAATTATATGGAGTCAAATGTGGTCTATTATAAGTAGCCATCAAAAAATATCCTTAAACTTTATATTTCCCAATATTTCAAATTAATATTCTAAAGACATTACCAAACAAACAAGGTTTATCACTAAAGAAGACCCTAACCCATATAGTTTTAAAAAAAATGGGGAAAACACGTCAAATTTTCAATCGCATTTATCTCAATTTTCTAAATTTGGGGTTAGACCACTCTTGCCATGGCGGCCTCATATACAAGTTACAAAAATCTTCAGACGTGGTGGTCGTAAGAAGGGCGGAATGGGGAATGTTGTTAACATAAAGCGATCGCTTAACCCAACCAATGACAGGTCATAAGTCCTGTAAACGCCTCGACTATCATATTGTTTCCAAAAAAAATTTACATCTTCGTCTCTATTGAGATACAATTAATCCTTAAAAAATGATTCACCCGCAATGGGTAAAAATCCAGTATTTGTCTACAAGTAATTGTATACATTCAAAAAAAATATATATAAATATTTAAAATATTATAAAATTGTTTACAAATATGGTCAGTTTTAACAGATGTTATAACGATTCCAAAATAAATCATTATAACATCTGTCAAAACTGACCATATTTGTAAACAATTTTATATTATTTATCTTTTTTCTTTTTTATATACTTTGTACGAGGTCTGTTCAAAAAGTATCCGACCATAATTTTTATTGGCAAAAAAAATAAAGCTTAGAGGGCGAAGCTTAGATGACCGTTTGTAGGTATACTTAGTGCGCATGCTCAATTTTTTTCACGACCATAGCGCCACTCAGTCGCTGCCACGCCGTTGAAGAGTGACTCGACTATTTCAACGGCATATATGCCAACATACCCAAGAAACAAGCGAACAAACTTCAATCCGTTTTCAATGCGGCAGCACGACTTATAAAAGGTGTTCCAAAAAACTCGCATATTTCACAACATCTAAAAGATCTTCATTGGCTCAAGTGTCCTGAAAGAATCCAATATAAACTATGCTGGACGGTTTTTAAAGCGCTTCACGGAATGTCACCAGCCTATATATCTGGACTTTGTGTTGCTGATAGCCCTAACTTGCGGCAATCTACGCTTCGATCAGCAAACTCCTCGGCAATAGGCAGATTAGTCGAGCCAAAGCGCAACCCCCGGACAAATTTCGGAGATCGGGCCTTCGCAGTGGCAGGTCCGTCCGCCTGGAATATGCTTCCTGCACGCCTCAGATGCATTGACAATCCGACAGACTTTAAATCTCACCTAAAAACCCACATTTTCAAAATATCCCATAAAATGTAAACAACGGCTATCTGATTGCTGGTATAACATGCAGCTCTCATGACTAAAAACATTGTCAAAGCGCCCTTGAGGTGAGCTATTCACGAAAACGGCGCTATACAAATTAGCCTAATTATTATTATTATTATTATCACGTGTACGCTATTGTCGTCGGATTTTAGTTTTAACAAAATGACAGAATGTTTAACCTTTCCCTTACGGTGCTAAAATAAAAACGTGCGTTCCGGTGTGGGGTAGTCAGTTCGCGTTAAAAAATTAGCGATTTTAAATCGGAAAAATAGGAACATTCATAGCTAATCTCCTTATATAATTATAATTGAAGACAAAAATTATAATAATTGAGATTTAATTGCTAAAAACATTAAAAAACAATCTGGCAACGCTCACGGAACGGGCATAGACCCGCTCTGGTTGGAAGCCCGAAAGCGACTGCCGGCGGCAGCGGGACGGCCGAAAGTGAGAACATTGAGCTAGAACATATGCAAGAGTGAGATGCGAATATAGTGTCGCGTACTCAGCGCTACGAACTTTTTTTCCGATGTTCACAAAATACCTCCGATGTACCCGATGAATTCTGATTATTATTAATATTATTTTTTTAATCAATGCGTAAATATATTATGGAAGAATACCTAAAATCTTAACCTTGTATTTATTAAATGTATAGAGATATTGATGGTTATTAGAAGCAACGTGTAGAAGATACCCATCACAGGGAAGGGAGGGTTAACAATGTTACTGCCTCAAATTTTGTTCATTTTTTTAATTATTATTTAAAATATACATAGGTTTTTTTGTATTTTCAAAGTAAAATATCGTCACTTAGTATTATGATATACAAATGTATTAGATTGTACAAGCCGTTGATATAAGTAGTGAAGCCACGTGGACCTAATGCGAAGATATAAATAAGCTCATATAAATAACGATTGGAATATTGTACACGTGGACATTTGATTAATCCTTCTGGGGTTCGACGTTTCCTATTTGGATTTCTGCCAACAAGCCGCAACGATCGAAAAAATATGGCGTTAGATGTCGTCTGAATGCAATATAAAATATTTGCAATATAACATTTTAATTAATTATTATATAATTATTATTTTGTTACAACTACACACATAGGAACAAATACACATAAAGATTCGAAAAATCACGAAAATTTGACATTTGATATATTATTGTAACACCAGATGATGTCAATAGCTGTCGCGTAAAATAAAATACATTTATGATACAAAAACAAAGTTATTTAATTAAACAGTTTAAAATGTTAAGGTATCATAGTGTTTTGGCCAAAACATTGGACTATTTAGTTATTTTCTTCCTCTTCTCCTTCTCTCCGACGTGACCCACCTCCGTTTCCATTGTTCAAAACATTCCTGGAAGTCCTCAGGAGTCAGGTTCTTCAGCTGATTTGTTGTTTCACGTTTAATCGTCTACACGTCGCACAGTGTACGATTTGACCAATCTAGCTGGACAAAATTCAGAATCCAAGCTACATGATTTTAAATGATCTTTCATGGCAATTTAGAGACATGGAAGTAAATAAATAAAAAATCTTGATTAAATATAATTTAATTTGACTTTAACAATGATTTTAAATCTGTATAATGTTTTATTGTATTCTTTTTTGGTAGTTTCCGCAACAGTGAAATGTATGGATCGGACGACATTAATAAATACTTAATTAAGTCATAGTTTGTGCGTACATGAGATGTTTTTAATGTGTGACCTAATCTTACCTTCCTAATTTCTTTGTTTTTTGCCTCAGAAGCCTCTTCGGACATTTGACCTATTGGTGTGATAAAATGTCTTATAATTTCTGCTCCATGTACCAGGATCTTATGTAATGTAGCTGGCATGTTATACCATGGGTACAGAGTAAGATATAAGTCCCGAGTTTCCAAACAATATTGTTTAAATTTATCAGAGTCAATTTAATAGCCAGACGCCATTGCTGCAAGAATAGTACTGAGACGTCAAATAAAATTTTCTTCAATACCGGTGATACGAGCCGTTGTTTTAAAATTGTGAAAAAACGCTCTTGCGGTGTTGCCATCGTTACTTGTACCAAAACCTGGTTTAATGTTGTCTATAATGAGACCAACTTCTTTGAATTGACCTTTTATCATATCCTTCTTCTTTTTAAAAATTTCTTTATTTTTCTCTCTCCTAACTTGCTACTCAGCTATTTCTATTCTATAAGTAATATTTAGCAGGCATTCTATTGTGCTGATATAAGTATGCAAGCTTGATATCCCAAACCTGTACATGTTTTCATCAGGTTCTCTTACGATTGTGGTTGAATTCGACGTTTTTCTAGTTTTTCGACGGGAGGGTAACTCTGCTCTTTCACTTCAACTAAATGGTCGTAACATGGGTATAGACGGAATCCTCTTTCATTCTACTCTTGTTGAATATTTTTGTACATCTGCACAGTGAAATTGTTTGCAACAAATAAAGCCAACGCTTCCTCCGGGGTGTAAGGACGTTGTTCTTTGTTTATGGTAATTCTTCATCTAGCTTTTTTATACTCGGTAGCTCGTCTTGGCGAAGCTGTAGACACTTCCTGTATTAAATTAGCAGCGTCTCGTTTACCACTGCCTCGCACACTTAATTGTGCAGCAAAAGATAGCTGTGCATCCTTATATTCTTCCAATAAATGCTGAACTTTGCGCTGTTTCGATTTAGTGCAACTATCTTCAAAACACTTTTTCGATCTGCCAACACTGGGATTCGGTTTCGGGAGCGGTTCGTAGAACATATTAAATACAATTTCATCATTTAACCAATCCTCGTGTGTACTTAAAAATAAATGTAATTGTCTATTTTTACGAAGCCATTTCGAACGAATCTTTTCGCATTCCCTTTTCAGAAAGATCTTTAAGGGCTTCTCTTGATCTTGTTTGAGGACAAAATTAACAAATCTTGACTTTACAAACGTTATAACTTCGTTTAATTTGCATTTGAACGGGGTAGAACGCCAAAATTCGAATAATGACTTTCGCGAAATCCGGGCACCTATGAATAAAAAAATATAAATCTTTATTCTAGCACATAATAGCAAAAAACGATTATGTTCTCAACAAACTTATATGATACAAAAATATTTTAAGACCTAAATCATGACGTGACCCGGCGAGACTCTAGACTTTAAGACTATCCAAAGTCAATTTATGCGTTTTTTTGTGGTTTTGAAAATGATGTTCTTTAAAACAGTATCCCGAAGCCTTCACAAATATTTTGGTAGATTATAATAATACAATAAATCAATAGTTACCTCTAGTTTAACAATCCATTACTAAAAAGCACTTGAAATCACACAAAACAAAGTATGACATCCGCACACGTCGACGTTCACTGTAACGCTGAGCGGGGGACGGGTTACCCTAAGCCGAAACAGCGATTTCGCTCAACAACAGTAATGGAACTGTGGCGCCCATATTTGTTTGGAGTGCGTTATCGGTTGAAGAAAACATTCAAGAGCATAGTAATACTTAAGAAAAGCAATATTTCAACACAATGATTTCCGACTTTTGTCTAGCTAGATTAGTCGAATCGTATGTAGTGCGTCGTCCCAGTGCCGCCCCTGCTTGACCTTTTTACATTTCGAAAACAAAAAGAAGTCGCCGGGGGCTAAATCTGGTGAATAGGGAGGATGATTAATCACAGAGATCGTATTACGGGTCGAAAACTGGCGGACAATCAGTGATGAATGTGAAAACGCTTTGTCTTGATTTTCTCAACTTCAAATGTTCTGCTAAAATCGTGGATTTCTTCAGTGTCCTAACTCCATAAACAGCCTTTAACATTTCATGAATTTCCCGATAATTTTTCCCAAGTTTCACCAGAAATTTGATGTCGACTTGTTGTTTTATATCTGTTTGTAAATCTCCATTGTCGACAAGAGCATAAAATACACGCCACAAATAAATTCCCTGTTCGAGCGGTACGTTTACCTCGACGGTTTGGTGATTACGAATACACTTAGTGGCTCACCTGGCAAAAAAGTAGCCAGTGCTCTTACGCGAATTTCATTGAAAGACAACCCGAGCAACGCAGTTCGCGTATTCAATGGACAGACCTCGTATAATATCTAAAAAAACAAATACACGTCGCTTGTATTATAGAAGTGTAGAGAATAAAGAACATACGACTGTCTCACACACACTATTTACGTCTCCTTCTCGCTACTTTTTTCACGTGCTGCCCCTGTTCACTATATGAGAAAATTATCATTTTCCGCGAAATCACATCCAACATTGTTGCAGTGACGGCGCTTGAAAATTTGGTAAATTGCCAATTTGTTTAAATCTTTGGTATTATCTGAAATACGCGTCGAACAATGTTTTATGAAGGTAAAGTAGAAAAATAAAGCAATTTGTATATTTAAATTTGGAACATTTACATTATTAATTGTTACTAAACTGGAGCTAATTACTTGCGCAGAATAAAAAAAACACTAATTACCGATCACGCCGTCTCTCCGAAGGGGCAGGCAGAAAGAATGGACTACCACACTTTTCTTTCCTGACATACTTCTCTCGTTTCCTTAACATTCATAAATCGTGTCAAGGACGGACGTCGATTTTCTCGACTCCTTACGTGGCCGACATCACGCCGGTAGAAAAGGTAGGCAGAAAGAATAGACTGTCACACTTTAACCGATGCGGCACTCCATCCTTCTCTGTTCGCCCCGCGGGAGACGCGGTGTGATGGGTTGCGAATCGCATCGCCACCAATAGGCATCTCCCACCCACACTTTGATCGTCCAACATCCACAAAATAAATATAGTGATATGAAATAACAAAATAATAATATTTTAACACATAATGTTAATTTTAGATGGTGCACTTGTTGACATGGACGATCCGGTCTTTCAATATTTAGCCCTTTTAATATATAGCCGACATAATAATAATAATAAATTGGATAATTTATGAAGCGGCATTTTTATGAATTACTCATCTCACATACAATATTTGATTTATTTGATCAGATATACAATATTTGATTTATTTGATCGTGCCACGTATTCCTCTATTTTTACTTCCATTTACATCAATAACATATACTTTTTTACAATTATTTCTTAATTCATTCGAAATCGACGTACGTGCATAACACGAGTGAAGAGGAAGCGAGAGATGTATGTCAGGGCAGAACAGTGTGGCGGTCCATTCTCTCTGCCTACCCCTTCGGGGAGACGGCGTAATGGTTAGTTAGTTTTTGTTAGTTAGTTAACGAAACTAGTTGGCATCAATTATAATAACCACACCGTGGTCAAAATACAAAGTGTTTTACTGTTTTATATCTATAAGATTTTTTCTTCATCGCAAACAAAAACCTATCCAAAAAGCTAGAATGGCAGTGCACAATGGTGTTCTTCTACCGACCCTTATGTATGGAAGCGAAGCATGGAACTGGCAAAAGAAGGATGAAAGTAGAATAAATGCAGTAGAAATGAGATCTCTTAGACGAATTTGGGGATACTCTGTGTATGATACGAGTGTCGAATGAAAATATAATAAGTGAATGCGGTGCGAATGATGGTGTCATGAACAAAATAATGAAAGGATCATTAAGATGGTTTGGACATATGGAAAGAATGAATGAAGTATGGTAAAAAAAATTATATGTTAATGATGTAAATGGAACCAGAAATAGAGGAAGACCGAGGAAAACATGGCACGATCAAATAAATCAAATATTGAATGTCGGCCATGTGAGGAGTCAGAGAAATTGACGCGCGTGCATGACACGATGTATGAATGTTCATGAAGCGAGAGAAATATGTCAGGAAAGAAAAGTGTGACAGTCCATTATTTCTGCCTACCCCTTCGGGGAGATGGTGTGATGGTTAGTAAGTTAAGATTTTTTCTTCGTATCATAACTGGTTCTTACACGTGAATACCATTCAAGTAAGTCAATAAATAGGTGTGCAGTGTGCGTTATTTTGGGTCCCCTTTTCAAAATGCACCATTGCGTGCGTATAAAATAAATCACATTTCATTTTCAGTTTCTTTAGTGTATTTACAAATACGACCGTTGAAAAGAGGAAGTAATATTCGGCAGCTAAATTAAACTTGTCATAAATGAAGATAAAACATAATTGATGATTGCTTCTAATACCACATATCCATACCCCCAGGTTTTCTCAGCTGCAAATTACAACTTTGAAATAATTAATTCATTTACATACTTAGGCTCAACAGTTACCAGTGATAATAACACCCGAGAAGAAATTGACAGAAGGATAATGGCAGCAAACCGATGTTACTACGCTCTCCAAAAACAGTTAAGATCCAAATTATTACGAAGAACCACAAAAACACTATTGTACAAGACCCTGATCAAACCAGTCCTCACAATGCCTCTGAAACCTGGGTGATGACAAAACACACTGAAAGGTCCATCGCAGCATTTGAAAGAAGGGTTCTTAGGACAATATATGGCCCAGTGAGAGACCACAATGGTTGGCGTCGTCGATATAACCGAGAGCTATATGATATCTATAAAGAGCCCGATGTGATCAGATCCGTCAAAGTAGGGCGCCTGAGATGGGCTGGTCACATAATCAGAATGGACGACGACAACCCTACAAAACGCCTCACGCTCTCAGTACCACAGGGACGTAGAAGACCAGGAAGGCCCAAAATGCGATGGATGGACAGTGTCAACACGGATGCATCGGTGTTGCAAGTGAGAAATTGGAGAATGGGGGCATCAAACAGACAAGAATGGAGGGAGCTCCTGGATTCAGCCAAGGCCCACCCAGGGCTGTCGAGCTTAGGATGATGATGATGATGAAATTAAACTGGTTTTGATCAACTAACTAACTAACCATCACGCCGTCTCCCCCGTAAGAGGTAGGCAGAAATGATAGATCACCACACCTTTCTTTCCTGACTCACTTCTCTCGATTCCTCAACATCAATGACGACCTTCGTGGTAGAGTGGTTACGAGCTCTGACTTCCATGCCGAAGGTCCTGGGTTCGATTCCCGGTGATGGCAGTGTGATTATCACACTGTCTTTGGTCTGGTGTAGAATTCACGTGACAATAAAATGGCGATCGATTGCCTACCTATCACATGTCACGAGAATCAATATAATAGCTAAAAAATAAAAATTGTACACTGTAATTGGGTCCAAACGACCTGTTGTGTACATAAAAAAAAAACATTCGTATCAAATCTGGAACAACGAATTTGTTTATTTATGAAGTATGTTTACAAAGAATGGGAGAGTGGAGAATGATATTGAAAGAAGGGTTGGGGCAGGCAACAGAATAAATGGTGCACTTAAAGTTGTCTTCGCAAACAAAAGCCTATCCAAAAAAGCTTAGATGGCAGTGCATAATGGTGTTCTTGTGCCGACCCTTATATATGGAAGTGAAGCACGGAACTGGCAAAAGAAGGATGAAAGTAGAATAAATGCAGTAGTGAATGCAGACGAATGTGTGGTAAATCTGTATATGATAGAGTGTCAAATGGAAGTATAAGAAGTGAATGCGGTGCGAATGAAAGTGTTATGAACAAAATAATGAAAGGGTCGTTAAGATGGTTTGGGCACATGGAAAGAATGAGTGAAGACAGAATGATGAAGAAGGTATAAGTAAACGATGTGAACGGAGCTAGAAATAGAGAAAGGCCGAGGAAAACGTGGCACGATATTAATTTTCGGTCACGTGAGGAGTTGGAGAAATCGACGTGCGTGCATGACAAGATATATGAATGTAGAGGAAACTAACTATCCATTTCTCTGACTCTTCACGTGGCCGACTCTATTTCTATTCCATTTACATCGTTAATAGTTCCATTTACATCGTTAACATATACTTTGTGTACTGCCATTTCAGCTTTTTTGGATAGGCTTTGTAGAAACGCGTGTGTTCCACTTTATGAAGATAAGATACTCTTCAATATCGAGTGTATTTGCCTTCAAACGCTTCTCTATGGGTAGATACGAAGTGGTATTGACCTTATAACTGTCACATGGCCAAAGAAATGACCGCCGATCGCCGTAACAGTCAGCGGATCCCGATAAGGCGAGCAATAAACAATCGACTGTTAGCACACTGAATACGATTTCCGATTGTTCTCCGACGACGAAACGTGATACAAGACACTTAAGAAGCAATTCCAAGCCGACATACTATCACTTCATTATATTTTCCATGTTAAAATTTCATTCGAATACTCTCGGTTAGACAATCTTAACACTTCATTAATCGCACATGCAAGCATTCACATTGTCAAATACCAATATACGCCATTGTTACTTCACATGGACTAATTCGGTAAAATTAGAGAGCTCGAAACAGTATATGAACATCGATGTTCAAATTTTCGGCGAGTTTCTCCCTTGCTCTCTAAAGAGGTAGGTTGGCATTGAGGAAAGACAGCTCCATATTATTTAACCCTTAACGTACCGTGTTCAAAACAAAACGCTCGCTCCCATGTGGTCAATTCAGTTTACCGCTAACTTTATCTAAATATCAAGCATATGACTCGATGAATCAAAATTTAATTTATGTCATCTTGTAGGGAATTTCATTAGGAATAGATCGATATCTATAACATACATGGATTATTTGAAAAACATATCATTATTAATTTTTTTCTGGAACCATGCGATTTCTGATATGGAATGCGTCACAGCATATGAGCAACTGACACCCAAGTATGAACTTGTCTCGCCCCGCCGCGCCGCGCCGCGGCGGGGCGAGACAAGTTTTACGTATGATAAAGGCACCCAGGCAAAATGTATAGTACGTTCAAGACAACGAGTACGTATTAATATTTGTCCCTTTTGGTAAAGTGTTAATATTTTCACAGTTCTGATATTATTAAGTTGCGTGCTGCGTTTCCGTCCACAGTCGATATTATTACGTACCTATGAGAAAAGGCCAAACATATAATTTATAATACGTTCAAAACAGCGAGTAAGTATTTGTCACTTTTGATAAAGTTGTAAATATTAACAAAACAAATTCTACCTTAACACGAATGAAGGTGAGGGCAGTCTTAAAAATTTTTTTTTTTGGGATGAAGGAAGTAATTTTTTGCTTTTTTTTTATTACGAAATATTGAGAACACTTCAATGGAGGATTACAATTTTTTTTATAATATTAGGGTCCATAGGTTTTAAGAAAATCAACTTTAAATTGGCAGTGGAAACTCAATTGACCACATGGCAACGCGACGGTTAATGAGTAATGTTAGCGTCCTTGCCCGATGACAGCCCACCGTTACCACACTCCTTTGGTACATCAGAATACTGCAACTCCAGCTCTATTATTCCTTGCTCTATTACTCCAACTTCATCTCTTTGACCGACTAACCACGACCTAAATTATTACCATCTTCCTTATCCATAATGTCCCTTTACCAAATAATCCACCATCATTCAGTCCTTTACCCCTCCCGCAATCAATGCGGATAAAAAAAATCCTCCCCGATAGCCCACTACGTACTCCGCCAAACAAAATGGTCTCACGCAGGATGCTATCTCCTACCACAACTCCATTCAGGCACTGTTCCTCTTATCTCTCCCTCGGGAACAGCTTTTTTTATAATTTTTTTTCATTTCATTTTCATTTCATTTATTTTGATAATAATCACAAACATTACAGACATACAATTCCAAATCGTTTGCAATTACATTATAAACAGAGAAGCATTAAAAAAAATAAAAATTAAGCTTAAGAGTAAGAAAAAATCATAACATTGATATTGCATCCCTGAGGCAACTCACACTATCACGAAATATGTCGACCTCCGAGGCGATCCGATTAAGCAATAAGATTGCCCTACCCACAGGCATTACCATTGGCAGGTTGGTTCTGCAGCGTGGCAAATAAAACAATATGTGCTGTCTTTGACGAAGGTAATTATCAGGGACAAATAGACCTACATCACTCAGGACATCCGAGTTCTGTATACGGCCGCCAATCAGCTGAAAGAAGTGAACTCCCAAGTGAATGTTCCTCCTTCTCTCCAATGATTGGTAGCTTAGCATACCTAGCAAGAATTCAGTCGGAAAGAGCCACGGGTAACAACCGCGCTCCCTGAGGTAAAGAAAGCGCAGAAATTTTTTCTGCACTCGCTCCACCATCAGAGAACATCGGATCCCAGGCGGTGACCAAATAACGGAACTATATTCCAGCCGACTTCTTACCAGGGAATTATACAACACCCGAAGTACCTGTGTGTTCGAAAATATCTTGGCATTCCTGAAAACAAATCCAAGCATTTTAATGGAACTATTACATAGAGCAACTATGTGAAGATTAAACGATAATTGAGCATCGAACAGAACACCGAGATCTCTGGATGTAGAAGCTCTTTCAAGCTGTACCCCATTCAACCCTAACCCTAACCCTAACTGGTCTTCCATTCCTTGACAATAATGTAAGACTTTATCATAAACCCTAAATCCCCCCCTCGCCCTCTTTCGGAGGGACACTCCGGACCATACATTTAGCCCCATCATAAAACAACTACCAAATCACACACAACTTATAACACTTGGACTTGGATCTTCTGGCTTACAGAGATTCAGCTCATGTGGCTATTCCTCTTACGTCTGATGGGAACATTGTTGGAAGGTGATATGATGGGTTGTTGGATTATGCGGGGGCATGATTGGTGTGGCCCAAAGTGTGCCTATGAAGGAGGATCGATTTTGGGCGTTTGTGGCGGTAGGAGGTGTTTCGGTCGTAATTTGAGAGGTTTTTTACTGTGTGGTTCCTGTGAAACATGGAACTGGCAAAAGAAGGATCCAAGTAGAATAAACGCAGTAGAAATGAGATCTATAAGACGAATGTGTGTTAAATCTGTATATGATATAGTGTCAAATGCAAATATAATAAGTGAATGCGATGCGAATGAACAAAATAATGAAACGGTCGTTAAGATGGTTTGGACACGTGGAAAGAATGAAAGAAGACAGAATGGTGAGGATATGTAGACGACGTGAACGGGGCTAGAAATAGAGAAAGGCCAAGGAAAACGTGGCATGATCAAATCAATCAAATATTAAATGTCGGTCACGTGAGGAGTTGTAGGAATCGACTTGCGTGCATGACACGATGCATGAATGTAGCGGAAGCGAAAGAAGTATGAACTAGAAAGAACAGTGTGGTGGTCATTTTTTCTAGCTACCCCTCCGGGCAGACGGCGTGATGGTTAGTTAGTTAGTAGAGATTCCTAAAAACTCTACCAGTTCGGACAACAAAGCAATGTTCACTGGCTACACAGAGCCGGTAAGCGAAGTTTAAATCTTAGGATGGCAACAGTTTCGTTAGCTGCAGCATAACCATTTGAATTTCGAATTCTTAGAGCCGCGAGCACATAAATATTTGAAATTTTATGACCGCTTTTGAATGCGCCCGTTCAGAAATAGACAAAGTCGTGAATAATGGCTCAACGTTCGTTGTACTGTAAAATAATGTATGTTTCTTTGTTCTATGGAAACTCTTAGTTTAATATTCTTCTTTTTCTTCTTCTTCACTTTTGGTAGACTCAGTAGTCTGTTATTTCAGGCGGGTCCTCTTGAGACGCTGAACTCCAGCTTTCTCTCCACCGTTTCGGGGGTCTTCCTGGTCGGCGTTGTCCGTTTGGCGTTTCATGGAGAGCTATGTATGGAATTCTATTTGAGCTAATTCTTTCTACATGTTGATGCCAGTATCGCCGTCTTTGACGCCCCCATCTGACCACATCTTCGACCTCGCAGATTTCTCGGATTGATATTAGTCTTGAAAATAATATGTATTAAATATTTTGCTTAAAAATCAGGTGATGTTCGGTGGAATAGATCCAGAAGAAGATACTGGAGGGACCATGTAGCCAGAATGGATAGTGTCAGACTCGCATATAAAGCTGCTTACGAAATCCCCTCCGGACACCGCCCACCTGGAAGACCGCCTAAGAGATGGAGAGACAGCTAGACCTCATCATCCCACGGACATGATTTCTGTGTCCCAGATCGTCAAATCTATTAAAAGAAGAAGAGCTTAAAAATGAGATATACAAGGTTATTGGTAATTGAACCTATTCCTTCCAGGAGTTTGTAGGAGAGGTTATTCATGATGAATTATGTCATGTAAGTCACTATGGAAAAGTGAACCATTTTTGAGATAAAATTAAAAAAAGAGTTTTAAAAATTATATTAAAAAAAAAAACTGTCGTCCAAAAATAAACTTTTATTTTATTCTATATTAGTGAACAACTAGTGAACAAAAAAACTAGAACTGTCCGTCTAAAAATAATAAGCAAAAAATACAGATGTTTTTAAAATAATCTGCAAGAATATATATTTTTTTAAAGACCTTTTTCGGAATTTATCAACATTAATAGCCATCTGCCAAATTTGACAAGAATACTTATTTAATCTTGAAATTTCACCATGGAACGCTACACGTTTCAACAACGCGTTGAATTTGTTGAAATTTATTATGAAAATTAGTGCTTTGTTCGCCAATTTATGGCATTCATGGCCGTCCTGCAGAGTCCACAATCGGTGGTCGATGAAGTAGTAGAAGGTCCTGTACGTCGAAGAAACGCAAGATCAAAAACAATTGTGGCAATATCACTTAGATAGGTTGTTTTATTTCATTTCAAAGATAATCAAATTATTTTACTGAAATCTCTTGATGGAAGTTCATTTTAAATAATAATTAAATAAAACGATGATTTTTTTTAACTACTTCCACTTTTATTTTTATTTAAACAGCGACCGGTTTCGCCAGGCTCGCTGGCATCGACAGGCGTGTCGTGCCAGCGAGCCTGGCGAAACCGGTCGCTGTCTAAATAAAGGCAAAAATGGAAATAGTTAAAAAAATATCGTTTTATTTAATTACTATTTCATTTCAAAGTTCGAGCTCTCCTAATAAAAACCCTTTATTTGCATTTAACACTCTATCATATTCGGTTTTACCATACATTCGTCTTAGAGATCTCATTTCTACTGCATTTATTACAGTTATTGCATTATTATTATTATAAAAAAAATGTATCGCGTGGAATTTGAAGTCAAGTATCATCGCTTGATTGAAATTTGAATCGTCTTCTAAAGAAGAAAGTGACATATTAAATCTCATATCGGAATTCAATATACAGACATATCTACATAACCAAACAACTTATGATATTATGAATCTTCTATTGCATGCAATACGAATACCAACGCTATCATGCTCGTCACGCCATATTTTGCAATTCACGGAATCCTGTCACTCTCTCTGCATAGTCAAAACTGTTTTATTTAAACACTTTTTACAATCAACCCAGCAAGACTCATTAAAGGCATTCCAAAAAAGTCCCATATAACACAACATCTCAAAGAACTTCACTGGCTTAAAAGTCCAGAAAGAATCCAGTATAAACTCTGCTGGACAGTTTTCAAAGCGCTACACGGAATGGCACCAAGTTATATATATGAACTCTGTATAACGGACAGCCTAAATACAAGGAAATCCACACTTCGCTCGGCGAACTCCTCGGCAATAGGAAGATTAGTTGAGCCGAAGCTTTGCCCCAGTACAAATTTCGGGGATCGAGCGTTCGCGGTAGCCGGTCCATCAGCTTGGAACAATCTCCCTTCACACCTCAGATGCATAAATGATCCGACAGATTTCAGATCTAAACTGACAACCCATCTTTTTCATATTTCATACCCAATTTAAACATTTATACTTTGTTCTACTATACTTTTAAACCGATCGCGAAAATTTTGATTTAAGATTTAAAAAACGTCTTAATGCGCCCTTGTTAAAAGTTAGCATATTATTATTATTAATGCAAAAAAATATGGCAGGACATAATGGAGTTCTATTGCCAAACCTTGTGTTTGGTAGCGAAGCTTGGAGCATATAAAAAAGGATGAAAACTAACTAACTAAGCATTACGCCATTTCCCCGGAAGGGTAGGCAGAGAGGATGGATCGCCACAATGTTCTGTCCTGGCATACCTCTCGGGTTCCTCTACATTCATACATTGTACCATGCACGCACGTCGATTCCACCGACTTCTAACATGATCAACCTTTAAAATTTGATTAATTTGGTCATGCCATGTTTTCCTCGGTCGTCCTCGGCTTCTTTTTCCACTCACGCTGCTTGTGTACAACTTTTTAATCATTCTACTCTCATCTATTCGTTCCATATGTCCAAACTATCTCAGGGATCCTTTTTTAATTTTATCCATGATGCAGTCATCTGCCTTACATTTCTTTCTTATTTCATCGTTCGGTATTCTATCATACAACGTTTTCCCTCACATTCTTCTTAGTGATCTCATTTCTACGGCGTTTATCCTGCTTTCATCCTTCTTTTGCCAGCTCCAAGCTTCACTTCCATACATGATGGTTGGCACTAGAACTCCATTGTGTACTGCCATCTTTGCTTTTGTGGATATATTTATATTTGCAGTAATAGGATGAAAGTAGGATAAATGCCGTAGAAATGAGATCACTGAGAAGAATGTACGGGAAAAGGATATAACAGTTGGGCTGAAAAGTTCGTAGCCTTACATATAGATGGCGGTACTAGAATTAAAATCCTATTTTTTTAGTTAGTACCAACCTCGAGAAGACACGTGTATAAATTTGACAGCTGTCGGACAATTGGTTCGTGAGATATAGCAAAGTGAGTGAAACTGCTTTTGTTATTGTGAAAAAAATGGATAAAAAAAAATTTCGTGTGCTTTTCGGCGAAAAAAAAAACTGTTGAAGCAGAGGCTTGGCTTGATAAACATTATATGATAGAATACCAAACGACGAAAAAAGAATAAAATGTAAGGCAGATGATGCCATCCATTTAGATATGGCATCAATGCAGTTGACTCTTGTTGATGTACGGTGTTTGGTGTCACCGGGGTTGCAGAAAAAATAAAGTTACTGGTCTTTAGTATAGCAATGTGAGAGGATGCCAAATGATTATATAATTTTGTCGACGTCATTCGTAAACATGAAAAATAAAGGGGGTCCTAGTACAGAGCCTTGTGGCACACCAGATTGGATATTAATAAATGAGGATTTTTTATCTGCTAGCTGCACAGCTTGTGAACGATCCGATAGATATTAATTTATCCAGTCTATGGCATTGCCTCTA
Organism: Lepidostoma basale; assembly: GCA_022606425.2. Lineage (NCBI taxonomy): Eukaryota > Metazoa > Arthropoda > Insecta > Trichoptera > Lepidostomatidae > Lepidostoma > Lepidostoma basale. Next base: position 4,929 of record JAHDVF020000843.1, on the reverse strand, counting down.
AAAGGCCAAAGGATTATATTATTTTGGTGACGTAAAGTTCTTTGAGATGTTGTGTTATATGGGACATTTTAAAAAATACTTTTGATGAGCCTTGCTGCTGCATTGAACGTAGATTTTAGTTTGTTTATTTGTTGTTTTGAAATATTTGCATAAATTATGACTTGACTATTGTAATAATAAAAATAATAATAATAAAAATTAGGCTAATTTGTAGAGCGCCGTTTTCGTGAATAGCTCACCTCAAGAGCGCTTTGACAGTGTTTTAAGTCATGAGTACTGCATGTGACACCAGCAATCAGATAACCGTTGCTTACATTTTATGTGATATTTTGAAAAGGTGGGTTTTTAGGTGAGATTTAAAGTCTGTCGGATTGTCAATGCATCTGAGGGGTGCAGGAAGCATATTCCAGGCGGACGAACCTGCCACTGCGAAAGCCCGATCTCCAAAATTTGTCCAGGGGTTGCGCTTTGGCTCAACTAATTTGCCGAGGAGTTTACTGATCGAAGCGTTGATTACCGCAAGTTAGGGCTATCAGCAACACAAAGTTCAGATGTATAGGCTGGTGCCATTCCGTGAAGCGCTTTAAAAACCGTCCATCATAGTTTATACTGGATTCTTTCAGGATACTTGAGCCAGTGAAGATCTTTTAGATGTTGTGAAATATGCGAGTTTTTCGGAACTCCTTTTATAAGTCGTGCTGCCGCATTAAAAACAGATTGAAGTTTGTTTGTTTGTTTCTTGGGTGTGTTGGCGTAAATGCCGTTGCAATGTCGACGAAGATACGACGAAGGAATTAACAAGTGTTTTTAATGTATCAGTGGGAACATTTCTTTTAATTGCTTTGAGCTGCCTTAGGTGTTATGGAAATTTATAATGTAGAATAAGCTGCCTTAGGTGTTATGGAAATTTATAATGTAGAATAAGCTGCCTTAGGTGTTATGGAAATTTATAATGTAGAATAAGAAACTGATGTAGTGGCTGTTACAACAGGAATCAGAAGCAATGAAGAGATTCGTTGAACAAATACTGAAAGAGCCGATTTCCTGGCGTGGACTAGGCGAAGTAGATAGGTTAGATCAGAGGGTGATGGATTTCGAAGAGTAAAAAAAGAAAATTAGTCATCGAGGCGGGCAAAATTTTACTCTCTCTGGTTTCAATCCTGGGATTGGTTTGCAGCAATTTCCTCTATTCTTCTCTTCCATTCTTCCCTATCTTGTGCGACTCTTTTGAAATCTGCATATGATGAGCAGCGCACGTCCACCAACAGGTCCTCCAGGTACTCTCGGCGTGGGCGTCCCCTAGAGTTTGTCCCCTCGGTCATACCCTCCATTATGGCATGCAAGAGGCCTTCTTGTCGTATTACATGGCCGATCCATCTTGCACGCCTTTCGGACAAGGTCCTGAGCAGGTGCCTTCTTCCTTCGATTCTTTGGAGAACCTCCTCATTTGTAATGTGGTCTCTCCAGAATTTTTTTACTACATGCCGTAAAATGCTCCTTTCGTGTTTGAAGTAATCAATCAATTTACCGAAAAGCAAGATGATGTGCACAATTGTCTGCTATCGCTCCGTGCCAGATTCACTCGATAACATATTTTAATCACACGTTATCGAGATTATAAAGAACACCACGCAATTCAGTGCCGCTATAGTCAATGCACCAATGCGCAAAATATCATTTTGGAACGTTTAATCATAACATAATTTATTCAAATTTTAATTGTATCTCAATAGAGACGAAGACGTAAACTGGAAACTGAACATGGATGATCAAGGTGTTTACAGGACTTATGACCTGTCATTGGTTGGGTTAAGCGCACGCTTTATGTAATTACAACATTCCCCATTCCACCTTTGTTATTTGTGATCATGCATGACAAATTTTTTGGAAGATGTATATATACTTCAAAATCCATATTTATCTTCACGTGTCAGTTTCAGTCAGCCATCTATGTAGATTTGGTTGCACTTGTGAATTTTTCAAGAATTAACCTATACAACCGACCCACTAACGCCATCTATGGAGAATGATTTTCGGCATTTAGCAAACTACCTTATTAACACAATGCGAAGGCTGTCGCCTAACATATTGTTAGAAGCCGCTAGGAGTATTATTCCATTCTATATGCCAAAGAATTTGACCAGAACATAATTAATTGTTTCTTGAACAACGGTGTAAAACTCCATATTTAATACGAATGAAAACGTATGTTTTCTAGAAGTTTTTTTATATTTTATGTGAATGATATGCTTCGCATTTCTAAGTCACAAACAAATGTATATGTATTTTTGTGAATGCATACTTATACTTGTATACGAAATCCTGGATTTTCACCAAAGGATGGTTAATTCAAATTTAATTGTATCTCAAATCATTCTCCATATATGGCGTTAGTGGGTGGATTATATAGGTTAATCTTGAAAAGATTCACAAGTGTAATCAAATCTACATAGATGGCCAATTAAAACTGACACGTGAAGATAGATATGGATTTGAAGTATATATACAGCTTCCAAAAATTTGTCATGCATGATCATAATAACAAAGGTGGAATGGGGAATGTTGTAATTACATAAAGCGTGCGCTTAACCCAACCAATGACAGGTCATAAGTCCTGTAAACACCTTGATCATCCATATTCAGTTTCCAGTTTGCATCTTCGTCTCTATTGAGATACAATTAAATGTACGAGTATATGTATCGGGTCCACAATGTCTCCAATGCTAAGGTGCTAAGGGGGTTCAACTGCTTCAACATGGAGACACTGCTCACTCGCGCTGGTCTGGTCATGTGCCACGCATGAGCCACAACAGGCATCCCAAAAAAATAATATACAGTGAAGTGATAGAAGGGAAAAGGAAGCTCGAAAAACTTCCCGAGATCGTGTCCGCAACGTAGCCATAAGAAAAACTTGTACGAAATATGTAGATCCAGAAGAAGATACTGGAGGGACCACGTAGCCAGAATGGATGGTGACAGACTCGCATATACGGCGCTTATGAAATCTCCTCCGGACACCGCCCACCTGAAAGACCGCCTCACAACCCATTTCTTTTGATTACTCAGGGGATATTTCGAAAACTCGGCCGTGCTGGAGGGTGCTCGGCTTTTTGTCCCTGATAGATATCTCCGACAGCGACAGCATAGATTGTTTTACCTACCGGCCGCCAGAACTAACCTGCCTCTGTCGACACCGGTAGAAAGAGCAATTAATCTGCCGAACGCGGTTTCCTCGGAGATCGACGTCTTTCATATTAGTAAAAGTACGTTCAGAAGGCGTATTGTATAATTCCCTGGTAAGAAGTCGGCTGGAATATAGTTGCATTATTTGATCACCGCCTGTGATCAAATCAAATCAAATAAAATCAGTTTATTTTCTCAAAAGACATTACAAACATTTTTTATATTATAGTTTAAGGCATCTATTGGGAACAGGTAAAACATAATAAATATATAAGACCAGGAACGCATGAGAGATGGTTCGACATTAGGAATACAAGATACTCTCCAAAGTCAAGAGTATTTGTTTTCTGAACGCACTTTCACGAATATGAAAGACATCGATCTCCGAAGCGATCATGTCCAGCAGTTTGATTGCTCTCCCCACCGGCATCACCAGAGGCAGGTTGGTTCTGCTTGCTGGGAGATAAAACAGTCTGTGCTGACGCTGTCGAAGATAACCATCCGGAATATAAAGATGGATAGCCTCCAAGATGACGAAATTCTCAAAGAATCCCCTGATAAGTCTGAAGAAATTGGTAAGTGTGCATCCATCCCTTATTATCTGTAAACTATTGGTCCCCAGCATGCCCAAGAGGAATGCGGTGGGATAAAGCCACGGATAGGTACCAAACTCCCTCATGTAGAGATATCTCAAAAATCTTTTCTGAACCCTTTCTAACATGAGCGAGTATCTCGCCTCATGGGGACTCCATATCACCGAGCCACACTCGAGCTGGCTCCGGACCAATGCAAATCACCAATCGGGATCCGATATTCTCTGATGGTGGAACGTGTAGAAATTTTTTTGCGCTTTCTTTACCTCAGGGAGCGCGGTTATTACCCGTGGCTCTTTCCGACTGAATTCTTGCTAGGTATGCTAAGCTACCTATCATTGGAGAGAAGGAGGAATATCCACTTGGGAGTTCACTTGTTTCAGCTGATTGACGGCCATATACGAGTACATAACTCGGATGTCCTGAGTGGTGTAAGTCTATTTGTCCCTGATAATTACCTTCGTCAAAGACAGCACAGATTGTTTTATTTGCCGCGCTGCAGAACCAACCTGCCAATGGTTATGCCTGTTGGTAGGGCAATCTTATTGCTTGATCGGGTCGCCTCGGAGGTCGACATATTTCGTGATAGTGTGAGTTGCCTCAGGGATGCAATATCAATGTTATGATTCTTTCTACTTCCTTAATCTTAATGTTTTTATGCTTCTCTTATAAAGTCTTATAATGTAATTGCAAACGATCTGGAATTATATAATAATAATGATAATAATAAATTTGATAATTTATAAAGCGCCATTTTTATGAATTGCTCATCTCAAGGGCGCTGTAGAAGATGCCGCCCCGTTTTATCAACTAGATAATAATAATAATAATGATAAAAAATATATATAAACATATTTTATACATACTTCCTGTCAGGAAATGATAATTTGAAAAGGTGCGTTTTGAGTCTCGATCTAAACTCTGATTGATTCTCAATGCACTTGAGGTCTGCTGGAAGACTGTTCCAGGCTGAAGGGCCGGCTACCGCGAAGGCTCGCTCGCCAAAGTTTGTGCTTGGACAGCGTTTTGGCACAGTCAATCTACCGATCGCAGAAGATTTAGCTGATCGCAATGTAGACTGTCTAGCATTCAGGTTCTCGTTGATGCAGAGTTCAGATATATAAGCTGGTGCCATTCCATCTGAAATGTTTGT